>CAUYUJ010010411.1:0-28605 GCA_963575745.1 Prorocentrum cordatum | reverse complement strand
CGGCGGCCATGGAAAACCAGCCTGCACGTCAAGCACCGCGCGCGGAGCGGCACGCCGCGCGCGCGGCGGCCGCCTTCTGCGCGAGAGAGAAACTCTGCGGCCAGGAGCGTGCGCGCTCCGTGTGCCGCGGCGGCGGCCCCGGCGACCCGCCCCGCCCTGCAGGCGGACGGCGTGCCCCTCCGCTCCGCGCGGCGGGAGCCCGGGAGCGGCTCGAGACGTCGACCCTTTCTGGAGGAGAAAGAACCATGCACAGACACCGATGTTGGCAGGGTCCATCCCGAGCCCAAGATCGGCGCATACGCCCTCCTGCCTTGGCCAGGAAGGCATATGCCCCGATCCTGGGGCCAAGGATAGGCCTGGCCAGAATCGATGCATGCGCATAGTTCTCTTCGCCCGACTTTTGGCGGGCAGCGCGCCGTGCGCTGAAGCGCGGAGGGCCAGAGCCGGCGGCGCGACGCGCCACGCCGGAGTTCCCGGGAGGGCCGCCGCGCGCGGGGTGGCCCGGGCCGCCGCGCGCTGGCAAGCGCCACCGCCCCCCCCGGACGCGCGCCGACCCCTCCGACGCGCGCCGACCGTAGGGGGGAAACAAAAAAAAAAAACGCATAAACGATGGGCGCTCCTCGCAGATTTCTTTGATCTGCGCTGGACCCCCCTCCCTGGCGCGCGGAGCGCGCCAGGGGCGCCGCCAGGGGGCCCAGCGCGGATCAAAGAAACCCCCCGCGCGGAGCGCCAAAAACTGTATGTTCATGGCGTTTGTCTCCTTGGAGACCTGTCGGGCGTTGGCAGAACTGGGTTTAATGGACCCCCCCCGCCCGTTCCACTGACCGGAACTGCCGCCACCTGAAAAAACACCAGCTACGGCAGACCTGGTCTGCACGTCGTTCATTTCTAATCGTGCTCATTTCTAATTGCGCTCGTTTCGAATTGTTCCTGGCCCCCTAGTGGCCAGGAAGAGGCCCAGGACAGAACGATTGGAAAAGGACGGGACCTTGGCCCCCCAAAAAAATCAAAGAACTCTCGAAGAATTGGAAATGAACCATGTGTGGTGATTCTTCGGGAGCGGCCAAGAGGGGGGTGTCCAAGAGGGGGGGGTGCAAATCATGACCGGCGGCCTGTGCGCGGCCCAGCGGGGGGGCCAGGGACGCAATGGAACAAGAAGAGGCGCCATGACATCTGGGGAAATACCATGGCCCACGCCATGATGTCCACCGCCCCCCCCTAAGTCATCTAACCCGCCTCCTTGCCGCCCCCGAGGTCCTGGCCAGTGCCAGGGGCTCCGCGGCCCTGGCCAAGGCCCCCCTGCCCCGGGGCCCTGCCTGGCCTTTCTACCCGAGCCGGACGCACGGCACGAGGGGCGCGCCCGAGATTCATCTGACCCCGCTCCTTGCCGCCCCCCGAGATCCTGGCCAGTGCCAGGGGCTCCGCGGCCCCGGCCAAGCCCCCCCTGCCTGGGGCCCTGCCTCTGGCCATCGCTCGGACGTCCATTCCCTGTGCCTTCTTCGGCCTCGTGCGTGGTCTTTTTCGCCAGATGATCAACAGGATGCTCCTCGAGGGCCCTCGCCGAGGAAAAAAAACGCACCCGTCCGAGCGATGCCAAGGCGACGTTCATTCCCTGTGTTTTCTTTCGGTTTCGTGCGTGGTCTTTTCCGCCAAATGATCAAAAGGATGCTCCTCGAGGGCCCTCGCCGAGGCAAAGACGCACCCGTCCGAGCGATGCCACGGCCCGGCCTTCCTGCCCCGAGCCGGCCGCACGGCACGGGGGGGGCGCGGCGCCGCACGGCGGCCTCGGCGGCCTGCCGGCGGGCGGGCGAGCCGCGGGCCCCCCCCCCACACCCCCACCCCCCCCCGGCCGGCGGCGGCGCGGGATCGGGCGGGCTACCGCCCGCCGCCCAGTGCCGAGGAGCCGCCCATCCCGCCGCGGGGAGGAGTGCAGGATCAGGAGATGGGGGAGAGAGAGAGAGGAGAGGAAAAAAAAGAGAGAGAGGGAGGGTAGAGAGGATGAGAGGAACTGAACCCACAGGAGACACAGGAGGGAGAGGATAGAGAGGAGGAACAAAAGAAAAAAAAGAAAAGAGAGAGAGATGGAGAGAGTACTGATTAACAGGATAGAGAGACGATGAGGACAGAAGGAACCCCAAAACAAAGAGAGAGCTAAAAAAAGAGAGAGATTGAGATGGGAAACAAAAAAAAAAAAAAAAAAAAAAAAAAAAAAAAAAAAAAAAAAAAAAAAAAAAAAAAAAAAAAAAAAAAAACCAACAAAAAAAAAAAAAAAAAAAAAAAAAAAAAAAAAAAAAAAAAACAAAAAAAAAAAAAAAAAAAAAAAAAAAAAAAAAAAAAAAAAAAAAAAAAAAAAAAAAAAAAAAAAAAAAAAAAAAAAAAAGGAGAGAATGCTGAGTCCGGACAGGGAGAGGGAGAGCGCTGTGGATAGTGAGGAGGTGGGGTATGGTTTGAGGGGGTAGAGAGAGAGAGAGCGGCAGGGGAGAGGTTGGAACGAGAGAGATGAGAGGAGGACTGATCACCAACAGCCACCAGCGCACACAGGCCAGGCCAAACAGGAGAGAGAAGGAGGGAGACTGAGAGAGAGTGAGAGGAGAGATTGTGTGAGAAGAAAAAGGAACAAAGAGACGAGCCAATGAGAGAGAGAGAGAGAGACTGATCACAGGAGAGAGAAGGAGGGAGAGAGAGAGAGAGAGAGAAAAAGGAACAAAGAGAGAGAGAGAGAGACTGATCACAGGAGAGAGAGAGAGAGAGGAACAAAAAGAGAGAGAGAGAGGGGAACAAAAAAAGAGAGAGAGAGAGAGAGAGACTGATCACGGGATCAAGAGGGAGGGCCCCGCTGAAACGGCCAGCTTGCATGCATCCCGCATGCACCGGATGAAATTGGTGGGGGGGGCGACCAACAAAAAAAAAAAAAAAAAAAAAAAAAAAACAAATATAATGAAAAAAACTCCACCGTGCCTGCACGGACTGGACGTGCTAGAACCCCGGCCAGCACGGTAGCGGAAAGAGCGTTTCAGGAACTTGGCCGAGAGGGCTGTGGGGGCCGCTCGCCCTTGGGAGCCGTTTGCGTTGAGAGTCGTTCCACGTCACCGCTCGCTCCTGGGAGCCATGGCGTTAACCATTTGTTCACTTCACCGCTCTTGGGGGCCTTGGTGCTCAAAGTTACTTTAAATCGCCGACCCGTGTAAAAGAGGCTCACAGTCGGCCCGTCTCGTAAGGATGCGCGATAAGGACCCAAGGGCCTTGGCCGCCCATTTCGAAGCTTTTCGAGCGCGGCGCGGCGAACGAAAGTGGTCAAGGATGGACCGAGGAGGCAGAATGCAAGGGTACCTTAGGGAATGTTGCCCATCCTTTCTATGCGGGTTGACTGTACCAGTCAACTGGAGCTCATGGGAGCCTTGGCGTCACAACTGCGTCCGTCATTCGGCCGTCTGGGTGCGGGAGCCGTTGCGTCAAAGTTGCGTCCGTCACTGGGCCTTCTTTGGGCCCGAGGGCTCATACCACCGCTTTTGCTGAGGAGCCTTGGTGCTGGGAGTGTGCAGCACGATGCAGCAACAGTCCAGCCAAAATCTCCTGAAAAATCTATGATCTGAACTTCTCCGGGCCTTCATGAGGGTCTTCTAGGGGCCCTCTTGGATGTCGCGGGGCCCTCGTCGGCCGCCCTGGGGCCCTGTTGGCGGGCTTGGGCCGTTTAGGGACCCTCTTGGAGCCGTCTTCGGCCCTCCCAGGGGCCTCCTATGGCAAGATAGCTCCAAGACAACCGATGAGGCCCCCAAGGAGGGACCCAGCGTTGGCCCAAGAGAACCAAAGATCGCCCAAGAGCCTCTCAAGAGGGCCCCAGGACGGCCCTACAGCACTCCGAGAGGCCCCGAAGACGGCCGCCGAAAGCGTCAGACGGGCCAATAGACCCCCCAAACTGCCCAGGAGGCCCCTAAGAGGCCCCTAAGAGGCCCTAGAAGCCCCCCAAGAGTCCCCGACGAGGCCCGCATCAAGCTCCCGGGAAGCCCTCAGAGAGCCCCAATGGGGCCTTGTAACTTCTGTTCGCTAGTTTCTACCTTCCTCCGCCCCCTCACCCTCCTAACTTCCATCCCCCCCCCCCTTCCCATCCTCCTCCTTCCGCTCCTCGTCCCCCCCCTCCACCTCCGCCCTTCCCTCCCTCCAGACTGTTCATGGGTGAGAGTCGAAACGTTACCCCCTCCTTCCTCCTCACCCTACCCTCCCCCCCCCCCTCCACCCTCCCCCCCCCCTCCTCCCCGAACCCCCTGCCCCCCTCCCCTCCTCCCCTCTCCTCTCCACTCCACCTACTCTCCTCATCCTCCTCCTCCCTCCTCCTTCCTCCTCCTCATCCGACTCCTCATCCTCCTCCTCCTCCTTCCTCCTCCTCCTCCTCCTCCTCCTGCCTCCTCCTCATCCTCCTCCTCCTCTTCTTGTTTTCTATTATTATTATCATATTTCTCTCTTCCTACTCCTTCTCCTCCTCACCTCTCTACTCCTCCGCTCATCCTTCATCCCTCCTCCTCTACTAATCATCATTCATCATCATCACATCATCATCATCACATCATCATCATCATTCATCATCATCATCAGCAGGCAGCATATATCCATCATCATCGTCATCATCATAATCATCATCATCATCAATCATCATCATCACCACCACACACACCGCCACCATCATCATAATCATCATCATCATCTCATCATCGTCCATCATCATCATCCAGCATCAGCATCATCATCATCAGCATCAAATCATCATCATCATCATCATCAATCATCAAATCATCCTCCTCCTCATCATCCTAATCCCCCTTTTTTTTTCAATTTCCCCCCCCTTTTCCCGGGGGTTTTTTCCCCTCCTCCTCCTCATCATCATCATCAGCAGCAGCAGCAGCATCAGCATCAGCATCAGCATCAGCATCAGCACATCAGCATCAGCATCAGCATCATCAGCATCATCAGCAGCAGCATCAGCATCAGCAGTATCATCATCATCATCATTAGCAGCATCCGCATTAGCATCAGCATTAGCATCAGCATCATCATCAGCAGCATCATCATCATTATCGTTAGCATCATCCTCATCCTCTTCCTCATCCTCATCCTCAGATTCCTCTTCATTGTTCTCCTCCTTCTTCTCCTCCTCTTCCTCCTCCTCCTACTACTCCTCCTCGTGATCCTTCTCCTCCTCCGCCTCCTCCATCCGTGGTCCTTATAAATAACTCCTTCCTGCCGCACCCCGAGCCGCGTTGGTAGGGCGGGCCAGGCGTTTTGCCTGAGATCTCCTCACCAGTTACGATCCTGAAGCTTAAGATTTGCAGCAGCTTCGCGGATGCAGGGCGGGTGATGTTTAAACTGCGGTTATCGCTTTAGCGCCGCGCACGCCCGTCGTAGTTCACACAAAAATCTCACAGATAGTACAAGGGCTGTTTTCAATACGTAGTTCTCGCTGTAGCGCCGCGAACATTCGCCTTAAAACGTCGACACCATTTTAAATATTGGATGGCTGACGTCCCAAAAACATGTTCCGGCACGAGTTACGACTGTCAAGCCGCAGCGGTCGCGTTGCGTCGCGGCGTTGAAGTCCCAGGAATAGCATTCTGGTACGACTCAGGATCGTCTGCGCTCGGCCGTAACCTTTATGGTTCGCGACGTTGCAATCCTAGGAACGGTGCTTTGGGCACACTTGACGATTCTCAAACGGGTGTTTTCCAACGTGGCACTTCCAGCAGTAAAAACAAATTCTTGTAGGGATATATGAAGAGGGAACTTAGTGGGAGGGTGTATTGTAACATCGTTAACGCACATTGGGTTCACACTTGTCCTCGTCCTCCTCGTCCTCCTCATCCTCCTTCTCCTCGTCCTCCTCGTCCTCCTCGTCCTCCTCGTCCTCGTCCTCGTCTCCTCCTCCTCATCCTCCTCCCTACCGCGCGGACGACGATGAGGTCGAGTTCCCGACCCGCCTCAGTCCAGACAGCTCGCCGACATGCCGCGGGGCGTGAACTCGACCTCCCCCCGACCGCGCGGACAAAGGCGAGGTCAGGTTCATGGCCCGTCCCAAGTCTGGCCGCTCGTTACAATTGCGCGGTTCCTGCACTCAGCCTCCTTCTCTGCGGCGCTGTTGCACAGGCACGGTGACGGGGCTTGCCGAGGGCAGCTGGGTCACAAGTGGAGCTTCTGACGTCGCCGGGTAAGGTGATCAGGCTTGTCTGGCTAGTCTGGCGGTCCTGGCCGACTCAGCCTGCAAGGGGCGACACGACAAACCTCAGGCAGAACACCCGGCAGAGCACCATCCCAGGTCACCTGGAGGCCCCCCCTCCGCTGCACGATCTGGCTTCAAGAGGGAGAGAGGGGCGAGGGGGAGGACGGAGAGACGAGGAGGGCAGGGAGAGGCGGGGAGGGCGGCGGCAGCGAGGAGGAGCTGGAGGACGCAGAGGAAGGGGAGGACAGCGGGGAGGCGGACAGCGGGAAGAAGGAGCAGGCGCGGCAACACGGCGACGGCAGCGAGCAGCGACGTCGAGGACGAGGGCGCGGAGGAAGCGGAAGGGGGGGAGGGGGATAATGAGGCAGCACGGCAGAGGGGCTGCAGTGGCAGCTGTTCTGGAAGTTGGGCGGGGAAGGGGGAGAGACTCGAGCTGTGAGACAGTCCAAGAGGTCTTCCACACAGCCTGGACATACTAATGGCATGCAGTGCGATGCACTGTCATCATGCCTTGACCAGAGCTGCAATAGCAAACAAGAGAGCCCAATCATGACCTGGACCCTAATGTACGTCACACAATGATTGGCGTGAGGCCTACTTGCAATGGAAAAAATGCTCAGCACGTGCATCAAGTGGTGCAACGCGTTCCTCTAGCAGTTCGGGCGCGCGTCCATCCAATCCTCCTGCTTCGGCATCCTCGGCATCACCATGATCGACGGAGCCGTCGCACGGGCGACATCATCATCATCATCATCATCATCATCATCATCATCATCATCATCATCATCATCATCATCATCATCATCATCATCATCATCATTATCATCAGCAGCATCATCATCATCAGCATCATCATCAGAATCAGCAGCATCATCATCAGCATCAGCATCATCACCAACATCAGCATCATCATCATCAGCAGCAGCAGCAGCAGCAGACGCATCGTCATCGTCAGCATAATCATCAGCATCGTCAACATCATCGTCGTTATCATCAAACAAATTGTCCACCAGTTCGCCATCGGCGTCATCATCGTCATCGTCAGCAGCAGCAGCAGCAGCAGCAGCAGCAGTATCATCAGCATCTGCATCGCTGTCGTCGACGACTCTTGCGCCCACCGTCATCTGCCATCAGCGACAGGCCTCCCATCATTCTGGCCCTCCTTCCCCCTCCCCCCTCCTCCTCCTCCTCCTCTCCTCCCTCTCCCCTCTCCGCCTCCTCCTACTCTCTCTCCTCCTCCTCCTCCTCCTCCTCCTCCTCCTCCTCCTCCTCCTCCTCCTCCTCATTGTCCACCTCCGCACTACCTTGCCGTTGCGAAAGTTCGACCAACATGCAGCGCCTCCCGTTAGGCGACGGGGCCTCAGTACAACGTTGTCAGCGGCGTTGCGCCCGCAACAAGAAAGGAGGCGTCAAATGGGTCCGTTAGGCCGCGGGGCCCCAGCAAAATGTTCCGCTCAAATGGTGCTGTGCTCAAGCCTGGGGCGGAACCATCCTTTTGAAATCGAGCCCGATGGTTTAGAAATCCAGTCGAGATCGCTCTTGTTGAGGACATCCCAGGCGAAAACCACACGTTTGAAATCACTGGTAGAACATTTAAAACTTCAAATGTCAAGCGGTGTGGAAGTTGAGAAACGACGGTGTCTCTTAGGCCTTCCTCAAAGTTCGAACGAATTCGAAACTTTCGGGTTCGATTTCGCAATGGGGTTCCCTCCCAAGACTTCCGCAAAACTAGAATTCGGAACCTGTCTGGTTCGATTTCGAAAGGGCGCTCACGTCCAGGACTTCCTCCGAAACAGTTCCTCGAAAATAAAGGTCCGCACTTCCTCAGCTCGAAGTCGCAATGGCGCTCCCGCCTAGGACTTGTCTTGGTAGAAACACGCAACGGGTCAACACTTTCGTAGCGCCGATGTATCCCCTGCCCCCGCCCTCAGAGCTGTCCAGCGGTCCTCCGCGTCGATCCTGGACCCACAAACGAACAAAAAAATGTCGCGCAAACCTTTCAATCTCGACATTCTCTTCGGCAGGCTCGCATGGCGATGGCGCCGGCGTCGGCTTCTGACGCGGCGCGGGGCGCTCAACCTTGAGCGATCACGGCTTCCCGATGGGTCGGGCCTGCCCCCCTACAGGGGGATTTTGGGAGGGAAGTTAAAGATACGCAAGAAATACTCCAACAATGCCAAAAAATAGTCAAGAAATCGTCCCCAGACTATTTGTTTCACTATTTTTGGATATTCCTCCTGTAGAGGGACAGGCCCGACTTAGGCTTCCCGACGGCAGAGGTCGCTCGATGTCGACAGGTCCCCGTCCACCGGCGGCGTTCGAGCTATCGAACGTCCGCGAGCCAGGGCCACCGCCGCGTCAGCGCGGCGCGCGGAGGAGGAGGGGGAGGAGGAGGAGGAGGAGGAGGAGGAGGAGGAGGAGGAGGAGGAGGGAGAGGAGGAGGAGGAGGAGAAGAGGAGGAGGAGGAGAATAGGAGGAGAAGGAGGAGGAGGAGGAGAAGGAGGAGGAGGAGGAGAGGGAGGAGGAGGAGGAGGAGGAGGAGAGGGAGGAGGAGGAGGAGGAGGAGGAGGAGGAGGAGGAGGAGGAGGAGGGAGGAGGGGGGGGGCGGGGGAGGGGCGGTCGACTGCACGTAAGAGCGGGGACCATGACCAAGACTGAATGCGGAAGCATCGTTCCGATCTTGGTCACCGTCGATCTTGGTCCGCGTCAGTTCGTGGATCCTGCTCGCAGACTGGCGACGGCCAGCATGGGCCATGACCGAGATCGGGATCGATAAGAGCACGCGGCATCTCGGTCATGGTCCCTGTGCTTCTTCCCTCGGAGATTGCCCACCCCATCTCCTCGTGCTGCTCTGCGCTCCGAAAGGATCCCCTCGCCGCCCACCGCGCCCTCGCCCGCGGCGGGTTCCGCGGCCGAGTGGGCCAAGCTGAGCGGCGGTCCTGTTAGGTCGGGCATGTCCCCCTACAGTCGGATTTTAGACGAAAAATCAAAAACACTCCAAAGCAATACAAAAATTGACAAAAATTGTCAAAATCGTCCCCAGACTAATTTTTCACTATTTTCGAATATTCCTCAAAAATAAGGACAGGCCCGACTTAACGGTACTGTCTGCTTTCCCTCCTCCTCCTCCCCAAACGTTCCCTGTTGTGGAAGAGAGCACGAAGAATAAGTTCTTTACAGTCTTACGTGGGCCTGTGGGGGCCCACTGGGCCACAGGACCGTTAAAAAACCGGCTCGGCATGAAAGCCCGGTCCCAGAAGAAGAGGTCCAGACCTCTGGAGGTTCACGCTGCGACGAAAACACGACGTCGGAAGTCTGGATCCCCCTTCCCCAGAGATACGGCGTCCTGTTTTGGTTCCACACGCGGTCCCTGGAATAGCCCCGACCCTTTCCCCAAGGCCAGTTTTTCACCCTGGGTACGTTCTGACCGTCCCCAAGCCCGGTGAGGGCCCTGCGAGGCCGACAACGACGACACACCTCCCGTCGTGATTCTTCCACGGCGTGAGCATGTCTGGGTCTCCCCCCCCCCATGCGACGAAACACCTCCCGTCGTGATGCTTTCCACGACGTGAGCATGTCTTGGCCCCCTCCCTCGGGCGGCGAGCTGCCCGCGGGAGGCGCGCTCTCCAAAGACCCGACGGCGGCCTTGCCGCCGCCCGCGGCTGCGGCTCGGCGGACCCGGCCGCCCCTCCGCCCGTCGTGCGGCGGGGCCCCTCAGGCCAGGACACTGCCAGCCAGGAGTTTTAAAATTCCGCCGGGGGGACAACGACGAAGGGAAGGCCCTGCGATCCGAGGCCTCGACACTAGAGAATTACAGCATCGCAGAAGATCACGACCCGAGCTCCGGACCCCTGCACGGACTCTCCCGGGGCCGTAGGCGACCCGAGGAGGGGGAGGAGGAGGAGGAGGAGGAGGAGGAGGAGGAGGAGAAGGAGGAGGAGGAGGAAGAGGAGGAGGAGGAGGAGGAGGAGAAGGAGGAGGAGGAGGAGGGAGGAGGAGGAGGAGGAGGAGGAGGAGGAGGAGGAGAAGGAGGAGGGGGAGGAGGACGGGTCGCCTAAGCCCTTCGGAGACACCCTCCGCGGACCCCCCCTCTTCCTGCGCCCTGCCTCGAGCCGGAACGAGGCGTGAGGGCCCCGGGGCCAGAGGCCCGGCGGAGGTGCCCGGCTCGGCAAAAAAAAAGCGCCATGGCATTTCAGGACGTGCTTCGACACACGGCTGGAGCTGCCTCGGGTGCGCCAACGTCTCGGTTTCCTGGGGGATAAGGCTCGGGTACGGGGGACTCGGGTTGGCCCGACGGGGCCATCACGAAAATGGCGAGGCCCGATCTGAAATTTGGCGCGGGGCTCCCGCTGCAGGCATCCCATGGAAACGGGACCGCCAGAATCCAGGACGCGCTCGTGAACCAAAAAGTCGGCTGACCCGAATTCCAGCTTACGTTCCCCCGGTTCCCAAGAGGGCAGAAGGAGCCGCCACAACCACCACCACCACCAGAACTCCATACGGTAGGTTCGTGCGGCGCCGGCGCGCGCGAAGGTTTTTGACACCGCGTCGATCGTTCCACCTTGAACCGATCGCGGCCCCGATCGTTCAAAGTTGAATTCAGCCGGACCCAGTGGCGTCACCGCGCCTCCCTTTAGTAAAACGTGGTTTAGTGAAAACGACCTGAGGCCCAAACCTGGCGGGCGCAAGCCTGGAAAATAACGGCCGCGGCGCCCTCTCGAGAACCGAAAACGGACAATTCACTAATCGACGTGTCACTGTTGGGGGTTTTGTCCGCCCCCGAATCGGTGCTTCCGCGTCGCAGACCTCAGCCTGGAACGCCGTCGCCGGGGTCGCCAGCGCGCCAACGCCGCACGAATCTACCGCAGCACCTGCGGTGGTTCGCTCTGCTCTGGAGAGAGTTTGGTCGGAGTCCCGTGCAGGGGGCTCCGGCAGAGGGCCGCCCAGGCGGGGCCGGGGGCTCGAGCCGCTCGGAGGAGAAGACGCGGACCCCTTCCACCGGGTCAACTGTTGGAGGCTTCGGCATTGGCACCAACACCAAAACAGGGAGGCGCGCCCACTGAGGGAGGATGACCATAGATTTGGGTGTTGGTGGCAGCATTTCGGCCGCCTGGGATGCCAGAGTATTACCACCATCACCGAGATCGGGATCATCTCCCATTGGTGGAGGCACACCGCCGAATTTGGTGTTGGTGTCAACCTCTGGGCCTGCCAGACTGTTCATCCTGAGTCGCTCTTGACAGTCCTGGGGCTGGGGAACGGCAGCCCATCAGACGAAGGCAGGACGAGGATCAGCTCGGATGATGGTAAATCGGACATCTCCGAGAGCCGACGGGTCTGGAGGACGCATCGGGTGCCGAGGGCCGCTGCCGAGCGCCCCGGATCGCTCCGAGAAGGCTCGGGCACGCCCTGGAACGACGCATCCTCGTGCTGGGCTTGCCTGACCGCCAGAGGACCGTCACGGCGAGAAAGCCCGCCGCAGCGGCTATTCGGGCCGCCCGGAGGAGGAGGAGGGAGGAGGAGGAGGGAGGGAGGAGGGAGGAGGAGGAGGAGGAGGAGGAGGAGGAGGAGGAGGCGGAGAAGGAGGAGGAGGAGGAGGAGGAGGCTGGGCTCCAGACCGCTCGCCCTGGCGCCGATGCCTCGGCGACGCCGCGCGACCCTCCGGCCCCACACGCCTCGGCCCCGCCTGGGTGGCCCCCCTGGGACGGCGCGGCGGGCCATGGCGCGAAAAACGGCCTCTCTGGGCCTTTGAAATCCGAGCGGCGGCGGCGAGGTCGTCGCGGCCGCTGCTTCCGACAAGGAGGGCGAGAGGCGGAGGAGGAGGAGGGGACCTACATGAAGATGCCCAGGGACACACACACACACACACACACACATAGATAAGCACAAATCCCAGTATCCCTCATATTTTGCATCGTTCCTCAATTCTTGTTTCCCCTTTACACACACACACACACACACACACACACACACACACACTTCCCACATGTCCCACATGTTCCCCTAGGAATCGACGATTACTCCCCTCTTTTTGTTCGGGGGATCGACGCGAATGTTGTTTTCTCGCTTGTGAGCGTTTTTCATACGGCGTTTCGACATTGGGCAAAAGAGGGAGGAGGGAGGGGGGGCTCTGGCTCCGGACCTCTGCTTAGTGCGACTGTTTGCAACAGTGCGTCCTGTGAGGGAGGGACTCCACCCGCTCGAAACAGACGCCAAAAATAGCCAGGATCTACTCCATGGGGGTTGGGTGAGGGGGGGAGAGGGGGGCCCTCGAATCGACGATATTTTGAGATTTCTCGCTTCGGTCCGAACCACTCTGCTCGAGATACGAGCTGCCTCTCGGGCACGTCCACGGGCCCTTCCGAGCCTCCTCCTCCTCCTCCTCCTCCTCCTCCGCCTCTCATCCTCCTCTCTTCCTCATCCTCCTCCTCATCCTCCTCATTCTCCTCCCTCCTCCCTCCCTCCTCCCTCCCTCCCTCCCTCCCTCCTCCCTCCCTCCCTCCCTCCCTCCCTCCCTCCACCTCCTCTCCTCTCTCCTCCTCCTCCTCCTCCTCCTCCTCCTCCTCCTCCTCCTCGTAATCCTCCACCTCCACCTCCTCCCCCTCCTCCTATGTACGCAGCTCCCGTTTTCCCGATCCCGCATAACCCGATGGGGTCTTTGGCGGGGGAGCCCCGGGCCCGCGAATCACGACACGCGCCCGCGGATATGTAGATAAAACCCGGCGCCCTGGGATGAGGAGGAGAAGGAGGAGGAGGAGGAGGAGGAGGAGGAGGAACGAGGAGCAGGAAGAACGAGGAGGAGGAGGAGGAGGAGGAGGAGGAGGACGATCGAGGACGAGGAAGAGGAGGAGGAGGTGGAGGAGGAGGGGAGGAGGAGGAGGACGAGGTCGAGGACGAGGACGAGGAGGAGGAGGAGGAGGAGGAGGAGGAGGAGGAGGAGGAGGGAAAGGGAGGGGGGGGAGGAGCAGTGAGGGTGTCGGGCGCGGCGCAAGAGCACCCCGCTTGCCCCAGGCAAACCCCTCTTGCCCGACCCGGCGGGAGGGGCGCCCAGAGCGTGGCACGCGGGCGCGAGCGGCGAGAAGCCCCAGACCCCCGTCCCGGGGGGGAGAACAATATTTATAAATATTTATATATATGTATATGTATATATATACGTAAATGTATATATACACACAGACACATACACTTGTACCTATACATAAATACGTTAAGAATGGGCCGAACAAAGTAACACAGGAGGAAAGCCCCTTGCAGCGGATGGCTCGAGCAGTAGTGATCTGGAGACAAAGATGGAGATGGAGATGGACAGTGAGATCGATGGGGAGGTCGATAGGGGGATCTCCTCACGACAGTGAGGCCGATCGTGAGATCGATGGTGAAGCCGCTTCAGAGATGACGATCGTGAGATCGCTCGTGCGATGTATAGTGAGATTGACTGTGAGATCGATCGAGAGATCGATAGTGAGGTCGATAGAGAGGTGGGTCATGAGATCCATGGTGAGACCGATCGATTGGGGGATCGACCAGGAACCTGGGAAACCTGAAACCCGCGAAGCCCGGCGCCCACCGAAACCGGCCCTGGAACCAGCAACCGGGGACTGGGGAACCCAAAACCGGGATCCCGGGAACCCAGCCGCCTACCGAACTCGGTCGGGCACGTTCGCCAAATCCTTCAACATCCGCTCCCCTCAAGCACTGATTGGGGGGGGGGGGGGAAAGAGCATCCCCAGGGAAGGCGCACCGTACTGCCGCCAGCTTCTGCCGGCATTCCTTCTATTTGCGCTCCCTGCTCCCTCTTTCGTCGCTGGCAAGTGCGCGGGCCACTAGAGAAACCTCTTCCGCAACGGTCATCCCGGCGCGATCCAATGCCCTGCGAGATGGGGGCCCCGGGAGGTGCAGGCAGACGGGTGATGCGACTCGCGGGCTCTTCAGCCGTCGAGAGCTCCCCAGACATGCGACGTCCTGATGTTTATCAGGACGGCGTCCCAGGAAGTCCAGACCCTTTCTTTCCCCCGGGCCGGTTTTTCATCTTAAGTCGTCTTCTGAATATCCTGGGGCCCGGCGAGGGCCTCTAGAGGTCGAAAATAGCGAACAACCTCCCGTCCTGTTTTTTTTTGAACGACGCCATCATGTTTGGGTCCCAAACTCGGCCCTCGAGCACCCCCACCTCTGCGAGGGTGGCACAGTGATCGGCGGCCAGCCCAGCGGGGGAGAGGCACAGGGGGCGGGGCCTCCTCGGGAGGCTCGGGCGTTCCCCGGCCGGCCGCCCTGCCCGAAGTCGCAGGGGGGAAGGTCCGAGCAGGCCGGGCGGGCTTCTCTTGGCAGCCCCGCCGCCCTCTGAGCTCTGGGAGGCCCTTCCTCTGCTCGCTTCCCCCCCCCCTCGCTCGCCGCCGAGATGATCCCTGCTCGCTTCCCCCCCTCGCTCGCCCCCTGCTCGCTTCCCCCCCTCGCTTCCTCTGCTCGCTTCCCCCCCTCGCTCGCCGCCGAGATGATCAAGGACTCCCAGAGATTGGCCTCGAGCCGATAGGGGGCGGAGGACTGCGCCCTGCGCCGCCTCGGTGATGCATCGGCGCCGTCGGCGCTGCATCGGCAACGCCGGCGTGGAGAACGTCGGGCTCCGCATCGGGCCGCATCGGCGATGCCTCGGCGATGCGGCGCGATCCTCCGACCCCGTCAGCTCGGACACCGTGCGGTCGGGCCCAGGACAGAAGAACATCCTTCCAAGGACATGAGACCCTCCGCCTGCCACATCAGCCCGAACCATGAGATCACTCGAGGATAACCCTCCCCCACAGGGCGCGAAAGAGAATCCAACAAACACGAGGAACCTCAGGGCACCCTCCCCGAACCGACCTCGATTTGATAGCTCGTTCCGACCGTTCGGGAGGCCTAGAAAAGAGGGAAGCCCCGCATCGGCTACACGCATCAGGGACCCTGGGCAAGAGCGACCTTTGATGCGCGGCTGAACGGGGGACGCGGGGTGGCCAAACTTGGGCGCGCAGGCCGCTGCTATCGCTCCGCGCTCAGCGATCGGGGGACCCCACTGGGCCCGCACCGAAGGTCACTCCGGCGAAAGGTCACGCTTACGTCTATTGAGCAGGAACCGACCATCCCCGCGTTCCCAGAGACCTACCACGAAATGCCCTGAGAACCCAAAAATTCTCTACGAGCAAGAACCGTGTTCTTAGAACATAAGCCCGATGTGTTAAAACAAGACCGCCTCAGCCAGAAATGTTCTCGGAACGTTTCGTGAAGACCACAGACGGTTCTTAGAACATTACTTATGTGGTGGGCCTTTGGGCAAGCCCAGACGCTTCGCCACTGCTCGAGTCTATAGAGGCCTCCTCCGAGTAGATGTGGCCGGAGGATCGCGCCGCATCGCCACTGCATCGTCGATGCATCGGCGATGCACCAGCGAGGCATCGGCGACGTCGGCGATGCGTCGGCGACGTCGGCGTGGGGAAATACGGACCCCGCATCGAGCCGCATCGTCGATGCCTCGGCGATGCAGCGCGATCCTCCGACCTCATCTACTCGTCGGACCCCATCTAGGAGGCCAGAATCTAGTCGATCGAAGTCGGGACTCTTCTGACCCGGGTCAATCCAGACCCGGATCAGCAGGAAACCGAAAAACTGCAATGCAGGAACAGAACAAAAACTGCAACGCAGGTCCTCGCAAACCTGGGCCAGCCAATATGTGCGACCGCCTCGCGGCAACGAGCGGCTCGCTAACCCGGATCAGCCAGCGGGGGTCTTCGCAGGATCCTGCAGGATCCAGTGCCCTGGCTGACCCCCGTTTGCACTGACCCCTGTCTCTTAGGCCCCGACGAGGGCCCCTCTCGGTCCCGCCGGCTTCCGCTGGCGCAGCCGTCCTCGTGTTGCCCGCGCTCCTTCCGCTGGCCGCCTGCCGCCGCCTTCCGCCGGGGAAGCAGACATGCCGACGCACGCGGAGATCTCGAAAGCACGAAGTCGCAAGGAGGAGGATGGAGGAGGAGGAGGAGGAGGAGGAGGAGGAGGAGGAGGAAAAGGAGGAGGAAAAGGAGGAGGAGGAGGAGGATCGAGGAGGAGGAAGAGGAGGAAGAGGAGGAGCAGGAGAAGCAGGGGGAGGAGGAGGATCGAGGAGGAGGATCGAGGAGGAGGATCGAGAGGAAGGAGGAGGAGGAGGAGGAGGAGGAGGAGGAGGAGGATCAGGAGGAGGATCGAGGAAGAGGAGGGGCCAAGGGCGTGGAGCTAGCAGTGGAGGCCGCGGAGGGGTCCGAGGCTCACGCGCCCAGCAGCCGTAGCGTGCTCCAGCTCGGCGGTAGCCACCGCTTCGTCGCCTTCGCGTCCCACGAGAGGAGGAAGAGGAGGATCGAGTAGAATCGAGGAGGGCGAGGAGGATCAAGGGCCAAGGAGGGGGAGCAGGAGGAGGATCGAGGAGGATGGAGGAGTGGGAGGAGGATCGAGGGGGAGGAGAGAGAACCCGGGGGAGGCAGGAGGGCCGAGGAGGATCGAGGATGGGGGAAGAGAAACGAGGAGGAGGAAGAGGAGAAAGAGGAGGATACTCGAGGATCGAGGAGGAGGAAGGATCATCGAGGATAATCGAGGATCGAAGAGGAGAAAGAGGAGAAAGAGGAGAAAGAGGAGAAACAGGAGGATAATCGAGGACGAGGAGGAGGAAGAGGAGAAAGAGGAGGATCATCGAGGATCGAGGAGGAGGAAGGCTGCGCCTGGATGCACACCTGCGCTGTGCAAGCATCGGGCCGCATCGGATCGCCAGGAAATCGAGATCGAATCAGATCGAGCTGGGTGAACTGGGCATCGAATCGGACCGATCGGGTCGAAGTGGGCCCTGGAGGGGGAGCCGATGTCATCGCAGGAGGTTCGAGGGCCGACGCCTTGTTGGTGCATGCTGCGTTCTTAGGGGTCTCCAGCGGGCCGTTCGCCTCCACAGCTGGATCCTCCTCGAAACCCTGACCAACAATGGAAACAACGTCTGTGAAGCCTGTGCTTTTCCACAATCGTGCATTTTCTCCACAGTGTGTTTTTATTCCACTGTGTTTTTGTCCACAGGTCCTCCTCGAATTCTGACCAGCACTGGACACAACGGCAGCCGCCCCTGGCGCCTGCCGCCCTCTTTGGGGGCCCCAGGTGGGCTCCTCGCCGCCACGGCTGGGCCCGCCCCGAAGACCCCGCCGGCATGGACCTGTGGGGAGGGGTCCCGGGGGCCGATGCCGACCTGCGTCGGGGCCCGGCCCGGCGGGAGAGCCCCGGCTGTCTCCACTGGCCCCCCTCCCGAGTGCAGGGGGGCGCGCGAGTCTCGGGGCAAGACGGCCACGGAGCCCTCTGGCGTCACCTGAGGTCACCTGGGGCCCTCTCGGGATCTCGTGGGGCCGCCCTGGATCGGGGGCGCGCAAACATGGGTTAGCGGTCCATGGACTTTGCGCGCGGTCGCGAAATCCATGGATCGGGGGAGGTGCCCTCCCCAAAATGCGTCCGGTGCCGCCTCGTCCGGCGGCAGAAATCCGCGAGTTCCCATGGAAACGGGACCCGTCGCTAATCCACGCCCCCTTGATCCATGTTTGCGATCGCCTGATTGGAGGCTCCCCAGGACGGCATAGACCTAATCTCTCGGAGGTCGGCGGTGGACCCTTCGGTCGACGCCGCCCCTGGCGCGCCTCGCGTGCCAGGGAGGGGGGCCCAGCGCCGAGCAAAAAAAACACATGAACCTCCGAAACAGCATGTCGACAGAGCTTCAGGACACACACACACACACACACACACACATAAAAAAAGACACCAATCACAGGATTCCTCGTATTTCCCCGATTTCCCGGAGGTTAGTCTTTTTCCTCCACTTCCCATATGCTCCACACTTTCCTGGGAATCGACGCTGATTTGCGTCTGCGTGCTTCTCTCCCTCCCGCCCTCGGCCTGGCTGCTGCCGCGGTCACCGCTGCCACGGCTGGCCGCTCCGGCCCGCTCGACGCGGAACGCTTCCACGTCTGAGCGCTCTTTCCTCCCCCTCCCCCCGCGCGGCCGCCCTCGTCCTTGTCCCTCTCTTGCATGCCGGCCAATGAGCCATTCGGTCTCCCCGAATTGCCACACGCTGGAGCGGACCGCCTCTGTAGAAGAAGAAGAAGAAGAACAACAACAACAACAACAACAACAACAACAACAACAACAACAACAACAACAACAACAAAAAACGCTCTGATCAGAAACTTTTGGCGCTCCGCGCGAACTTTTTGGATCTGCGCTCGACCTCCCTCCCTGGCGCGCGAAGCGCGCCAGGGGCGGCGCCGGAGGCGCCGCCAGGGGGGCCCAGCGCAGATCCGAGAAATCCACGCGGATCGCCAAAAAGTAGATGCTTATAGCGTTTTGTTCCTCTTCGACTCTGCCTCGCCGCCGAAAAGCGTCCCGCAACAACTTGTGTCTAAGAATTCTACACCTGGCACGTAAGACACGCTGGGGGCGGGGGGGGGGGCGGGGCCAGCCCCAAAATCGGTGACTTTTGTTGATGCTCTCCCGCACGGTCTCCCGCACGGTCTCCCGCACGGTCTCTCGCGTAGCCTCCCGCGTGGTCTCCCGCGTGGTCTCCAGGATTCGGCGGCGAGAGAGCGGGGGGGAAGTGCAAAGAAGGAGGCCCTCTTCAGAACGCGGCGGGGCTCCTCCGAAGCCCTGGCGCCTTCTGAGAGGTTGTTTTATTTTTCTGTCTTCGGGGGGAAGGCCCCGAAAACTTCTCAGAAGGCCGGGGGACTTCCGAGCCTTCCGAGAAGTCCTCCTCCTTCTCACTTCCCCCTCGCTCGCTCGCCGCTGACATATGGTCTCCCGTGTGATCAGCTGTATGCTCTCCCGTGTACTGTCCCGTAACCAAGACGCGCTGAAGTGCATCAAGGCTTTCCCCTGACTTTGGCCTTCCGGGGCATCTCTTGGGACCTCTCTTGAGATCGAGGCATCCTGTGGCCTCTTGGGGCCGTCCTGGGAGTCACCTTGGAGCGTCCTGGACTGTCCTGGGCTGTTGGCGGCCTCTGGGCATTAGGAGGAGTAGGAGGAAGAGGAGGAGGAGGAGGAGGAGGAGGAGGAGGAGGAGGAGGGGGAGGAGGAGGAGGAGGAGAAGGAGGAGGGGAGAGGAGGAGGGAGGAGAAAAGGAGGAGGAGGAGGATCGAGGAGGAGGAGGAGCAGGGGGAGGATGGGGGAGGAGGAGGGGAGGAGGAGGAGAGGAGGAGGAGGAGGAGGAGGAGGAGGAGAAGGAGAGAGAAGGAGGGAGGAGGAGGGGGAGGAGGAGGAGGAGGGAGAGGAGAGGAGGCAGGAAGGGGAGGACGGGGAGGCGGAGGAGGATGAGGAGGAGGAGGAGGAGGAGGAGAAGGAGGAGGACTCCCGAAGCATGTCGGAGGCCAGTCTCCGACAGCCCCCCCGGGAGCCCTCACAACAGCGGCCCCAGGCTCTCGGGGAGGGGGCGTGGCCCTCAGGGGGTGTGGGGTCTGGGGGAAATGGGGACCCCAGGGCCCGAAGGTGGTGTGTACATACATACACGCACATGAATGCATACATGAATGCATACATACATACATACATACATACATACCTGCCTACCTACCTACCTACCTACCTACCTACCTACATACATACATACATACATACATACATATATACATACATACATACATACATACATACATACATGCATACATACATACATACATACATACATACAGACAGACAGACAGACAGACATGCATGCATGCATGCATGCATACATACATACATGCATGCATACATACATACATACAGACAAACAAACCGACAGACAAACCGACAGACAGACAGACAGACAGACAGACAGACAGACAGACAGACAGACAGACAGACATGCATACATACAGACATACAGACCTACAGACATACAGACATACAGACAGCATGCATGCATGCATGCATGCATGCATGCATGCATGCATACATACATGCACACATACATGCATATATGCGTATGTAGATACATATATGTATATGCATATACACATAAACATAATACTTTTTGGCAGGGGCATGACAGTCTCCAGATGCGAACAAATCGTTATCCCATATAGTGGGATAACCGCTCGGCGCGCACGTTGTCCCATATAGTGGGATAGCTGCGCTGCCGGGTCGTGGCGCGCACGCGCGGGCCACGTCAGGCACCGATGCGCCCAACAATGGCACCGCTGGCGCGGCGAGCAGGAAGCTGGGCCAAGGGGTGAGTGCGCCCAGCCCGCTGCCCAGCAGTGCGAGCGGCACGACCCTCCTTGTCGAGTGCAGCTATACATTCGCTCGACAACGCGGAACAGTGTGCGAGGATCCAGTCTTGGCACTTGGGCCGTCTACGGTCGGATGAAGGAGCTATGAGCCGCAGGCGATCTCTGAAGTCAGTGCCGCAGCACGGGCAAGTGCTGGCGGCGACCTTACAAGGTATGAGCAGGCGGTCGCCGTGCTTGGCGCGGGCCTGCGAGTCTAGCGCACGCTTCGGTGCGAAGGAGCGCTGGTATCGGTGGCATTTATGAGCCAACTGACGCTCGCCATCTGCAGGCTGAGCATTCTGTACACGGTCAGTTGCACTCTCAAAATAGTGAAAGGATTCGTGAGCGTCTGACCAGCTAGAGGAGAGGATGAATTGGTGCCAGCCGTCAGGATCATCAAAAAACGGCGGAAGGGTGTCAGGAACGAGGCCGCGATCCCGGAGCGAATTGCAATCTTGAGCAAGCTGGCGCACCCACGGGAGCCTGCGCTCACCGCGCCGGAGCTGGAGCAGCCCAAGCAAAGCACGCGGGGCAAGACTGAGCAATCGCTTGACGTACGCGAGGCGTGCACAAGATATCAAACAATCGACGGACGGCATGTCCAGCAGACGCCTTACTTCTATGTCGGTGTGCTCAGTGTCGCTGCTGAATCGCGTGTCGCCCACAATCCGGCGCAGAGTGCGCATGTAGCAGGTGTTGTAAGTGACCATGTCCCTGGCACTCGGGACAGTAATGTGCACGTTGAAGAGCTCACGAGACAAGAAAAGACTACGTAGGAAACTCTTCTTGTGATGCCAAGACACGTTCGGATTGCCATACAACTTGAAAACAACTGGGGCGCATGACTCCATAGCTGAAGAAGTCCGGTGCTTAGCATTGGCAAACGTATCAGGGGCACTGGACATCAGCGTGCCAAGATGTTTGCACGATGGTACAACATTCAAGAAGAGATCGGCGGAGCTAGGGACGGGAATGCGTAGGCGTCCATCAGCTTGCCGCCACCGCCCGCGAGCAGGGACTGCGCCGTGACCACGCAACGCTATCGAGGCTTCCGTCTTCCCGGATGCCCAGTTGATGTCCAAGTAAAGCTTACTGAACACAGAAGTCAACATGCGAAGAAACGCCTCGATCGCTGAGTTGAGAGCGCCCGCTGACGTGGACAAAAGACCGACGGCTTCATCATCGACGAAGGCCGCGTCTATGACAGGTTCGGTGTCATGGTTGTTCTCATCAGGCTCGGCCCAGAAAGCTCCAGCAGGGACGCGAAGTCGAAAGACGATGCCGGCCTCTTGCAACTCCCATCGCAGGAAGTACATGGCAATGCCGTGCACGCTGCTGAAGGTAAAGGCGCCTAGATTGCAGCCATGCCTGCCTGCAGTGTTGCTGGTAACTGAAAGGTGGCTGCCACCAAGCTTGAACCATGCCCCCCGGCGCGATGATTCGGCAAGAGCGGCAGCAACAAGGATCAGCGCGCCACTGCTGAAGAAGATGGCCTCGCTCATCAAGGTAGCGCAGGACCCACTCTACTGCGGGAGGCTGCACGCCAAGACTGCGCAAATAGGCGGCCCCGTCAGCCGGCGGTGCCGGCCCCCAGCCATACACCAGTTGACGCGCCACCTTGTCGAACGCTTTGACCAGATCGACAAGAAGCACGCACACCGACATGTTGAGCATGGCGGCGGCGGCCACGGCAGAGCGCACCAGGTGGGGCGCAAGGTCCGCGCCCTCGCCGGGAATCGCACCGCGCTGCGACGAGGGCATCCGCTCGAAGTAAATAGGGTCGAAGGCCTGCTTGAGGCGACCAATGAGCGCTTTGCCAGCGTGGTCGGACGGCAGAATCGAGCGATGGTTGTCGCAACAGTAATGGTCACCTTTCTTCTTGTACACGTTGGTGAAAGAGCCGCCGCGCCAGGCCGCGGGCCACGTGGCGCCCGAGGCAATGCGCCGATTGGGCACTGTAGCGCGCAGCGATGGGCGAACCTCCGGCCTTGAGCACCTCACCAGGAATGTCGTCCAGCCCTACTCTCTTATTGTTCTTCAGTGCAGCAAACGACTCCTGGGTCGCGACAGGTCCAAAGTCGAGCTCTCCCGGCGGCAAGGGCGGGCCAGGGTCAACGATGAGCTGGGCGCCATCAACGATCTGGACCCGGAAGACGCTAGAGTAGTGCTCTACCCACCTTGCCTCCGTTTCGGCGGGAGAAGCCGCGAGGGCGCCGTCAAGCTTGTACACTGAGCTGCTGAACTTGAGGGAGGCTCCACTCATGGCACGCACGACGGCAGATGCTGCGCGCGAGTCGTTGGATGCCATCGCGCGGTCGGCTTGGAGGGCAAGCGCGCCCAAGTGAGCACGGCGATCAGCCTCTAAGAATGGCTTCGCCGCGTGTTGCAGCCAGCGAATATGAGACTGGAGGCACGCTTCATACCACTGGCACTGACGTACCTTGTACATGGCATCAATACCTTCACCCTGCCGCACCCAAGGAGAGCAACCATAGAACACAGTCAGCATGCCATCGGGCAGGCCTCCACGTCGCTCACGTGTAACAGTGGCGCGCCACGCAGAAAGGATAGCACGTTGAGTCCACTCATACTCCACACCACGAGAAGTATTGAGTCGGCGCCGTACAGGAGCAATCTGGCTGATGAGGGACCACGTGCGCTGCGTGATCCACGGCTTCCTGGGCGCATCGCGTGCAAGTCCAAAATGCCTTTGAGCTGCCGCCCGCACGAACATGTTGAGGCTGGCTAAATGGTCATCGATGGAAGCGGAGGGCTCCTGCGAGTACGTCCACACCTCATCTTGGAAGCGCTGCGCGGCAACTGGGTCGCTGACGGAAGCCATATTGATTTAAAAGCGTGGAGCTGAAGCGGCCGCGCTGGGCTCAGCAGGAGGTTTGACGCAGACCGTCGCCACCACGGGAGACTGATCCTGCGAGGAGTTTTTGGTAAGGTCGATGTCGTACCGGACGGCGCAGCCACTAACCTGGATAGAGGGACTGCGGCGCGCAAGCAAGTAGTCAATGTTAGACCACGTCCGCCGGGAAGAGCACCATGTTGGGCCAGTGCCTGAAGAGAATGTATTCACCAGGTAGAAATGCCGCCTGGTGACGAACTTCCGAAGGAGCTCGCCATTGGAATTCTCGACATCAGGCTGAGCAGGGCCAATACCGTCGCACAGAATGGATCCGGCCCGACCGATGCAGTCCAGCATGCCAATGACATTGGCGTGCGGGTACTTCTGGTCGAGGGCCTGGGTGGTGGTATCCAGGAGTGACCAGAAGGCGGTCTTGATATCGTCCGCTGAGTGGAGGTGGGGCGCATGCCCGGAGATGAAGATAGCCACAGCGTGGTTGGGCAAGGCTGCAACAACATACATGAGCGTGAAAGAGACGGCGTGCCAATGCAACGTCCTGGTCCTCGAAGCCCGGGATATCCAGACTTGGACCCCATGGCTGCCATCTTTGTCAGCAGCAGCCGGGTACATGCGATAGTGCAGGCCATTGCGTTCACACGCAGTGCTGGATCGGCCTTCCTGCACCCCAATCACATCAAGACGAGCAGAGTGAAAGTCCATCTCCAACAGCTGCACCTTGGGGACAAGAATCCCTGTGGCGATCTTGGCATAAGAGCGAGCTTCACGGTGAAGCTGGAGTGTCTGCACGTTCGCAGGAGCGATCTGAAACGTGACATCTGCAAGGGCAGCATTATCACCTCCGCCCCCGCTGTGACCCTGCAACCCAGGCTGCTCTGCAGGGTCGTCAGTGCAGGCTGCTATACCTGCGCCGACCCCGCGCCTGGGCTGGATAGGGGGCCACATGCGAACCCTACCCCTACCCCCCACGATTTCTGAGGGGGAGGGTGGGGTTCACCTCGCTCGAGAGCTCCCGAACGGAGTGAACCCCACCCCCCCCATCAGAAATCGTGGGGGGTAGGGGTAGGGTTCGCATGTGGCCCCCTACTGGAGGAAAAAGATCTAGTTCGGGGCAGGCCGAAGCGGAGCCGGTTGGTGAAGGGCTCCGTGATGTACCGCTTGGCAGGCTGTTCGCCGTTGAGCCGCTCGCGGAGTCGTGGAGGCCTCTGCTTGCCCACAGCACGTCGTGGCGCAGGCTGCGCCGGGGCATGCTCGAGGGTGACCTGGAACTTGGCGGATATGTCCTCCGACTGCCTCTGCGCCTCCTGGACCGCCTCGGGAGACACGCAGGAGCACTGGCTCAGAGCCTGCACAGCAGCGTTGAGCTGCTGCTTGGGGAGGCCGAGCGGGTCGCCATCGTCCATCGGGGCGGGCTGGGGCGCAGCGTGCGCAGACGCCACCTGCTGCTCCAGCTCCTGAACGGCCTTCTTGAGAGACGTCACCTCGTCGGCCGCCGCCTCGACAGCCTTCTGCGCCAGCGCCAGGCCGTCCGCTGCTGCAGACTGGCGTTTGTAGGCGCGCTCCAGGGCGGCCCGGGTGTCGCCCAGTCTCTTCCCGACTGGCTTTAAGTCCCCGAGCTGTTTTTTCTTGGCGTCCAGGCGCGCCTGGATAGCCTGGCGCGCCTCGTGCAGCTCGGGATCGTCTGACATGGCCGCCAGCGCCGACTCGAGCTGCTTGACAGCAGCGACAATATCCTTCTTGGCAGGCGGCTCGCCCTCAGCCGCAGTCCCGTCGGCTGCGCCTGCCACGGCTGCCGGCGGTGCAGGCGGCGGGGAGGAAGCAGCTTCGGGCACAGGTGCGGTCACAGGCGAGAGGCCAGCACTCTGCGAGAGCTTGGCCGCGACCGCATCAGCTGGGCCTGCACGTGATTCTGAGGCACCCTCGTAGTGGGAGGCGCCGCAGAGGCTGTCGTAGATGTCGGGGAATTGACCACAGCCTCGGCCCACGTGCACTTCATGCCGCACATGCCGCACGCATGCTTGCTGCGGTTGCAGGACCCACAGTGCGAGCATGACCAGGGCCGCTGTTTGGGCGTGGCTTAATGGGGGGGTCATAAATGGGGGGGTCAGAAACGGTCCCCTTTCGTGCCCCTTTCGGGCCCCTCCGGAGCCCCAGGGGGCTCGTTTAGGTACCGTTTGGGTACCTTTTCGGACCACTCTCGCCACCCCCCCATGTATGACCCCCCCATTACGCAACGCCCAAGCTGTGAGGGCTGATGGAGTTGCCGGCGGCCGCCAATGTAGTGCCAGGCGCCGCTTGGATCGCGTTCCCACTCGTTCGTAGACGGAGAAGTTGGGGGTAGAGCACTCGCCGAAGCCCCACGCCGACCCCATGAGCTCCATGTCGACATGCCGTCCCACGGCTACGTGACAGAAAGCTAAGAGCGTGATGCGTTAGAGAGTGCAAGCTGGTGTAGACTTACAATCAACTCAAGATGCCACAATGGCGCAGGACCACACAACGGGCGGGACCGCCTGGCAAACCTGCTTGCCGCTGTTGGCACTTGAGCCAAAATGGATACGGATATACATATATGTATACATGTATATGTGTGTGTATGTGTGTGTATCCGCCAGCCCCCTTGCGGGGCCATCAGGCTGCGAAGATTAGGAATGCACGCTCCCTGCACCAGTTCCAGCTTCAAGTCTCCAATGTTACAGTCATGCTTTCTGCTTCCTACTGCAATTTGTTACTGAACGCGCGAGGGGGGGAGCCCCAAAAGCCTTTCTACCACGCCCAGATCGCGTTGTCTGAATTCCTGGGGGGGGCGTGGGACACGTAAAAATAAATGATATTCGCGTCCCCGAGGCCAGAATCCCTAGTAAGCTACGCCATATTCGCGTCCCCGAGGCCATCAACCCTCGTAAATTACATGGTGCTCGCGTCCCCGAAACCGTAACCCCTTGTAAATTACACGGTATGTGCGTTCGCGTCCCCGAGGCCATCAACCCTCGTAAATTACATGGTGCTCGCGTCCCCGAAACCGTAACCCCTTGTAAATTACACGGTATGTGCGTCCCCGAGGCCATAAAGCCTCGAAAATTACGCAATGGTTGCGTCCCCGACGCCATGAACGTTCGAGTAAGTTACGCAGGGTTCGCGTCCCCGAGGCCATAAACCTTAGTAAAGTATGCAATAGTTGCGTCCCCGACGCCATAAGCATTCGTAAATTACAAAAGAGTTGCGCCCCCGAGGCAGCAACTCCTTAAAAATTGCGCAAGTCCCGACAGTGCTTCACGTCAGCGCCCAGACATCCCAACACAGCTCTGGCAAGTCCCCTTTAAGAGAGGGGGGCCGGCGGCAGGGGGCGAAGCCCTACGGATATACATATGTAAATGCATAACTATATACATACACACATATATACATACATACATACATACATACATACATACATGCATGCATGCATGCATGCATGCATGCATGCATGCATACATACATACATACATACATACATACATACATACACACACCCCCCAAATTAACACATACATACATACATACAAACATACATAACATACATAACTACATCCAATACAAATACTTATATACCTACATACAAATCCATCCTACATAAAACAACATACATACATACATGCATGCATACATACATACATACATACATACATACATACATACATACATACATACATACATACACACACACACATACATACATACATACATACATACATACATACATACATACATACATACAGACATACAGACATACAGACATACAGACATACAAACATACAGACATACAGACATACAGACATACAGACATACAGGCATACATACATACATACAGACATACATACATACGTATATCTATAGCAGCCCCCCGCCCCAGCATCTTCGTTCGAAACTTTATCCTCCTCCTGCTCCTCCTCCTCCTCCTCCTCCCTCCTCCTCCTACCTCCTCCTCCCCCATCCTCCTCCTCCTTCCTCCTCCTCCTACTCTCCTCCTCCTCCAATCCTCCTCCTCCTCCTCCTCCTCCCCCTCCTCCTCCTCCTCCTCCTCCTCCATCCTCCTCCCCTGTTCCTGCTATTGTGCGTTCTCGTTCTGCTCCTGCTGCTCCTCCTCTGCCTGTTACTTCTCATCCTCCTCCTCCTCCTCCTCCTCTTCCTGCGACTGAGGACCCTCCTGCTGCGCTTGCTCCTCCCCCTCCTCCTTCCGTTGTGTTCGTCTCCTCCTCCTTCTCCTCTGCATCGTCTGCCTCTCCCCCATTCGAGGCGGAGAGGCAGAGGGCCAAAGAGAGAGAGAGAGAGAGAGACTCGAGGGAGCAGGGGATCCCTGTGAGATTGCCAGGCGTGCGCAGTACTGCAAGAGGGGCACCAAACCCTGCGAGTGAACTGCGATGTTTCTGGAATTCCTGACATGAGAGCCCAAGGCACCATGTGACTTTATGTAGGTGTGGGGTTCTCGGATCCGACATCCTCCGATGAAAATCCTCGCCGCTGCAGCCTTTCAGAGCTCTGATACCCCAGACCCCCCCCCCCAAAAAAAAACATACAAAAACATGCACATCCAAATGAAAGTGCAGGGTCAAACCAGAATGCCCAAAACATCAAAGTGGTATCTCAGGGTTTGGCGCCCTATGGCGCCCTAGTACTTCGCAAACCATGTGATTCCACAGCGAGCGCCGCTCCCTAAAGTATCGTTCGTTCTCGCTCTCTCTCTCTCTCTCTCTCTCGTTCTCTCTTCTCTCCCCCTCTCTGTTTCTCTCTCGCTCTCTCTTTCTCTCTCTCTCTCTCTATCTCTCTCTCTCTCTCTCTATCTGTATCTCTCTCTCTCTCTCTCTCCCTCTCTCTCATATACATCGATAGATATGTATTATCTGTCTCTCTGCCTCTCTGCCTCTTCAGAAGAGAAAAGGAGGAAACCCTCCTCCACCACCTCCTCCTCCTCCTCCTGCTCCTCGCCTTTCTTATCCGATGAGGCATAAGGGCAGGGAGATAGAGAGAGCGAGAAAGAGAGAGGGAGAGAGAGACTAGAGGGAGCAGGGACCTGGTGAAATCACCAGGTTTGCGAAATAATGGGTGCACAGCCCTGTGAGGTCACTGGGATGTTTGGGATTTCTGGTATGCGAACTCCAGCAGCACTGTGCCTTCATGGGGATGTACAAGATTTCTGGAACCTCACATCCTCCAATGGAAAACTTGAAAAACCGCGCTGCCGTCCTCCAGAGCTCTCAACCCCAGAAATCCCAACCCCAACAAAAAAACAA
>CAUYUJ010010410.1:22500-28608 GCA_963575745.1 Prorocentrum cordatum | reverse complement strand
TCCTCCTTCCCCCCACGGATTCTGAGGGACCAGATGCGAACCCTACCCCTACCCCCCACGAGTTCTGAGGGACCCAGGAAGTCCGCACTCATTTTGGCTCAAAGCTGCTTCTGGCTTCGGCGACGCGGTGCGTTTTCTTTCAGGGGGCCAGATGCGAACCCTACCCCTACCCCCACGATTTCCGAGGGGGGTAGGGGCAGGGTTCGCATCTGGCCCCCTATTTGTGCAAGCGAGCTGACCCATTCCATGCTCACGCAAACACCTCGCCCACCAACCCTCCATTCGGTTTGCAAGCGCCCGTGCAGCGGCGATTGCGATGAGTGCTCGGCGTTGGCTGGTGCATCTCTGCGGCCGCGCTGGCCCACGCATGCTCGCGCGCGCAGCGGCCCATTAATTTGGCGCGACTGACGCGGCCGCGGTGGTGCTGACCGCTGGGCACCTCCCAGCGGGCTCTTCAGTGCGAGTCGGTGACTTGGGCGGGCGCAGTATCATGGCGACGCCGACAACGGTAGACACGACTATGGGAGCAGCGATGCTGGTGACGATGGTGGCGATGACGACGGCAAGGCCAATAACGGCGCCGATATTGACCACGCCCGCCGATAACGATGACGACGTCCTCGCTTCGGCGATGAAGGTTCTTGAAGGAATTCGACATGCGCGCGCGGCCGATGCGCGCGAGTAGCCCGCGTGATATTATTTGACACAGGGCGCGCCACCCCCCAGCACGCGCGCAAGGGCGCTCGAGTGAGTTCAACATGCGGCGCGAGAGGCCCGCTTGGCAGAGTCTGATGAACATAACAAAAAAAGGCTGGTCTCCTTCAGAATTCGCAGGGGCGCGAGCGCCCACTTTTCGTTTTTAGAACTGTCACTGCCAATACATGTTTATTATGTGTATATATATGGGGGGGGCACTCGATTTTCAACTCTTTACGAAACCAAGCGTTTTTGAAGGATTTCGGCATGCGCGCGCGACGACGCGCGCTTGCGCATTTCGCCCCATTTGTTGCGAAGAATTATTGCGACAGAACGCGCGCAAGGGCGTTCGAACGATTTCGACCCGCGCGCGCGAGAGGCCAATTCGGAAGCGTTATATGATTTACTCAATGATTCGCAAGAGCGCGAACGCAAACGGTGTTTGAACATTATTTTCGTCAAACCATGTGTTATGTGTTCTCGTGACGCTGGATTTTGAAATCCTTACGACACCAAGCGTTTTTTTTTAAGGATTTCGGCATGAGCGCGCGACGACGCGAGCATGTGCACTTCGTCCCATCTGTTGCAAAGGGTTATTGGAAACTGATTCCCTAACAGCGAAGACTGATAGGTTTCTAGTAGGGTCAAAAGAGAGCATCATGACGCCCCAAGGGGGTCTGGGCGCGATCCGGGGGAGTGCCGGGGATTTTTTTTTAGCCAACAGTTACACACTTCGTGGTCTTCGAGGTCCCAAAACTCCACTCCCTGGCCACATTCTGAATGCCCGGAGCCAACTGTAGGCCACTTCGTGGTCTTCGAGTTCCCAGAACTCCATTCCCAGGCCACATTTTGAATGCCCGGAGCCAACTGTAGGCCACTTCGTGCTCTTCGAGTTCCCAAAACTCCAATCCTGGGCCACATTTTGAATGCCCGGAGCCAACTGTAGGCCACTTCGTGGTCTTCGAGTTCCAAAAACTTAATTCCCGGGCATGATTTTGAATGCCCGGAGCCAACTGTAAGCCACTTCGTGTTCTTCGAGTTCCCAGAACTCCATTCCGGGGCCACATTTTGAATGCTGAGGCAGGCTGATGCTGAGGCTGAGGCAGGCTGAGGCTGAGGCAGGCTGAGGCTGAGGCCGAGGCTGAAGGCAGACTGAGGCACTGAGGCTGAAGCAGGTGAGGGAGAGGGAGGGAACAGAATGAGGAGGAGGCTGATGGCAGGTGATGCTGAGGCAGGGCTGAGGCTGAGGCTGTGCAATCCTTCGATGCAGGGCTGAGGATTGAGGCACGATGCAGGATGGATGGCCGAGCCTGAAGCAGACTGAGGTCTGGGATGAAAAGCAGATGAGGCGAGGCGAGGCTGAGGCAGGGCGAGGCTGAGCTGAGGAGGCTGATGCTGAGGCAAGGCTGGAGGCTGAGGCTGAGGCTGATGCAGGTGAGGGCTGAGGCAGGCTTGAGGTGAGGCCGAGGGATGAAGGCAGACTGAGGTGAGGCTGAAGCAGGCTGAGGCTGCAGGCTGAGGCCAGGCTTAGACTGAGGCGAGGCCGGATGATGCTTGAGGAGGCTGAGGTGCAGCTGAGCTAGAGGCTGATGCAGGCTGAGGCTGAGGCAGGCTGAGGCTGAGGCCGAGGATGAAGGCAGACTGAGGCTGAGGCTGAAGCAGGCTGAGGCTGAGGCTGAGGCAGGCTGAGGCTGAGGCTGAAGCAGGCTGATGCTGAGGCAGGCTGAGGCTGAGGCTGAGGCTGAGGCAGGCTCAGGCTGAGGCAGGCTGAGGCTGAGGCCGAGGCTGCAGGCAGACTGAGGCTGAGGCTGAAGCAGGCTGAGACTGAGGCTGAGGCAGGCTGAGGCTGAGGCTGAGGCTGATGCAGGCTGAGGCTGAGGAAGGCTGAGGCTGAGGCTGAGGCCGACGGCAGACTGAGGCTGAGGCTGAAGCAGGTTGAGGCTGAGGCTGAGGCAGGCTGAGGCTGAGGCTGAGGCAGGCTGATGCTGAGGCAGGCTGAGGCTGAGGCTGAGGCTGATGCAGGGTGAGGCTGCGGCAGGCTGAGGCTGAGCGCTGAGGCTGAACGCAGATGAGGCTGAGCTGAGGCAGGCTGAGGCTGAGGCTGAGGCAGGCTGAGGCTGAGCAGGGCTGAGGCTGATGGCTGAGGCAGGCTCAGGCTGAGGAAGGCTGAGGCTGAGGCAGGCCGGAGGCTGAGGCTGAGGGGGGGGTTTTGAGGCAGGCTCAGGCTGAGCAGGCTGAGGCTGAGGCCGAGGCTGCAGGCCAGACTGAGGCTGAGGCGGAAAGCAGCTGAGGTGAGGCTGAGGAAGCTGAGGCTGAAGGCGGAGGCAGGCTTGAGGATGAGGCAGCCAGCTGCAGCTGAGACCGAGGCCCGGCAGCAGACTGCGGAGTGAGGTGAAGCAGGCTGAGGCTGAGGCAGAGGCAGGCTGAGGCTGAGGCTGAGGCAGGCTGATGCTGAGGCAGGCTGAGGCTGAGGCTGAGGCTGATACAGGGTGAGGCTGAGGCAGGCTGAGGCTAAGGCCGAGGCTGAAGGCAGACTGATGTTGAGGCTGAAGCAGGCTGAGGCTGAGGCTGAGGCAGGCTGAGGCTGAGGCAGGCTGAGGCTGAGGCTGAGGCAGGCTGAGGCTGAGGCTGTGATTGCGACTGCCGTTGCCACTGCGACTGCCATCGCGAATGCGACTGCGAGAACAGCATAATTCTACAACAAGAATCTCATCTGAATCTTAAGGGGAATGCTTCCAAATATGCTCCTACACATCGCTGTTAGGTTGCTTTGCCGGGATATTTTTTTTTGATCAACGGGTGCGCGCGCAAAATATCCTTTGCAGAGGATGAGGAGGCGGACTCCGGCCTGCCTGGGATAGACCGAATTCAAATTCAAGACGGATGGGGCAAAATCGGGTGCAGATCACGATACGAAAGGGTGGACCGCGAACCCTGGGGAGGGGCAGATCCTCATACGTTTTTTGGAGCAGGAGGATAGATGTTCCCCACACAGTGCTTGCACTGAGGGGGTCTTACTTCCTCTCTAAGGAACTGGGCTGGTGGCGGTCTGGCGGGGCCCCGTCGTCGCCTCGTCGCCACTGGTCGTCTGGAGCGGTGTGGCGGTCTGGCGGCTATGCTGCCGCCGTCGCCGCCCCGTCGCCGCCTCGCCGCCGCCCGTCGTCTGGGCCTCCGTCGGTCGCCGCGCTTGTCGCCGCCGTGGCCGCCCCGTCGCCGCCCCAAACAGGCTGCACGGCAGATAGATTGCACAACATAGGGTACACGAGATAGACGATCGCTTCTGGAAGGAAATGGAGTTCTACCACCCACCCACCCCGGTCATCGCGCTACCCCCTGGGATAGTACAATGTACGTATGAATCTGCCACATCGTTCATATTAAACATGAGCTCGTACCATCCCAGGGAATGCCCTGATCGACCCGCCCCTCATTCTCATCAAGTACTACAATGAGAGCCCACACTCGCTTAATACAATCATTAAAAACCCATCAGGTTTCAAGGGTCCCTTGCAAACCATTTGACAGTCTACACGCACGCGTCGTCGCGTGCGCATGCCACAATCCTTCAACAACCTTAGTTTCGAAAGGATTTCAACATCGACGTTCCGAACTCCCACACACACACATACATATATATATATATATATATATATATATATATATATCGTTCGTGCTTCATATATATATGTATATAAATATATATAAATAAATATATGTGCGAGACTGCATTGGCACTTCGCGCCGTGCACATTGATCCTTGACGTTTGGTATGCAAGCGGGAAGGCAGCAATGTTAAACTGACAATTTAGCCATAACTCCTTGCTACCTTTTCCAACATCGTCGTTCTAATAATATGACTCGCTAGTCTTCCCTCGTTCTTCCTCTTCCCATTCCGTATTCTCGCTCTAACCTTCGACTTTGTCCCCAGGCTCCTTAGCTCTTTTTGTGGAGGCTCCTCCTTGGAGAGCATCTTGGGTGCCTCACGGAAGGTTTGAAGGGCCTCTTGGGGCCTTCTGGAATCCTCCTGGGTTCCTTCTAGGGGCCTCTGGGGACTTTCGCGGGCCACCCTGCTTCCAACCGCGGCTTCACTGAACGACCGGGTCATGATTCGGAATGCTTCGGGGGGCTTCATCGGGGCCATCGTAGGCAAGCATGGGGCTCGCTTCGGGCCATCTTGGGACCCTCTTGGGCCGTCTTGGGGCTGTCATGGACTGCACGAAGTCCCTTGGGATAGTTTTGGGGCGATTGCCTGGCCTCCTGAGCGGTCTCGGACGCCCGGGAGACCAAGGAACAGAGCATTACACAAAAGCTTTGGAAAATGCATGTTTTTTTCCTGCGTTTCGACCACATCTTGGGGGTGTTCTTTGGGTCGTCGTCGGGCGCCTGGCAAATGTCTGGAGCCTCTTGGGGCTCTCGTGGGGCCAGCCGGCCGCCCTCCTGACCGATATGGGCCCGTTGCCTACAGTCAAAACGTATAGTAAGGACGCGAGGTAAGGACGCAAGACCCTTGGAGGCCGAAGTTGGATTTTGGGGGCGGGGGGCGGCCAGTGAAAACGGCGAAGGACGGGCCGCAGAGGAAGGACTCAAGGGTACCCTAGAGGAAGGCGCGCGTCCTTACTAGGCGCGTTGACTGTAGGCCAAGAGGAACTTCCAGGAGCTCCGGAAAACCCAGGGACCCTGTGCAGGGGCGTCCAGGGCCCCCCCCCAGGCCACGGATCCTGGGTATCCCGTTTTCTTCGGGGCGGGGGATTGCCCCCCCCCCCCCCACCGCCCACCCCCATATTGCAAGAATATGAAAAGGCGCGTGTGCATATAAATGTGCATTTGCATACGTGGATATGTATGTGCACATGTCTATGATTATGTATTTGTATATGCATGTGTATGTGAACTAATAGGTGTATGTGCATGCGCATGTGTGTACGTATATGTATGTGCAAAGGTAATTGTATATGCACAGACCTATGTATGTTTGTATGTATATGTTATGCATGAACATAGGTTTGTATATCAGTAAATGTGTACCCGTATGTATAGATGTGTAGATGACTGTGCATACGTACATGTATATGCAATTACATGTGTATGTACACTTGGAGATGCATCGGTATACGTAGATGTATATGTATATGATTATGTGCATGCATATGCAACTCACGTATGCCTGTCTGTCTGTTTGTATGTATGTATGAATACGTATGTTTACATTAACTATACATACGTCCATGCGCACCCCTCCCCACCCCAACACCCATTCATGTTGCATCGGCCTTTGAACTCTGCATTCGTATTATTACTTATCAGTTTCATCAGTGCCTGCTCATCCATCTTTCCTATTCATTATTTCTCCGCTGCTTCACCGTGCTGAAGTCTGAATGCGATCAGCTGGATTTGGGATCTACTCAACTCTAA
>CAUYUJ010010410.1:0-15000 GCA_963575745.1 Prorocentrum cordatum | reverse complement strand
GCTCCCGCCTGAGACTTCCTCCATTTTCAGGCCTGGGGAGCTCAAAAGTGACGACAGTTACAGGATTCCGATGACCCGCTCGGATTACCAACATGATCTGCGGGCCCCATAGGGAGGGGGCTCCCGCCTGAGACTTCCTCACAATTTACTCAACGATGATGAGGATGAGGATGATGAGTGGTGGTGAAGATGAGTGGTGAAGAGGATGATTATTGATTGTGAGTGGTGGTGGCGATGATGATGTTTGAATGAGGATGATGCCGATGCCGATGATGATGATGATGATGATGATGTTCGTGAGCGTGTGAGAGAGTGCGATGATGATGATGATGATGATGAGTATGTGAGTGACTAAGCATGTGAGAGAGCATCATCGATGATGCTGATGAGGTTGATGATGAGAGAGTGTGAGTGAGTGTGAGTGGGTGTGTGTGTGTGTTCCTGTTCCTGCGCGGGGTGTCCAGAGAAAACAAGAGCCCCACTTTGGATGTGGGGAATAATAATCATAAGACTCACTATGATAATACAAATGCTGTTACTGCCAATCCTACTGATACTGCTACCGCTAGTGCCAGCGCGGATACTCCTGCTGCGACTGATACTGTTATCGGTAAACGCTGCTACTGCCAGTAACAATGTCATTCATACGACGGCGTGTGCATACTTTGTAATGGGGCTTCTGCCCAGATTCACGGACGTCGGATTCACCGGCGTCCTGTGCGCTCTCGGGTGCGCCCCGGCGCTCTCGGGTGCGCCCCGCATGGCTTGTCCAAAGGCCTCGGAACGGCTGTGTTAGACATTCTCTCGCAGACCAGCACCTGATGGCCCCCGCGTGCTCCCAGGGCCCGTCCTGCAGCCCCACTGAGAGTCACATCGCCCCAGGGCCCCCCATATTCCCGCGCGCGCCCTGGAGCATCAACTGAAGATTTCCCAACTGGTGTTCCATCTGGGGCCCCTCACAGGAACCCCATAGTAGCCCCGTGGGGAAAACCGCATGTGCTTGGAGACATACAGTCAAAAACCCTAATAAGGACGCGCGGTAAGGACGCAAGACCCTTGGAAGCCGAAGTTGGGATTTTTGGGGCGGCGGGCGACGAAAACCCCAAGGACGCAAGAGCAAGGAAGAGCAAGGACGCAAGGGTACCCTGAGCAAAGTCGCGCGTCCTTATTTGGGTTTTTGACTGTAGGTAGATAGGTATGCAAATCGGCGTCCGTGCGACGGCGACTGGGCGTGGCACAGATAGACAAATGAATGGACGCCGCCAGTCGAGCCAAGCCGAGGGTGCGACGGCGCCCAGGGGGGGCACACAGACAGACAGACAGAAACTTCGCAGATGCATCGGTGCGATGGCGCCTGGGGGTTTTTCGTAGGTAGATGGGTGCACCGCGCCAACCAAGCAGAGCCGACGGTGCGACCGCGAACGCTCTTCGAAAATTGGCCGGAACGGAGATCAAGACAGAGGGATCCCCTCATTGAAGGGGCCCTGGGACACACAAAGAAATAGACACAAATAACAGGAGTCCCCATATATTTCCCCACATTCTCTGGGTTTTTTAGCTCCCCCCCACTTCCCATATTTTCCCATACAGTCGGGCCGCTGAAAGAAGGAATGATAAACAAGGAACGAAGCCCCTCTTTGGCTCCACAAGCGCCTGCGTGCACGAGGAAGGCTAGAGGAAAAGCCATAGAAGGACCTAAGGAGTATCGAGCCCCTTTCTTACCCAAACTGTTCCTTATTTCAACGACTTGGCTGTATTTTCTGGGGAGTCGACGATGACTTGTGTCTGTGTAGCCCGACTTAATTCTAGAGGTAGGACAAGGGGTGTGGCGTAAAGGGGTATGGTGCCAATGTTGAGTCTGGCGATGCCACCTATCGTTGATAGCATCTCGACTTCCGCGATTGGCACCACACCCCTTGATGCCGTACCCCTTCCCGACCTCCAGATCCTCCTCCTCCAACTCCTCCGCGCCTCCGCTCTTCCTAACCCATGCCGTGCTCTACAATGCATCGCGTACCCTTTCGGGATCATCGCCCTGCTCGACATCCGACTGTGCGAGTAGAGAGGGGATCTGCGCCATGGTAAGGGATGGGAGGGAGGGGTAGGATGTCAGATATGACACGAGCGCACCTAGCTTGTCCAAACCCCTCCTCCTCCTCCGCCCACTCGCGCTGCTCTTCCAAACCCCACCATCTCCTCATCCTCCTCCGCCTCCAGGAGGCCCCGCGCGGCTGGCGGCGCCGGGTCCTCTCGTACCGGAGCACGACGTGGCAATCTCCGCCCACGGGCCCGGGCGAGAGAGAGATCGAGGGTTGACCAAGCACCCTTTAGCAGAACGCCCCTCCCAGGGGCACTCCACGTGCTTCTGGGCACTGTCTTCCTGGAACGCATGCCTCCAGGGGCACTCCACGTGCGCACGGCACCACGCTCCGAACTGGCCTGGGCGGGAAGGCAAACATCGACGCATAAAAAACAAGCGAACGCTCCCAGAAAAGCACACGTCAATCAACGAAACCGCCTGGGGTCTGCACCACTACTCGGGGTCGGCCCAGAGGGGGACGTCCAAGAGGGGGGGGCGCGACTCATGGCCGGCGGCATGTGCGGCTCAGGGGGGGGGGGGCGCCAGGGACGCAATGAAATAAGAAGGGGCGCCATGAGATCTGGGGAGCAATCATGGCCCCCACCATGATATCCCCCCCCCTGGTCATCCCCCCCCTCTCGGCCGCCTCCGAGCACCACTACCCTCGTACGCCAAAAGGTCGAGGGAGCCGGTGCAGATGTTTCCTCTGTCGGCGGTTGACAAACCTCCATTTAGTACCAGGAAGCCGAAATCAATGAAGGCTGAAATCAAAATGAACACAATGATCGGAGACTGGGTAGAAAGGAAAACTGGGCGGGCCAGCGATAAAAACAATAGACTCAGGCCATCGGCCCAGACGAGGAATCAAATATTCGGGCCAATGCTGCAATCAATTCGTTCAATCCGACATCATGCGTCTTCTGTTCAGCCAGCACCACATGGCCGCGTGCTTACGAGGGCCATCAAACAAATCAAAAAGGGGGTCCATGGCGCGCGCGCGCGCGGCCTTGCGGGCTCGGGCCGAAAACAAAACTAGCGGCAGCGAACGAAAACAAAACAACGCGCAGAAGTTTTTCCAGCCACGGTGCAGGGCTGCCGCTGAAAACATTGAAACAAGCGCAAAGACAAAACCAATACCCAGCTGAGCAAATTCAAAACCCAGAACGCTGCGCGAAAACAACCACTATAGCGGTTTAACGGCATGCGGGTGCGTTCGCCTGCGCGCCGCCAACGTGTCAATCATGGAAAACATAACAAACTCAATGTTAACTTCAAAATCCAATCGGTCACCGCTAAGGGACCACTTTAGTTTCCATACCAGCATGGCGACTTTTTTATCGTGGACACTACAGAGCCCCAGTTCGCGAACGCACGCGCGCGCGCGTGCGTTGGATGCTGTGTTGCCCATCATGGATCACATGCAACAGAAACAACGTAAATTTCAACATCCAACAATCGCGCGTGGGATGCCCTGCGTTGTCCATCATGGGAACATAACAAACTCAATATTAACTTCAAAAGCCAACCGGTCACCGCTAAGGGGTCACTTTAGTTGCCATGCCAACATGGCGACTTTTCAATTGTGGACAATACAGAACCCCCAACTGGGGCGCGCGCGCTGGATGCCCTGTGTTGCCCATTATGGAACATATGCAACACAACAAACGTTAATTTCAAAATCCAAACGGTCACCGCTAAGGGATCAATTTAGTTTCCAAGCCAACAGGGCGACTTTCCATTGTGGAAAATACAGAACCCCCAACGCGCGCGCGTGGGATGCCCTGTGTATTCCACCATGGACTACGTAACGAACTCAATGTTAACATCAAAATCCAATCGGTCATCGCTAAGGGATCAGTTCAGTTTCCATGCCAACCTGGCGACTTTTCTGTTGTTGACTATACAAAACCCGAACTCGCGCGCGCGCGTGCTTTGGGCACCCTGCGTTGCCAATCATGGATAACATGCAACCAAAACCGATGCTAACTTCAAAATCCAATCGGTCACCGCTAAGGGATCATTTCAATTTCCATGCCAACAAGGCGACTGCTCTATTGTGGACAATGCAGAACCCCCAACGCGCGCGCGTGCGCGGGATGCAGGATGCCCCGCGAATTCCGTCTTGGAAGAAAAAAACCATCTTAACTTCAAAATCCAACCGGTCACCGCTAAGGGATCACATTAGTTTCCATGCCAACATGGCGACTTTTCTGCTGTGTAAAATACAGAACCCCAAACTCGCGCGCGGGCGAGCGTTGGATGCCCTATGTTGCCCATCATGGAACACGTGCAACAAAACCAAATGTTAACTTCAAAATCAAACCGGTCACCGCTAAGGGGCCGCTTAAGTTTCCAGGCCAACATGGCGACATTTCTGGCGTTGACAATACAGAACTCCCAACGCGCGCGCGTGGGGAGTTCTGTATTGTCCACAGTAGAAAGGTCGGCGCGTCCGTCGGTCTCGCTAAAGGGTCACAGAAATTTTGAATTCAGCTTTTGGGGTTACACGTCGGCTTCTTTATTAAGAAACAGTACAGAACTCCTTCCACGCGCGCGCGTGTGGGGAGTTTTGTATCGCCCACGGTAGAAGAGTAGGCGCGTCCGTCGGCCTCCTTAAAGGGCCACAGAAATTGTCAATCCAGTTTTTGGAATTACATGTAGGCTTTTCTACTAAGAGACAATACAGACTCCTTGCGCGCGCGCGCGGGCACGCGCGGGGAGTTCTGCATTGTCCACAATAGAAAAGTCGGCGCGTCAGTGGGCCTCCTAAAAAAGGTCGCAGAATTTTTCAATTCAGTTCTTGGAGTTACATGTCGGCTTTTCTACTGAGGAACAATACAGAATTCCTTACACGCGCGCGCGTGGGGAGTTCTGTATTATCCAGCGCGCGCGCGATCGCGCACGCGCGCGTGGGGAAGTCGGCGCGTCCGCCGGCCTCTTCAACAAGTCACAGAAATTGCCGGTCCAGCTTTGGGAAATGCATGTCGGCTTTTCTACTAAGAGACCATGCAGAACTCCTTGCGCGCGCGCGGGGAGCCCTGTATTGCCCACGATGGAAAAGTCGGCGCGTCCGTCTGCCTCGCTAAAGGGTCACAGAAATTATGAATTTAGTTGTTTGTTATTACATGTCGGCTTTGCTACTAAGAGACAGTATAGAACTCCTTACGCGCGCGCGCGCGGGGAGTTCTGCATTGCCCGTCGTAGAAAGGTCGGCGCGCCCGTCGGCCCCCTTAAAGGGCCACTGAAATTTTCATTTCAGTTATTGGAAATACATGTCGGCTCTTCTATGAAGGGACAAAACAGAACTCCTTACGCGCGCGCGTGGGGATTCTGTAGTGACCACAATAGAGAAATCGGCGCGTCCGTCGGCCTCTTTAAAAGGCCACAGACAATCCAGTTCAGTTTGTGGAATTACATGTCGGCTTTTCTATTAAGAGACAATACCGAACCCCTAGAAAAGTCGGCGCGTCCGTCGGCCTCCTTCAGGGGTTACAGAAATTTTGAACACAGCTTGTGGGATTACATGTTGGCTTTTCTATTAAGAGACAATGCAGAACTCCTTACGCGCGAACGCGCGCGTGGAAAGTTCTGTCTTGCCCACAATAGAAAAGTCGGCGCGCCCGTCGGCCTATTTAAGGGGTCACAGAAAATTAGAATTCAATTGTTGAAATTACATGTTGGCTTCTCTATTAAGGGACAATACGGAACTCCATACGCGCGCGCGTGCGCGTGGGGGAGTTTCTGCATTGCCCGCGAAAGAAAAGTGGGCGCGTCCGTCGGCTTCCTTTCAGGGTCATAGACATTCTCAATTAAGTTATTGGAATGATATGTCGACTTCTCTATTAAGAGACAGTGCAGAACTCCTTACGCGCGCGCGTGGGGAGTTCTGTATTGCCCACAATAGAAAGGTCGGCGCGTCCGTCGGCCTCGCTAAAGGGTCACAGGAATGTTGAATTCAGTTTTTGGAATTACAAGTCGGCTTCTCTATTGAGAGACAATGCAAAACTCCTTACACGCGCGCGCGCGCGCGATCGCGCGCGCGCGTGGGGAGTTCTGTATTGTCCACGATAGAAAAGTCGGCGCGTCCGTCGGCCTCCTTATAGGGCCACAGAAAGCTTGAATTCAGTCTTTGGCATTACATGTCGGCTTTTCTACTAAGAGACAATACAGAACTCCTTACGCGCGCGCGGGGGGAGTTCTGCATTGTCTACAATGAACAAGTCGGCGCGTCCGTCGGCCTCCTTAACAGATCACAGATATTGTACTTCAGTTTTTGGACAATACTTGTCGCCTTTTCTACTAAGAGACAATGCAGAACTCCTTACACGCGCGCGCGCGTGGGGAGTTTTCTTGTCCACCGTAGAAAAGTCGGCGCGTCCGTCGGCCTCCTTAAAGGTCGCAGGAATGTTGAATTCAGTTTTTGGGATTACGTGTGGGCTTCTCGATTAAGAAACACTACAGAACTCCTTACGCGCGCGCGCGTGGGGAGTTCTGTAGTGTCCACAATAGAGAAGTCGGCGCGTCCGTCGGCCTCAGTAAAGGGTCACAGAAATGTTAATTTCAGTTTTTGGAAGTAAAAGTAAGCTTTTGTATTCAGAGAACATACAGAACTCCTTACACGCGCGCGCGTGGGGAGTTCTGTATTGTCCACGCTAGAAAAGTCGGCGCGTCCGTCGGCGTCCTTCAAGAGACGAGTAGTAGTAGGAGTGTGCTTTCGTTTTTTTTGGATCGGACTTTGGCTGCGCGGCCCGCCAGACGTGACAAAATCCATGGTGTGTCGCGCGGTACAGCGCGGCGCGGTAGCGAACGAACATCGGAAAACCGACCGGCCGTGAAGGCATGGGCGAAGCATCAGGGCCCCGAACCACCCCGCGCCTGAGAGCGCCACAGCGTGCCTGCAATACCCACAACGTGCCCAAGAGCACCGCGAAACGCCCCTGACCACCAATCGGCTGGTGAAGCCGGCCCCTGCAAGTGCCGCGGCGGGCCACTGCCGACCTCAACCTTGGGTTATTTTGATGCGCAATTACACCGGCCGGCTGGGCGCCAAACCAAATTCAAAATTCCAGGCGAGGGGGGAAATCAAAATAGTCGCACCAGGTTGCGTTGCAACGCCCCACGGGGCGGAAAAATGAAGTAAAATGTCCGGCTTCAGAAACAATCAAAACAAAAGAGACCAGGAAAAAGATGCCGCCACGAAGGCCGCCAACAAATTCATTGGACAACGATGCCATATGGAGACATGGCCAACACGACATTGAAAACAATCAAGGCAAGAACAGAAAACAATGGAAAGGGCGAGTTCCGAAATCTATGAAGGCCGAAAACAAAACTGCAACCACTATCTAAAATGAGATTTCGCACAGGCCAGCGGCGAAATCAAAGAAGATTTCCATTTAGATTTCAGCCCCAGCCCGGGCCGGCCCACTTCGTTGATAAAAACTTCCCGGTAAACCTCCCCTTAATGAAAACGGCCTGGGACCGAAACCGACGGACCTGGACCCGCAAAAATGACGGCCGCGACGCCCTCTCGCGAACCGGAAACGGCCAATTCCTTAATCGACGTGTCAGGGTAGGAGGTCTGTCCATCCCCGACTCTGTCGACTGGCCTTGGTGGGCGCTCTCTCGCACCGTATCCAGGGAGACGGGCCCGGAGCTCTGGGCGGGCGGAGGGGGGATGCAGGAGCTCCGCGTCCTGACGACCTCAGCAGGTGGCCACATGCGCGATTCGCCAGGGGACCACGTGCGAACCCTACTGAAGGGGCCCTGGGACACACAAATAAATACACACACAAAACAGGATTCCCCATATGTTCCCATACTTTCTGGGTTTTTGTTTCCCCCCCACTTCCCATATTTTCCCATATTTTCTGGGGAATCGACGATTAATTGTGTGTGTGTGTGTCTGTGTGTGTGCGTGTGCGTGTGCGTGTGCGTGTGCGTGTGTGTATGTATATGTATATGTATATGTATATGTATATGTATCTGTATATGTGTATGTATATGTATATGTATATGTATATGTATATGTATATGTATATGTATATGTATATGTATATGTATATGTATATGTATATGTATATGTATATGTATATGTATATGTATATGTATATGTATATGTATATGTAGATGTATATGTATATGTATATGTATATGTATATGTATATTATATGTATATGTATATGTATATGTATATGTATATGTATATGTATATGTATATGTATATGTGTATGTGTATGTGTATGTGTATGTGTACGTGTACGTGTATGTGTATGTGTATGTGTATGTGTATGTGTATGTGTATGTGTATGTGTATGTGTATGTGTATGTGTATGTGTATGTGTATGTGTATGTGTATGTGTATGTGTATGTGTATGTGTATGTGTATGTGTGTGTGTGTTGTTTCCCTCCTGACCTACCCCTACCCCCACGATTTCTGAAGGGGGAGTGCGGGGTTCACTTCTTTAGGGAACTCCCGAACGAAGTGAGCCCCACCCTCACCTCGGAAATCGTGGCAGGTGGAGGTAAGGTTCGCATGTGGCCCCCTATTCGCGTCGTGTCGACCCCGGCGTTGGGTCCTGACACCGCGGGGATCGTTTAAACTTGAACGATCGGCCGCTCAGTGAACGCGACATCGTTCAAGCATGGGCCGATTCTGGGCCACAGGCGGCGTTCAACCTTAAACGCCCGCGCCGGGGTCGCCGCCGGTCGACGCGACGCGAACCTGCCGTACCCCCACCCACAACGATTTTTAAGAGGGGGTGGGGGTTCACTCCGTTCGGGAGCTCCCGAACGCAGGGAATCCCCCCCCCCCTGAGAAATCGCGGGGGGCGTGGCCACCGACTCAGAGGAACAGAAGCGCCTCAGAGGAACATGCAGTCAAAGTCCGTAGTAAGGACGCGCTGCAAGGACGCAGGACCCTTGGACGATCCTTGGATGCCCCAGTTGAAGCTTCTCTGGCGGCGCTCTGCCGAACAAATCTAAGGACGCAAGTGTGCCCCTGAGAAGGTTACCCGCCCTTGCTGTGGATTCTCACTTCAATAGGGCTGGGGGATCAGGCCTGCAGAACACCCCAAACGGACGTCACGGGGCGCAACCAACCTGTTCGGTCAAGCCGAGGCTGATGCACCACACCCGGCGTCAAGCCCAAACCTTGGACGTAGGCAAATGTCGGGCGTTGGCAGAACTGGGTTTAGTGGAACCTGGTTCACTGATTTGTAACGGGGGCGCCCCCCCGCCCGATTTCCACTAACTGGAACTGCCGTCACCCGAAAAACACCAGTTACAGCAAACCTGGTTGAATGAATCTGGCCGATTGAAGGGCCCCACCGCCCTACCACTAACCGGGTCCCCTTACCCGGGGTCCTGGCTACGCAACGCTCGATCGGCCCAAAGGCCGGTCCTGATTCAGAACTCGGGGATGAGCATGCACAGCGACATTCCTTAGGAACGCCAGCGGAAAATTTGGAAAACATCGTGGCAGTAACATATGTTGTTCGTCTGGCCAGACTACGCCGGCGCAGCCACGCCTGGGGGAGAGAGGCTATACCCGAAAATGGCTGGACTTTGCACGTCCTCGTCGGCTCAAGCGGCGAGGCGTCTGACCACCTCGACGCCCCTCTCCTGGCGGCCCCGCAGAGGGAAGGCGCTCTGCGACCCTCGGGCCATACGATGCCTTCTCACCGCGGAAAGGGGAACGGGAACACACAAATCAATAGTCACAAATAACCAGAGTCCCCATATTTTCCTATCTTTTCTGGGTTTCTGACTTCCCCCCCACCTGCAGCAGTTGCCCATATCTACGGGGGAATCGACGACTCATTGTGTCTGTGTGTGTTTTCCCCTCCTGAACCGCAAGCGACATCAGCACAAGCTTGCGGAGTTCCGCGCGGACTCCTTGGAGATCGGCGCGGGGCCCCCCTGGCCTCAGGTCGGGCGTGTCCGCCTACAGGCGGATGTTGGACGCAAAACCAACAAAATACCCAAACATGCCCCCAAAATAATCAGACGTACGGAAGAAAATTCGTCCCCAGACTATTTGTTTGACTATTTTTCAATATTCCCCCTGTAGATTTGGACGCCCGAAATGGGTACGGAAATAATGGGCACAATGCCCAGCAGCAGATGTTGTCCCAAACCAACAGCGGCCGCTGTTGGGCAGGCGGCCTTCTGTTCAAAACGGACAGGAAATGCTGTTGGGCAGTGTACCCATTCTTTCCGGAGGAGGAGGAGGAGGAGGAGGAGGAGGAGGAGGTACAGGAGGAGGAGGAGGAGGAGAGGAGGAGGGAGGAGGAGGAGGAGGAGGAGGGAGGAGGAGGAGGAGGGAGGAGGAGGAAGGAGGAGGTGGAGGGGAGGAGGAGAGAGGGGAGGGAGAGGAGGAGGAGGAGGAGGGAGGGAGGTCGTCCCGAGTAAATGGACAGGCCCGACAAAACCCTGGCCGCGCTCCTGGTTGCCGCCCACGGCGCGCTCTCCGCGCACCCGGGGGGGGAGAACCCGGCGCCGCCGCAGGCCAGGGCCATGTGCGCGGACCTCGGAGGAAGGGAGGGGGGGGAGGAGGAGGAGGAGGAGGAGGAGGAGGAGGAGGAGGAGGAGCGAGGAGGAAGGAGGAGAGGAGGAGGAGGAGGAGGGGAGGAGGAGGAGGAGGAGGAGGAGGAGGAGGAGGAGGAGAGGAGGAGGAGGAGGAGGAGGAGGGAGGAGGAGGAGTGAGGAGGAGGAGGAGGAGGAGGAGGAGGAGGAGGAGGAGGAGGAGGGAGGAGGAGGGAGGGAGGGTCGTCCGAGTAAAGGGACAGGCCCGACTTAACCCTGGCCGCGCCTCCTGGTGCCGCCCACGGCGCGCTCTCCGCGCACCGGGGGGGGAGGGCCCGGCGCCGCCGCAGGGCCAGTGCGCGGACCTCGGAGGAAGGGAGGGAGGAGGAGGAGGAGGAGAGGAGGAGGAGGAGGAGGAGGAGGAGGAGGGGAGGAGTAGGAGGAGGGAGGAGGAGGAGGAGGAGGAGGAAGGATGAGGAGGAGGAGGAGGAGGAGGAGGAGGAGGAGGAGGAGGAAAGGGAGGAGGAGGAGGAGGAGGAGGCGGAGGAGGTGTCACAGGCAACGCTGCAGGAGGAGCGGAGGTGTTCTTGTCTGGCCACGGCAAACCTCCGCCACGACGAGGTTCCCCGGCCCAGACCCGAGGAGCGGCCCCAACACCATAGCACCTACTGAGCCTCACGTGGTCCTCACTTCGGCGTCTTAGGTGCACACGTCAGGTGCGCGTCGTGCCGACTTTGGCGCTCATTTCTGACACCGCGGGGATCGTGCAACCTTGAACGACAGGCCGTTTCCGAGACGTCCGAATCGTTCCACCTCGAACGATTCTGGGTCGCCCGCGGCGTTCAAAATTGAACGCAGCTGGCGGGGTTGCCACCAGTCGTGCAGTGGAGGCCAGTCCACAAGCAACCTTCCACAAGAAACCCAGCCCTGAGACCCCAGGACGTCCATAGATTCTTGGTGTGGGAACGTCACGCTTCCCGTCGAAGAACCACCGAAACCAAAGAACTACAGGGCACCCTGGAGGCAAGCAGGGTGCTTCTTGGCATCCGCTTCCACTCTACTTCAGCGTCTTGGCCTCTCAGGTGCAGTCAGGAGAACCGAGAATCGAATCGGTAAGTCGAATCGACGATCGAAATGATTCGGATCGGCAGAAATCGGCAGCCAAGTCGAAAGGAGTCGAATCGGCGGAAGTCGGCAGAACAGTAATGCCTCACCGGGAACTCGGACTCCCAATCGGAATCCAAAGTCGAATCGAATCGGAATCGGAATCCATCGAAATCGAATCGGATCGACTCGGAGGAATCGAAACGAGCCCTGTGCACTGGCCCCGAAAGCCCCGGCACGAGCCCCAGGGCGCGCGAGAGACGAGGCCGCACCCAGGGAGCCCCCAAACAGACAGCCCCAGGCCCGGCCCCCGCCTCGGAGCACCCCAGGGGCTGCGAAGTTGACGTGCCCGTTGCCCGTCGGGGGCCCACTGCGACTCCCGCCATACGGGGCAGTTTTTAATAATAGGATCTTTGACAAATATCGCGTTTTTCATACATGCTTGATTCATGAATCATTTTCTGCATGAGCTCATCGTTGTTTTTGATACTGCATCCCTACATTTTTACTACAGGATCCGCACGCGGAGCATGTATAAAAACGGCACTGCACGGGCTCCTCAAAGATCTGGGGCACCGCGAGGGCCGACGCGGGCTGCAAGGTGTGACCGCCTCTCGGCCGGCGCACGGCCGTCCAGCGCAAAAGGCCGGGGAGCGCTTCTCCCGAGGTCGCCCGTGCTCTCTCGAGGGTGCAGAGCGGAAGCCAAGACTTGGTAGTCGAAGACAATCTGGCGCCAATCTGGCGGGTCCAATCTGGCAATCTGGCGAGGGAGTCGATCTGATCTAATCTGGCGAGAGCCAATCTGGCAATCTGGTAAACGGCCCCAACATAATGTATATATATATATATGTATATATCATTTGAGGAGCAGTCTGGCATGCGGCCCAACCTGGCAGATGCTGAAACAAATGAGCACGAGCACGAGCAGCATGAGGACGAAGGGGAGGACAGGGATGGGCTTCTCCTCGCCGTCCTCCCAGGAGGGCGGCTGGCGCGCACTGACGTCGGCAGCCAGTCGGGGGCGCTCTTGAGGGTTCGGTCGACCCTCTCCTTCTCCAGGTCCCAGCCGTACACGAAGGCGGACTGCGGCCAGAGAGGGCAACCCGTTTGACACAGGACTGTGCAAAGTATGCATCTCAGGACTCGCCGTCGTCGTCGCAGGGATAATGACTGGTGGTGCTGGTGCAACACGACATGGTGAGCGTATTTTTCTCAGTCGTTGTCTTACGGCAGAAACAATCAACTAAACTCTGGAAACCGCCTGGACGACACCTCCCAGATGGAAACAATAAGCGTCCCAGCGTGTAATTGTGACCAGCGCTCAGGCGAGAGCACCATTCCCAAGCATGCACGTGGTCAGCGTTCGCGGGGAAGCCCCACATCGAGTCAGGCACGCGGCCAGCGTTGATGCGAGAACTCCAGCATCGCCAATGCATCGCCGATGCGTCGGCGCTGCCTCGGCGATGCATCGCCGACGTCAGCGACGCATCGGCGACGTCGGCGTTGAGGATCGTTTAACCGATCCCCATCCCCAGCGGCGTGGCCTGGGCCCAGCTGGCCGATTCGCCCCCCTAGATGGGGATAATATAGGCCGCTCCCTTCGGGCTTCGAGGGGCGTGTCCCCAACTGGGGTGGTAGTTTGGTGGGACGAAGTCGAAACGAAAACGGCCCACGAAATCGCCAAAAACACCGTTTAGGGTCAGCCCTGAACGATACCAGGGCGTGGGGAGACACGGGCTCCACATCCTGGCTGCTCATTCTGGGGACCTCCCTGGAGCCACTCGCTCCACTCGTGCGTCGAAGCTGCGCCGAAGGTCCGCCGATCGGAGCCGATCTTGGGTCGAACCCGAGTCGAACTCGAGCCGAATCTGAGCCGAACTTGAGCCGAACTGGAGCCGAACTCGAGCCGAACCTGAGCCGAACTTTAGCCGAACTTTAGCCGAACCTTAGCCGAACTTTAGCCGAACTTTAGCCGAACCTGAGTCGAACTCGAGCCGAACCTGAGCCGAACTTGAGCCGAACTGGAGCCGAACTGGAGTCGAACAGATCCGGTAGGTGTGCCCCAGGAAGGCCCCTGCTGCTGCTCCTCCTCCGTACCTCCTACCTTCTCCCTCCTCCATTCATCCTCCTCAATCCTCTCCCCCTCCTCCTCATAACCACCCATCATTTCTCCTCCCCTCCTCCTCCTCCTTCTCCTCCTCCCCCTCCTCCTTCTCCTCCTTTTCCTCTCCTTACTCCTCCTCCTCCCCCAAACCGCTGCATCGAACACATCGAGCCGCATCGCCGATGCATCGGCGATGCGGAGCGGTCCCCCGACCCCGTCCGGGGCCCTGGCTCTGCCGCCCCCGGCCCTAGCCTCGGCCCCGGGCCCTCCGCCACTGCCCCGGGGGGGGGACACTCGGCCCCAGCCCTGGCCCTGGCCTTGGGTCGGGCATGTCCCCCTGCCCTGGGTGGGGGGACCGCATGCGAGAGCAGCCACTGGGGCCTTCGGTGGAGCTCCCTATGGGGCCACGAAGCGCTGTCCTGGGTGGGAAAACCGCATGCGAACTGCGCCACTGGGGCCTTCGGTGGAGCTCCCTATAAGGCCACGAAACGCTGTCCTGGGTGGGGGAACCGCATGCGAACATCCTGGGCGGAAAATTAAGAATCGCAAAATCATCCCGGCAAAGCAACCTAACAGCGATGTGTAGGAGCATATCTGGAAGCATTCCCCTCAAAATTCAGATGAGAATCCAGTTGTAGAATTTTGCTGTTCTCGCAGTCGTAGTCGCATTCGCGATGACAGTCGCAGTGGCAACGGCAGTCGCAGTCACAGCCTCAGCCTCAGCCTGCCTCAGCCTCAGCCTCAGCCTGCCTCAGCCTCAGCCTGCCTCAGCCTCAGCCTCAGCCTGCTTCAGCCTCAGCATCAGTCGCAGTCACAGCCTCAGCCTCAGCCTGCCTCAGCCTCAGCCTCAGCCAGCCTCAGCCTGCCTCAGCCTCAGCCTCAGCCTGCTTCAGCCTGCTTCAGCCTCAGCATCAGTCTGCCTTCAGCCTCGGCCTCAGCCTCGGCCTGCATCAGCCTCAGCCTGCATCAGCCTCAGCCTCAGCCTCAGCCTGCCTGAGCATCAGCCTACCTCAGCCTCAGCCTCAGCCTGCCTCTGTCTCAGCCTCAGCCTGCTTCAGCCTCAGCCTCAGCCTGCCTCAGCATCAGCCTACCTCAGCCTCAGCCTCAGCCTGCCTCTGTCTCAGCCTCAGCCTGCCTCAGCCTCAGCCTGCATCAGCCTCAGCCTCAGCCTGCCTCAGCCTCAGCC
>CAUYUJ010010409.1:17867-28610 GCA_963575745.1 Prorocentrum cordatum | reverse complement strand
GGGGGAGCACTGATTAAGATGACTCCAAGAACGCCTGGGAGAGCCCAAGATGACCTCCAAGATGGCTCAAGATATCCCAAGATGTCTCATAATGGCTTCCTCTGTGTGCTGCCCACTTGCCTGATCCAGGCAATTCCTCTCGGCATCGGTGGGGATTCGCGAAGCATCAACAATTTCCCATTGGAATCCTATTGGCACCATTCCCACTTGGATCCTGTTGGCACCGCGTCAGTCCCATTGGTATCCAACAAGATTCCTCGCTGTGGGGCCTACGTGTCCAATTGGAATCCGATAGGGGTGCTTCCTATTGAAACCCGTCGGGGTCCTTCGTAATGGAAACCGATTGGAAACCCCATTGGATTACAATCGAGGAGCCTTCCAATTGGAATGCTGCGGGAACGCGCTGGGGTAGCATATGGAAACCCGGTAGGGATTATTGTCTTTTCATTCGGATACATGTATCTTGAAATCCCATCGGAACCATATTGGCGAATGCGAAGGATATCGCATTGGAATCCCATCGTAATATTGTCTTTTGTTCGATTCATGCGGGCAAACTACTGGGATCCCATCAGGACCCAACCGCGACCCAACAAGAACGTGTCCTCGTTGAATCAAGCAGTGCCCCGGTTGGCGCCCTATTGTCATCCTTGCGGTGCCCATAAGGTACTATTGGAACCCGATTGAGATCCAATCGGAATCCTCCCGCTACGGGCTGGTGCCAAGCCTGGGCGGTGCAAGATTTTTCGGAAACGAAGCAGCCATGCCCTAAACCTACATATTTTCGGAGCCTCGCTACCTCTGCCTGAAATTCTTGCTCCTTTTGGTAATAGAATGACAGTGAGTGCTCGCCGCAAGAGACGCAGAGGAGCACGCGCGCCCCCAGGAGAGCGGAACGTGGCCAAGAAGTCTTTGGCACAATGTTTAACTTGACATGCGAGCTGTTTGTTGTTGCACCATTGACATCTTGTACCCTCGCGCCTCATCGTCTGGCAACGGCGCGGCCGTATGTGTTCGCATGCGCTGAAGCATGATGCATGTGGGTTTTGACGTGTTTTGGCCTCGCAGACAATTTGTGTCCTCGCGCCCCGTCGTCTGGCACTCGCAAAACCGCACGTTTTCGCACGCGCGGTTGCACGCGTGCCCAACGAGGGCGGAAAAGGTGGAACAGCAACCGATGGAAACATTGGAGCCGATACATGTGAATGCCGAAATGTGCCTGTTGCATCCTTACGCACATTTGCCCTCGCGCCTCATCGCCTGGCAATTGCGGAAGCATGCGCGCCCAAGAGGGCGGACATGTGGCCAGGTAGTCGATGGTAACATTCGAACCGCTACGTGTGGATGTAACTTGAATGTTCTGGCCCTCGCAGACAACGCGTGCCTTCGCTCCTCATCGCCCGGCAACGGCAAAACCGAAAGTGTTCGCATTCGCGGAAGCATGCGAAACCAGGGAGGCGAACATGTGCCCAAAACATCATTTACACAGTGATAGCCAACGCGTGTGGATGTCAAATCGTTGCATTCGTTTCGCATCATAGGCCACGATTGCTCTCACGCCCCATCGTCTGGCAACAACAAACGCATATTTCCGCAAGTGCGGAATCATGCGTACCCAGGAGGGCGGAAATCTCAAGAAATCGCTGGTCTGCCAATGCGTGCGGACTTCGATTTTAATCGCTTGGCCTCGCAAGCAGTTTTTGATCTCGCGCCTCACAACATGGCGGTAGCAATACCTGCTGTTTCCGCATTCGCGGAAGCATGCGTAACCAGCAGGGCAGACATGTGGTCAACAAATCGTGGGCATAATTCCCGCAAGAGGCTCTCAGGCGCTCAATGGCGACCGCTTGATCGCCCCGGCACTCAGGAGCCTGCAAAACGCTCGGGCGCGCAGAGGCCTCTGCAGGGCGCTCCGGCGCTCAGAAGCCTCTGCAGAGCTCCCAGGCGCTCAAATGCCTCTGCAGTACGCTCAGGCGCTCAGAAGCCTCTGCAGAACGCCCAAGCACTCAGAGGCTCCTGCAGAGCGCCCGGGCACTCAGAAGCCTCTGCGAAGTGCCGGGCGCTAAGAAGCCACTGCAGGGCGCTCAGGCGGCCACGATCCTCTGAAGAGCGCCCGGGCGCTTAAGAGTTTCTGCAGAGCGCCCAGGAGCTCAGAAGCCTCTGCAGAGCTTCCAGGCTTTCAAAAATGGTGGCAAAGCGCCCAGGCGACAACAATCCTCTGCAGAGCGCTCAAGCGCTCAGAAGCCTCTGCAGAGCGCTCAGGCGGTCAGAAGTCTCTGCAGAGCGTCCAGGCGCTCAGAAGCCTCTGCAGAACCCTATGGCGCTCAGATGCCAGAGCGCTCAGGCGCTCGGAAGCCGGTGCAGGGCACTCAGGCGCTCAGAAGCCTTTGCAGAGCTCTCGGGCGCTCAGAAGCATTTGCAGAACGCCCGCCCAGGCACTCAAAGGCCTCTGCAGAACGTTCACGCGCTCAAAGCCTCTGCCAAGCGCTCAGGCATTCAGAAGCATCTGCAAAGCGCTCAGGCGATCACATGCCTCTGCAGAGCGCCCAGGCGCTCGGATGCCTCTGCAAAGCGCCCAGGCGCTCAAATGTTCTTTTCTTCCAGAGCGCCCCAGCGCTCAAGCGCCTTTGCAAAGCGCCCGCGCGCTCAGTAGCCTCTTCAGAACGCTCTGGCGCTCAAGCGCCTCTGCAGAGCGCTCAGGCGCTCGGAAGCTTCTGCAGAACGCCCAGGCGCTCAGAAGCCTTTTTGCAAGACGCTCAGGCGCTCAGAAACCTCAGCAGAGCGCTCAGAAGCATCTGCAGAGCGCTCGGGCGCTAAGAAGCCTCCGCAGAGCGCTCAAGCGCTCAGAAGCTTATGCACAGCGCCCGCGCGCTCAGAAGCCTCCTCAGAACCCTATGGCGTTCAGAAGCCTCTGCAGAGCGCTCAGGCGCACAGAAGTCTCTGCAAAGCGCCCAGGCGCTCATAAGCCTGTGCAGAGCGCCCGCGCGTTCAGAGCAGAGCGCTCAGGCGCTCGGAAGCCTCTGCAAAGCTTCCAGGCGCTCAGGAGCCTTTGCACAGCGCCCAGGCACCCAGAAGCCTCTGCACAGCGTCCAGGCGCTCAGGACTCTGCAGGGCGCTCGGGCGCTCAGAAGCTTCTGCAGAACGCTCAGCCGCTGTGAAGTCTCTGCAAAGCGATCAGGCGCCAAGAAGCATCTGCAAAGCGCTCGGGCAATCAGATGCTCTTGCAGAATGCCCAGGCGCTCAGAAGCCTCAGGCGCCTCTGCAGAGTGCGCACGCGCTTTTGAAGACTGGTTGAAATCTGGTTGCAAAAAGCCCCGTCTGGGTTGTAAAGTGGTCGCTCTGGTTGTAAAGTGGGTTGCTCTGTTTGCAAGATGGTCGTTCTCAACGGAAAACCATGGATTCCGATCCTTTGCTGGTTGTAAGGTGACCGATCTCGGTTGTAAAGTGTCTTTCTGGTTGTAAAGAGACCGAATCTCCGAACCTACTCCTACCCCCCACGATTTCCGAGGGGGAGGGTGGGGCTCACTTCGTCGCTCTCGGGCGGGGGCACAACGCCGACTCCAGCTCGCTGCCCCCCACCCTGTGCCAGTTCCCCCCTCCTTTTGCTCCTCCTCCTCCTCCTCCTCCGCCTCCTCCGCCTCCTCCACCTCCTCCTCCTCCCCCGCCTCCTCCACCCCCTCCTTCCTCATCCACCTCCCCCCCCCCCGCCGTTGCTACTTTGATGGGTGGGTCGAGCATCGGATCTGCGAGAAGATGCGTCAGACTTTGCGCAAGGAAGAAATCCTTGGACCCCCCAAAGAGGTTCCTTGTCGCCGTTGCCAGGTTCCCCTCGATGTCCTGCCCAAGACGCCGCCGAAGAGAGGTCCACGGACCGATTTTACATGCGCGAACCACAAGAAGCCCCAAAGATCCAACGTATGCGTGTGCGTGTGCGTGTGCGTGCGCGTCGGGGTGCGTGTGCGTGTGCGTGTGCGTGTGCGTGTGTTTGTGTGTTTGTTTGTGTTGGTGCTGGTGTTGGTGTTTGTGCCTGTGTTGTGTTGATGTTTGTGTCTGTGTTTGTGTTTGTGTGTTTGTGTGCTTGTGTTTGTGTGTTTGTGTGTTTGTGTGCTTGTGTTTGTGCTTGCGCTTGTGCTTGTGCTTGTGCTTGTGCTTGTGCGTGTGTGTGTGTGTGTGTGTTTGTGTGTGAGTGTGTGTGTGTGTGTGAAAAAAAACGGGGGTCTCGGCCACACTCCCGCGCCGCACCTCTTCCTCGGAGGCGGTCGCGTCGCCTCTCGGAGAGCAAGTGTCACCAGCGCCTCGAAAGTCGCTGGGCGCAGACCAGTCCCGCATCCACATGCTCGGGATCTTTCGCTACGGGTCCATCTTCTGTAGAAGAGAGGCTTCTGGCAGAGGTGATTCCCTCTCTCTGTAATAACAGAACAAGAAAAACGCCATGAATATAATCTTTGGGCGCTCCGCGCGGATTTCTTGGATCCGCGCTGGACCCCTCCCTGGCGCGAGGCGCGCGCCAGGGGCGGCGCCGGAGGCGCCGCCGGGGGTCCCAGCGCGGATCCAAGAACTCCGCGCGGAGCGCCAGAAGTTTGTGTTCATTGTGGCGTGTTCTCTTCTTCGAAATAGGTCATGGCGTTGAAGTCCTTCCAGCAGATGGCGCAGTAGAACCTGTTCCTGCTGGCGTCCACGGCGCCACGCCGCAGCCAGTGGCGCTTGCAGTGGCTGCACACCCTCTGCGGAGCAACGACCTCGCCCGCGGACTGGAAAATCCCCTGCGCGCCCTCGGCCTGCTGCGAGAGCGGGGCGCCGGCGATCGAGCGCTGCAGCAGGGTGGCGTGGCACGGCTTGTCGACCCCACAGTGGCACAGCAGCACCAGCCCCACCTTGCCTCCCTGCACGAGACACTGGAGCACGTGGGCTGCACGCAGAATCTTGCCCCTGGAAAAGGCGTGCCATGCCCACCTGTGGGAGATCAGCATGCCATCACGCCGCATGGCGACCGACTCGGCCAGCTCGCGTGCTGGGAGGTCCACCTCGATGTCGGCTGTGCGCAGCAGCAGCTTCCAAAACTCCTCGAACGCATCACACAGGACGACGTGGTTTGCCCTAACCATGCAATTGCACTCACTTCCGTCGTCTCCTTCTGCATAACACTCCGCGCACTGCCTCGCGGGGCCAATCTTCTCGTACTCGGGGCAGTCCAACACAAACGGGTTGCCCAAGGGAGAATTACGATTGCAGACCACGTTAAGGAAGTCGTCGTCCAGGATCCCGAACTGCCTCCGCGTGAGCTCCGCGACGCCCACACCCCCGGACCAGCGGACAGCGTTCAGCGGGTCGGGCACCAGCTCCTGCTCGGTGTGCGCGAAGCAGCACCCCCCGCCCCACCTGCAAGAACCATCCCTGGCCATGTGTTGGCGACGAGCGCGGCGAGGAAGTGAGAAGGGGCGGGCCTTCTCAGAAGGCTCGGAAGTCGCCTGGCCTTCTGATGAATCTGCGAAGCCTTCGACGAAGACAAGCAAAAACCTGTCAGAAGGGTCGAGGGCTTCTGAGAAGGCCTGCCGCCTTCTGAGAGTGCCTAAGGGAACGAAGAATGACATAAACAAAAACTCGGAAGTCCGCCCGGATTTCTCGCATCGGCGCTGGTCCCCCCTCCCTGGCGCGTCCTCCGGCGCCGCCAGGGGGGGTCCAGCGCGGATCCGGGAACTCCGCGCGGACCGCCGAGTCTGTCTGTTTATGTCATTCTCCGTTCCCTCCGTTCCCTCCTCCTCCTCCTCCTCCTCCTCCTCCTCCTACTCCTCCTCTCCTACCTCCACTCCACCTCCTCCTCCTCCGCCTCCTCCTACCCCTCCACCTCCACTCTCCCTCCTCCTCCTCCTCCTCCTCCTCCTCCTCCTCCTTCTCCTCTTCCCTCGTCCTCCTCCTCCTCCTCCCCCCTCCCACCCTCCTCCTCCCCATCCTCCTCCCCCTCCTCCCCTCCTCCTCCCTTCCTCCATCCTCCTCCTCCTCCTCCGCAATTCCCCCCCTCGCTCGCCGCCGACTGTGGAAGGAGCAGAGCTTCAGGCGCTTCCTCGCGCCCTCCTCCGCGGTCCTTCCCGCCTCGCGCCCTGCCGCGCGCGGGGCCGCGGGCCCCTCGAGCTGCACGGCGGGCTGCAGCGCGGCGCCCTCCGCTGCAGGGCTCATGCTCCCCCGCCTCGCGGGCGGCCGCCGTGCCCGCCAGCGAGGCCGAGCCGGCCTGCGCCAGAATGGCCACGGGAAGTGCGGGGCCAGTTCCTCACCACCACTGCCCTGAGGCAGGACGGGGGAGGAGGGAGGACGGGGGGGTCCTCCTCCTCCTCCTCCTCCTCCTCCTCCTCCTCCTCCAGCTCCTCCTCCACCTCCTCCTCCTCCTCCTCCTCCTCCTCCTCCTCCTCCTCCTCCTCCTCCCCCCTCTCCTATACCGATGGTCGTGGTGGCGGAAAATCAGCCCATCAAGAATGTCTTCTCAAGCGGTCCCCCACACCAGTACCAATCAGGCCCTGCGCCGCTGAAATTCGGAGGTCGGGGGGATGTAAAAGCCCTCGGGGTAGACGTCGTGAAAAGATCACGACGTAGGGGGTCTGGGGTAGGGGCCCCTGGCGCGCGGAGCGCGCCAGGGGCGGCGCCGGAGGCGCTGCCAAGGGAAGCCCGCGCAGATTCAAGAAATCCGCGCGGACTGCCAACAATATTAACCGCGAGCCCCGGATAATGTCTCCCTGGCCGAGTCAGATTTTGTCGGGGGAGAGGGGCGGCAAGACCGAACTTTACAATCGCGGGGGAAAATTACGAATCGAAACTGCTACCTTCTCATGTTGAGTAGCAACATCATCAGCTACGTGTGGCATGGGAGTGGGGTTCTCACCATGCATATGCCGTGTCTCTTCTTAGAGATCTGCTTTTAAGGCGAGCCCTGGGGGGATGTGAGAAGGGTCCGGCCTTCTGAGAAGGCTCGGAAGTCCCCTGGCCTTCGAAACAGTTTCTGATGCCTGCGCCAAAGGCACAAAGAAAACTTCTTGGAGGGCGCGAGGGCTTCTGAGAAGCCCCACTACCTTCCGAGAAGGCCTTTTCCTTCTCACGTCCCCCTCGGGCGCGCCGCCGAATTTGTGTTTTGGGTCATACCTCGGGTCTTCAGCGGCCAACGATCCAGGCACCCCCGTAGCGCCCTCGGCGAGGCGCAGCTGCTGGTAAGCGCCCCGAGGCTAGAAAACCGCCGAGAACCGACAACAGCGTGCGACAACCTCGAACTTCGCGGCGACGACGGTGACGAGCGACGCCCGCGTGGCTCCTGCGTGAGCTCGGCCCCGAGCTGCCGCTGCACCTCGGGGGGGCGCCCCCCCTCCCCATCACCCCTCTTACTACCTCCCCCTCCGTCCTCCTCCTCCTCCCTCCTCCTCCTTCCTCCCCCCACCTCCCTCCACCCTACTCTCCTCCTCCTCCCTCTCCCCTCCTCCCTCCTCCCACCTCCTCCTCCTCCTCCTCCTCCCCCTCCTTCCTCCTCCACCTTTTTTATTCCATCCTCACTCCACCTCCACCTCCACCTCCTCCTCCTCCTCCTCCTCCTCCTCCTCCTCCTCCTCATCTCGATCCTCCTCCTGTCCTCCTCCTTCCTTCCTCCATGTCGCCCTCCTCCGTAACCCCACCCCCCACCCCCACGCCCCTCTCCCCCCCGTCGTCGTCGTCGGCGCTCGCCCTGGAGAGGGACAGCGGGCAGAGGGAGAGAGACAGCGAGGGCAAATGGGGGAGAGAGGGAGAGGGAGGGAGAGGGAAAGAGGGAGGGAGGGAGAGGAGTAGAGAGAGAGGGAAAGAGGAATACATGCAAGTTAACACGTGTTAATGTAGCAGCGGCCCCAGAGACAGGCTTCGCTTAGCGTCCCTACACCATGTTGGCACTTCGCTCACAGGGGTCGCACCTCACAGGGAGCTCCACCTACGTCCCCAGCGACACGTTTCGCAGAATGGCACACCCCTCAGGAGGATCGTGCCCAGCAAATAGCTACATTTGTGGCACCCTAGGAAAATGTCATAACGTTGCCCAGCTCACTTCGAGACACCTCCGACACAAATCGTGGCCCGCAAAACATTCCACGGACGGCCCCGGACACAAAGGTTCGCATCACGCCCCCGCCCATTTCGGTACACCTCTCACACGGCTCGTGGCGCACAGGGATCTCCACCTGCGGCCCCAGAGGCAGGGTTCGCACTGCGCCACCGTCTAGCCATTGCGGCACACCTCATCACGCGGATCGTGCCCACAATGAACTCCACCTCAAGACCTAAAGGTTCGTACAACGCCTCCCCGCTCATGTCAGCACATCCGTCACGCAAATCATGCAAGGAACTCCGTCTGTGGCACCAATGGGCAGCTTCGCATGGCGTTCCCACGCCCATGTCAGAACACGCCTCACAAGGGTCGTGCCCGGAGGTCCACCTGCGGCCTCAGTGGGCGTGTTCGCGCGGGCGCATCCGAATTATTCGGCACACCCTTCACGCAGACCGTGTCCCACAAGGAAATCAGCGCACGCGTGTACGCGTGCTCCGCAGCAGCAGCAGCAGCAGCAAATGTTCCGCCCTGCCCCCTGCGCGCATCGTACGAAGAGAGACCCGCGCTCTGCGCTACACATGTCTGCACAAAGATGGGCGCGTCGCCAGACACATGGCGTTGGTATGGGCGAAACAATTGTGGCGTCCTGGGGCCTTCTCGGGGCGCATCTTAGAGCCTTCTTAAAACGTTTTCAGGACCCCTTGAACCGTCTCATTCGGGCGTACTCGGCCCTGTGAGGCCACTCTGGTCGTCTTTTGGCAACCTCTGGAACTGTTTGAACAGCGGGGGGGGAAGCCTGGAAGGCTCCAGAAGGGGTCAGCAATTTCGTGGGCCAAAGAGTGGGGGACATCTGGGAGAAGCCCGTGGGAGCCCCATGGGTAAAACCGCGCGTGTTTGGAGACAATGACAGATGGCCGCGTAAAGGCCAAGACTAGCATGTGAGATGGCTCGTGGGGCTGGGTAGATGGAGATGCGGACATACAGCATGGAATGCAAATCTGCGTCCGTGCGACGGCGACCGGATGTGGTACACATATTTATACATACATATAGATGGACACCACCAGTCGAGCCAAGCCGAGGCTGCGACGGCAACCGCGGGGGCAGATAGATAGGCAGAAACTGCGCAGACACATCGGTGCGATGGCGTCCGGGGGGGGGGTCATAGATAGATGGATGCACCGCGCCGACCAAGCCAGGCCGACGGTGCGACGGCGAACGCTCTTCGAAAATTGACCAAGACAGAGATCAAGAAAGGGGGGATCCCCCCACTCCAGGAGTGAACTAACTCTTTGGACTCCATGCCGGTAAGCGTATTTTGCTTGTGACCCGAATCTCGCCTCTAGAGAGACCATGAACCCTCGCTTGGTCTGTCAGACGGCATCCTCAATCTCCAGTCTTTCTCCTTATAAATAACTTCTCCCTGTCGCATCCAGAGGCTAGTTTTTAGGGCGGGTCGGGCGTTTCGCCTGAGACTTCCTCATCTCTTATGACCCTGAAAATTTAAACTTGACAACAGTTTCACAGATGGAAGGCGGCTCGTTTTCAAAATGTGGCTCTCGCCTTAGCGCCACGCACATTCTTTGCAAACAAATGCAAGAGCTTCACGGATTGAGGGCGGGTTGTTTTCAAAATGTGGCTCTCGCCTTAGCGCCGCGCACATTCGTTGCAAAACATGTCACGAGCTTCACGAATTGAGGGCGGGTCGTGATCACCATGTGGTTCTGGCTTTAGCGCCAGACACATTCGTTGTAAAAATCACACTAGCTTCACGGATTGAGGGCGGTTTCTTTTTCAAAATGTGGCTCTCGCCTTGGCGCCGTGCATATTCGTTTTGAACTTTTACAGAAGCTTCACGGGCGAGTGGTTTTCAAAATGTGGCTCTCGCCTTAGCGCCGCGCACATTCATTTTCAAAAATTGGAGGAGTTTCACGGATTGAGGGCGGGTGGTTCTCAAAATGTGGCTCTCGCCGTAGCGCCGCGCACATTCGTTTTCAAAACTTGCAAGAGCTTCACGGATTGAGGGCAGTTCCTTCTCAACATATGGTTCTCCCTTTAGCGAAACACACACTCTTGTTAAATCATTGCAAGAGCTTCACGGAATCCCATGATCGACGTACCAGACATGATGTTTTGAAAAGGATTCACGGTTATAGGGAGGGCAACAGTTAGGATGATTCGCGGAGTTGAAGTCCCAGGCATGGCGTTCTGGCGCGATTCAGGATCGTCAAGACGCAACAGTCAGGTTCATCCGTGGCGTTGGATTACAAATAATGTGTTTGCATGTTTCAGGGTCGTCAAACGGTTGTTTTCCAACGAGGCAGGTCCCTCTGTGGAAATGAACCGTTGCAGGGGCCTACGTATGAAGAGGGAACTTGGGGGGAGGGTTTATTCCAACATCGTTGGTGACTCGTGGGTTTACACTGGTCCTCCTCCTCACCCTCCTCTGCCTACGTACTTCTCCGCCGCCATATTCCCCCCTCCGGCTCCGCCTCCCTCATCCCTCCTCGTTCCGACTGTCGCAGTGAGGAGCCAAAAAAAACAGAACAAAAAGGAGGACGAGGGGGGAGGGAGCGGGAGGTACGACGACGGGGAGGAGAGAGCCTGAGGGGGAGGGGAGGGAGTAGGAAGGAGGAGGGGGGAGGGAGGTTCGGAGGAGGGAGTGAGGACCGCGTCTCGTCCACCCTCCTCCT
>CAUYUJ010010409.1:0-17767 GCA_963575745.1 Prorocentrum cordatum | reverse complement strand
CAAGAGGACCCCAAGAGGCCACCAAGACTGCCCAAAGGCCCCCGAGACGCCCAAAGGACGCTCCAAGACGCCGAAGATAATCCCAAGACGGCCCAAGAAGCCGCCAAGACGCTCCAAGTGGCCTCCAAGAGGCCTCACAAGAGCGCTCCGAGATGCCAAAATCATCAGTTTTACAATGGTTTTGGAAGGATTTTGGCCTTGTCGCATTTTCGGCTTTCCGATGCTCCAAGACGGCCCAAGAGGCCCCCAAGAGCGCACGAAGACGGCTCAAGAGGCCCCCAAGGCGGCCCCCAGAGAGCCCAAACGGGCCCCGAGACGGCCCAAGAGACGCCCAAGACGGCCCAAGAGACGCCCAAGATGGCCCCAAGAGGGGCCCAAGATGGGGACCACGAACCGACACCTCAAGCATTCCGCCCCAAGAGGGCCCCAGGAGGCCCCCAAGATGGCCCAAGATGCCGCCAAGAGGCCCCCAAGAGACCCCAGGAGGCTCCAAGGAGGCTCAAAAGAGGCCCTACAAGGCTTCAAAAATGTCTCACAGGCGCCCCCGAACGGCCTCTCAACAAACCTCAGGGCCTCCCAAAGAAGCATCTGGACGACGGCCCTGTCCGGCCCCAAGAGCGCCGCAAGATGCCATCGAGAGGCTTCCTCCTCCGCCCTTTTCTCTTCCTCCTCCTCCTCCTCCTCCTCCTCCTCCTCCTCCTCCTCCTCCTCATATTTCTCTTCATCCTCCTCCGTTCCTTCTCATCCTCTTCTCCTCCTCCCCTCCCCCTCCCCATCCTCATCTTCCTCCTTCCGGCGGCGCCGAAATGGCCCCGAACCCGCGCCGAAGCAGTAGCGATCATGCAATACGGGCCGGCGGAGTGAGCGAAGCGATTGAATATTTAGATTTGTTATCAAAAAACCCTATGTAGGGGGACAGGCCCGACTTAAGCCTATGGTGAAGGGGCCCAAGGACACACAAATAAATACACACAAATAAAATAATCCCCCATATTTTCCTATATTTTCCGGGTTTCTGTCTTCCCGCCCACTTCCCATATTTTCCTCTATTTTCTGGAAAATCGAGACTTAATTGTGTCTGTGTGTTTCTTTTCCTCCTGATATGGGCAAGCCAGGACGTGCCGCCGCTGCTCGACGGCCCCGGGCCACGGGCGCGCAGGAGCCCCGCCGCCGGGCCGCGCGGCGCCGGCCCGCGTGGCCTCGGCCTCGAAGGCGCTCCAATGCCGCACCACGCCCCGCTCCAGGGCCGCACCACGCCCAGCTCCTCCTCCTCCTCCTCCTCCTCCTCCTCCTCCTCCTCCTCCTCCTCCTCCTCCTCGTCCTCGTCCTCGTCCTCGTCCTCCTCCGCTGGCTCCTCCTCCTCCTCCTCCTCCTCGCCCTCCGCTGGCTCCTCCTCCTCCTCCTCCTCCTCCTCGTCCTCCTCGTCCTCCTTCTCGTACTCCTCCCTCTCCTCGTCCTTCTCTCCTCGCCCTCGTCCTCCTCCTCGCCCTCCTCCTCCTCGCCCTCTGCCTCGTCGCCCGACGCCGAAGAAGCGACGCCATCCCCCTCCCTCCCGGAGAGGCGGCGCCGGCCCGTGTGGCCTCGGCCTCGAATGCGCTCCAGGGCCGCACCACGCCCAGCTCCGAGTACAGCACGCGCGGCTGCCGCAGCCGCGGCCGGTCCCGCCGGCGCTTCATGGACCTGTGCGTCGGCGGCGAGCCACGCTGCAGCGGCGAGGGAGGTCGGGTTCGCTCCTCCTCCTCCTCTCCCCCTCTTCCTCCCGCTCCCTCATCCTCCTGCCCCTGCTCACTCCTCCCCCCCACCAATCCCCCCATCCTACCTCCTCCTCCTTCAACTCCTCCCCCCGACCAAGCCCTTCTCCCCCCCTTCCCCCCTTCGACCTTCGCCGACGACCTATGGCGACGGCGACGACCACGGGATGCCACCACCGCGCCGACACCGACGCCTGCGGCGACAACGACGACCATCGGACGGCGGCGCCGCCGCCAACGAGGTCAGCCGGAACGCCGACGACGGGGGGGGAACGACGGTGGCGATGAGTCGAGGAACCGTTAACGGGTACGAAATACAGTCAAACCGTATAATAAGGGCGCAAGCTGCCAATGGCCATCTGCGACTGCTGCTGCGGCTCCTCCGCCGCCACCGCTAGAAGAAGAAAAAACATTGTCAACATAAACTTTTGGCGCTCCGCGCGGACTTCTTGGATCCGCGCTGGGCCCCCCTCCCTGGCGCGACAGGAGCGCGCCAGGGGCGGCACCGGAGGCGCGTCCAGGGTGGCCCAGCGCGGATCAAAGAACCCCGCGCGGAGCGCCAAAAGTTTATGCTTATGTGGTCTGTCTTCTTCGACATCTGCGACTGCTGCTGGCGCCCGCCCGAGGCCCGCGCGCCCGAGGCCCTCGCTGGGTGTCCGGCGTCACCTGCGCCGCGATGCCGGAGCCCACGTCGGACACCGCCTGGCCGACCTGGGCGGGGGCCCGCGCGGCCGTCGGCCGTCGTCGTCGTGAGCGCCGTGGTGGGCGCCGTGGGCCACCGTCGTCGGCGCCGAGGGCGGCGGCGTCGCCGTCGTGGACGCCGTCGGCGTCGTGGCTCGGGCCGTCGTCGGCGCCACCGCCGTCCCGGTCGTCGTCAGGGTGGTGGTCGTCTTCGTCGTCGTCTCCATAGGCTTCGCCGGCAGCGCCCGCTCACGGGCCCGAGATCGCGAGGGAGGGGGGCCTGCGAGATCGGCTTGACGATGGCGCCCGCCAGGCCCTGGCGCCGCGACACACGACCGGGGGGGGGGGCCTGGGCAAGGAGGGGAGGAGAGATGTCTCTTTTTGGTTGGAGAATGTTTTCAGATCGGCCCACGACTGCTTCAGAAACATCTTACAGAGCCCCGAAACGGCTCAAGAAGGCCACCACACGGTCCCCGAGGCCACCAAGACGGCCCCAAAGGCTTCCAACACGGCTCGAACAGGGGACCCCGACGGGAAATTCGAACAGAAATTGCGAGCCCTCCCCCCAAAAAACACCAGGAATCCCCCCGAGGACCCCGAGAGAGCCTAAAAGGCCCTTGAGAACCCCCTAGAAAACCCTCACGGGTTTTTAGAAAGGGCCCACAAGTCGCACAAAAGTCTTCTGAAAAAGGGCCATTGAAAGCAAATTTGAACGAGTTCCCTCCGGTAGGTGAAAGATCCTGGCACTTTCGCCTTCTCGGCTTCCCGACGAATCGCGCCCCTCCTCCTTTTTCCAAAATTCCTCCTCTGTTTCGCGCACCTGGACATCCAACTCGCGCCGCGCCCTGTCTCATGGTCCGCCATGTCTGCCATCGCTGCAGCCGTCGCCCGCCCGTGCGCGGCGCGCGCCGCCACTGCCAACGACGGGGCAGTCGTAGACTGCGCGCGCATCACACCCAACAGTGGGCGTCCCCAATGTCCAGCAAAAAGCCCTTGGCGCCTTTTCGGTGGGAAGAATGGATGCAGCTTTGGCTCCCCGCCCGGGAGATGCCAGCCCTGCGCGTGCAACGCAGACCTATGACTCTCGGCAAATGCAAAAACGCCTCCTCGTTTTCATCTCCCGCGACCTCGTCCTCGTGCAGAACCCACCCCGCATTGTGGCCGCGCCAGCGCATTAGTTGCTGTTCCAGACGGCGGCTTCGGTTAACTAAAACCCTCGCAGCATAACGCGATCACGCCCCCGAGCGGCATGTCCACGCCATCCTCTCCTACCTCCGTGTCGCTAGCTGATGACATGCACGACCGCGGATGCGAATCGAGCCATGCAAGGAAGTTAGCACTCACCGTGCTGAACCTGGTCGATAATCAGCCACTTCCAGTGTGACATTCGCTGTGCGGCCGTTTCCTTCTTCGTTTTCATCGAGTCTGCGCTCCCATCGCCTCAGGCGCTCTGCTCCTTCGTCTTCGTCATGCCCATGCCAAATGCACGGTGGATTGTATTCCCGTCATGGGCTGGCGCATTTGTGGCATGCAAAGCTGCCACCTGGAAAGCTAGGCCCTGCGTCCACCCCAAACTTGTTCTTCGAAGAATAAATTGCCTTCCGGATCTTGTTTATGGCGCATTTGTTCCTGATCTTTGGGTCACCGTGAAGTACCTACCCAGGAAACGGCTTCTCATCCTGAAACGGTTCTTCGAGGTCCCCGGCGAGAGCCCCCACAGACAAAACACACGGAAAAACTTCCGTCTCGTTTTTGTCAACATGTGGGACTGGGGCGCCTCCGCGCCACGGAAGCGGCCCAGCGCCGGTCTGCACTTTGCCGCAAACTTTGGATCATGCGCGGACGCCCGCGATAAACCCCATCCTGGGGATAATGAAGCATCCCGGGATTCACTGTAGATCAATTGCATGTGGGTTCAATGCTTATCCACGGGATTAACTGTGGATCAATTGCCACAACAGGCGTGGAGGCCGAACTTCATCATCCCCTCCAAAGTTCCTCTCGTAGCTCTGGACTTCATCTCATGCGTAGCACCATAGTTCCATGAAGCCATGAATAATCTGCATGATCATTGTTGTGAGGATGTCTCAGGCGAAAGGCACGGCTTCGAAGATTCGCCGAATTCGCGACTATCAGTTTTTGGATGATATCTCAAGCAAAGCGCTGGTTTGTGTAAAAGGCACTGTCGCGAACATGCCATGGTTTGTGAGGATGTCTCAAACGGAACGCTCAGTGTGCAGACATCCTACCATCGATATCTTCGCGAAACATATGTTATCCTCTCTGGACCCCGACCTTCATTATGCCCAGGGGATTACTATCACCAGTTTAGGGCTATCTTGCAGCGGTTACTGACAGACGCCCGAAAGGCCAGCACAAAGCTTGCTGCGTTCACTTTCCCAGGGGCGGCGGGTGGGGCGGCATACGGCGTGCAGGCCTACAATGACTGGCAGAGACCATTGCGAAGCGACTGCACGTGCACACCCACACTCAACACACCATGCTCGACCCAGATTGTGGGATGGTCGAAATATTGCCCAATGTGGAACACCTGGAACGCGTGGCGCACCTGGCACGTACAGCGCACCTCGCGGGCATTCGCGCACCTGGCTGGCATCTGCGCTGATTCCCGACAGTTGTCGATGGCAGCCCCTGCCCGTGCTGAAACGCGGGTGCTACTTCTGTAGTGGGTAGCACTGCTTGCGGCCTTGGGTAACTTGATCGCTGTTCCATATGCATAAACACTCCCTTCCCCTCCCGACCGGCAACCAACCCAGACCCATGATAACCACCCCCAACCGTCCCTGTCAACATACAATGCACCAGGCACATAGCCTCCAAATCCGCCGACCCCTTGTGGGTCTCCAGGCGTGTGAGATTGTTCCTTCCCCAGGATTCCCCCCCCGGGCCCGGGAAAAACTCGTCATGCAGGGATAGAGGGCCCCAAAACGAGCCAAGAGGGCTACAGAAGGCCCCCAAGACTGTGCACTAGGGCCCCGAATCGCCGACAGATCGGTCCAAGATGCCCAAGATGGCCTCTAAGCGGCACAAGGTGTCCCCAAGACGCCCCTAGACGCCTCAAAGAGGCCCCCCGAGAGGGCCTCAAGAGGAGACCTTCACTGATGTCCCATACGGTGTTTTGGGGTTTCGGCGTTCTCGTCTTCTTCGTGTCCCGAAGCTCCAACACGGCCCCAGAGGCCCCCAGGATCGCCCCAAAACGGCCCGAGAGGGTTCAAAAAGGGCTCCAAAACGGCCTGGTGACTGAGCAAGACCGGCGGCGAGCGCGAAGGGGAAAAACGAAAGGGGCGGGCCTTCTCAGAAGGCTCGGAAGGCCCCGGCCTTCCGAGAACTGCTCTAGGCCTTCCCCAAAGGCACATAAGACTTCTCCGAAGGCGCCAGGGCTCCCGAGAAGTCCTTCCGCCCTCCGAGAAGGCCTCCCTCCTTCTCACCTCCCCCCCTCGCTCGCCGCCGACGAGAGGCCGCCAGGACGGCCCAAGACGCCCCTGAGACGGCTCCGTCAGGGTGCCCAGACGGGGGACCCGAACGGACATCCCCAGAGATCCGATGTCATGATTTGTTCAATAAGGGGCCCCCAGAAGTCCCGGCCCATTCCCCAGGACCGGTTTTCGTCCGGAGTTGTTTTTTGGCGGTCCCAGGGCCCGGCGAGGGCCCCCCGAGGCAAAAAAAACTTGAAAAACCTCCGTCTTGATTTTTTGAATACGTTGGATCTCTGGGTCTCGCGCCCCCGGCGCCGAGACACCTCCAGGAGGCGCCCCGCGAGCGCTCTGCCCCGAAGCCCACGCACGTTTGGCGGCAAGCGCCGAGGGCCTCCTCTCGATAGGAGGCCCCCGACAGCACCAGTGGGGTCGGCGGATGTGCTGAAGAAGCCCTCCGAAGCCCTGGAAGAGGCTCCCGCCATGCCCCGAAAAACGACTGGACTGCACGTGCTCCGGACGTGCACCCAGCGACGCGAGAGGGAGGAGGAGGAGGAGGAGGAGGAGGAGGAGGAGGAGGAGGAGTAGGAGGAGGATGGGAGGGAGGGGAGGAGGAGAGGAGGAGGGAGGAGGAGGAGGAGGAGGAGGAGGAGGAGGAGGAGGAGGAGGGGGGGGAGGAGGAGGAGGAGGAGGAGTTCGGCGATTGGCCCCCGATAGCGACAGCGTACGCTCCTGGGCGGGAGGGGCCGTCGGGCCCCACTCGGCGATGCATGGGAGATTGGGGGCCGATGCGTTCCCCCACCCAGGGTGCGTCGGACGCGTCCGCGGTCGCCGTAGCCATTTTGCCTCAAGCTGCGATTCAGTCGTCGCGCGCGCGGGCAGCCAGCGATTCGCCCTCCTGTGCTCGTCAAGCCGAGTTGTTCACCCTCCATGGCGGGTGCTGAGCTGCTTGGTTTCCTGACACAGGACCTCCAGGTGGGCCACCCCCTGAGCCTATCCCTCCACAGCGTTGCCCCTGTGTCGACCTGGCCCCCCGAGCTTGAAACCGCTGGAGCCGCCTGGCCAGGAGTGCACAGATCCCGTAGGATCAGGTCGGGCGTGCCCTCCTACAGGCGGATTTTGGAGGAAGAATAACAAGTAGTCTAAAAAGAGACAGAAGGAGCCAACAAATATCAAACAATCGTCTCCATCCTTTAAAATGTTTGAAGATTCCTCCCGTAGAGGGACAGGCCCGAGATTAGACCCTATGCGCGAGGCACGCGAGAGCAGCGGCAGCATATGCAGGCAGCACAATCTATGCACGTTAGGGGGGCATGTCGGAATGGCATAGGGTGGACACATCGACCTGGAATCGATGATACATCGTCGATGGGTCGGCGATAGGCAGGAGAGCCCATAATCGAATCGATAAGTCGGATCGGCAATCGAAATAAATCGGATCGGCGGAAATCGGCGGCCGAGTCGGGGAACGTCGAATCGGCGGCAGTCGGCAGGCTGATGGGCCTCCACTGAAAATCGGAACCAAAATCCGCCGACCCCTTGTGGGTCTCCAGGCGTGTGAGATTGTCCCCCCCCCATACCCCCCCCCAGGGACCCCAAATCGGGATTTTGACCCCCCCCCCCGGCCCCAGGTGGCCCCGGACCGAACTCACCCCGGGCGGTCTGGGCTCCCTGGGCTCGCTCTTGAGCTGCGCGACAGCACTTGACGCCTCCCAAGAAGCCGCCAAGACGGCCCACGAGAACCCCAAAAGACACCCAAGATGAGCTCAAAACGGCCCAAGAGGCCGCCAAGACACACCACGAAGCGTCCAAGAGGCCTCCCAACAAGCCCCCAAGAAACCCAAATCTTGCAATTCCCGCGGGAGAACGTGCATTTTCAGCATATCCAACTTGTCAGCCTTCACGGCGTTGAAAACCGCCTACGAGGCCTCCACGGGGCCCCCAGGACCACCCCAAGACGGCCCACGAGGCTCCCAGGAGGCCCCCGAAATAATCCAAAAGAACTCCAACGTGGCCCAAAAGGCGTCCTAAACGGCCCAAGAGAGCTCCAAGACGGCCCCGAGAAGGGCCCAAGAGAGGGACCACGAACCGCGAATTCCACCGCTCCGCCCAACGAAGCTCTCCTGAGGACCCAAGAGGCCCCCAAGCGGCCCTCCGAGGCCCCCATGAGGCACCCAAGAGACCCCAAGGAGCTCCCAAGAGGCCCGAAAGAAGCCCCAAAACGGCCCCCAAGAGGACAAGCCTCGTGGAACGCAGTCCTGGAGGCGCAGTAGTTTATAGAAGGGTCGGCGGATGTGGCGCAAGCCTACAGAATCGGAATCCCAAATCGAATCGAATCGGAATCGGAGGCCATCGAAATCGAACCGAATCGGATCGGATGCATCGGAATGAGCCCTGCGATAGGCCCCCGGACAGCGAGCCCGCACCTTCCTGGGCGGGGTGGGGCTATGAGACCCCATCGGCAATCCATGGGCGATTTGGGGTCGATGCGTCCCCCCTCATTGAAGGGGCCCCAGGACACACAAATAAATACACACAAATAAAAATATTGACAATATTTTCCTAGATTTTCTAGGTTTTTGTCTTCCCCCCCACTTCCCATATTTTCCCATATTTTCTGGGAAGTCGACGATTAATTGTGTCTGTGTGTTTCTTTCCCTCCTGACTCATGCCTATCCCCCCTATCGCTGCCCCTGAACAGTGCGAGCGCAGCCTTTCTCATCAAGTTCTTGACGCGCGGGCCGGTGCCGCGAAGGCTCGAGCATGCAGAAGAGGCGCAGGTGGTCGCGGCTCTCAGCTTGACTCGTCCCACAGCCGCTCAGCCTCCGCAGGATCTCGCCAACTGCCGCTGTGCGGGGCAGCTGCAGAAACAGCTCCAGCGTACGGCAGTCTCAGCCATGGGGAGGGACGCCACGTGCACTGCATCCGCACGCATTGCGGATGTGGGGGGACAAAAGCACCGGCATCGCTACTCCCCGGACCTCTCCAGGGGTGCGTTCTGACTGGAGTCTCGAGGCGAGCCTAATCGTGGGGGCGAGGGAAGGGCGCCGCAGAACGTGGGGAGGCAAAACGTCGGAGACGTGCGAGGGCGGACCGCGTGCTCAGACACGTGAAAAACAGGGAGAGCGATCCAAAGAGGGTCTACAACCAAGGGGCGGCGAAGACAGAGGCGGCGCAGCGGCCGCCAAAGAAAGCGGGAACGAAGGGGCACAGCGAGTCGAGCAAGCACACAGACACACAGACACACGCACAAACACATGTATCATCTCCAACGGCCCAGAGACGTCACTACGACTAGGAGCTAGAACGGGACACGACCGAGTGACACACACACACACACACACGCACACGCATACATACATACATGCACACACGAACACACACACACACACACACACACGCACACGCACACACACGAACAAACACACACACACACACCATTCCCTCGGACGCGCGGCTGGTGCAAGATAACGGGAACACACACACACATTTATGCACGCAAGCAGGCACCCAGAACACAACGGCAGAGAACAAGAACTGGCAGACAACACGAGAGATGAGCACGAGGACGAGGGGGAGGCGAGCGGCATCACTGTCGCCGCCGTCTTCTCCGTCGTCGCCGCCGCCGCCGCCGCCGCCACCGCCCGGGCACCGCTGCTTCTTCCTCCGTTCATTCCTTCCTTCCTTCCTTCCTTCCTTCCTTCCTCCTCCGCCTCCTCCTCCCTCCGCCTCCTCCTCCCTCCGCCTCCTCCTCCTCCTCCTCCTCCTCCTCCTCCTCCTCCTCCGCTGCTCCTTGCCGAAGCCGGAGCAGAAGCCGCCCAGGCCGCCGCTCTGCGCGCCCTCCCACGGCCTCCGCCGGGGCGGCCGTGGCCGTCGGTCGCCGCCGCCGCCCGGCGCCCGCCGCCGCCGCTCGCCGCTCGTCATCGAACGTCGGCCGCTGGCCGCCAGTCGTCGTCGCTGGGAGCGGCTCGTCGCTCGGCGTTGCTCCTGCGCCTCTCCGCCTTCCTCGGCGTCGTCGTCCGCCGTCGCCTGCCGCTCGCCGATCTTGAAGGGGCCCTGGGACACACAGATAAATAGACACAAATAAAGGGATTTCCCATAATTTCCCAGATGTCTTGGGTTTTTGTCTTCCCCCCCACTTCCCATCGGGGATCTTCTGACCCGGGTCAATCCAGACCCGGGTCAGCCAGGCCTTGCAAAATCCTGCAAGATCCTGCCAGACCCTGCACCCAAACCCGGGTCAACGCGAAGGATCCTGCAAAATCCTGCAGGATCCTGCACCCATACCCGGGTCAATGCACCCCTGGCCCTGCAGGATCCTGCAAGATCGGGCGCTCTGGCTGACCCCCGTTTGCACTGACCCCCGTCTCGAGGCTCCCGATCCCATATTTTCCAATATTTTCTGGGGAATCGACGATTCCTTGTGTCTGTGTGTGTTTCTCCTCCTGAGATCTGTCGGAGAGGGCATCGGGCCTCCGTCGCCCTCGGCGACGGAGCTGGGCGGCTGCGGAGCGAGGCACTCCCCCTCCCCCGGAGCCCGTTCCCCCCTGGCGTTGCCCTTGGTGTGCCCTCCCATCGGGTCGGGCGAAAGGGGGGGATAGCAAAGGGGGGGGTTGAGAATCAGCTCACGTAGCTGATTTTCCCGGCGCCTGCCGGCGCCGGAGGCGGCCATGTATCGAGGAATGGGCCCCTCGGTGAGGCCGAAATCAGCTGCATGCAGCAAATTTCGTAACCCCCCCTTTCCCAATCCCCCCCTTTCGCCCGACCCGACCATCCCTCGTGGGCGCGCAACTTGCCAGCCTGGAACCTATCCCTATCCCTATGCTGGGCACCTCCTCATCACGATGCCAATCTTAGGGAATCCCATATAACTTGAGGGCGAATCCCTAAGATTGGCATCGCCTTTTGGCGTGTCAATCTTAGGGATAGGGATACGTTCGAGGCTGGTAAGCAACCATGAGCGATCCATGGGTTTGGCGCGGCCGCCGAATCCAATCGGGGGAGGTGCCCTCCCCCAAGTGCGGCCGGTGCCGCCTCGCTCGGCGGCGGAAGTCCGCGATCTCCAAAATGGAAGCGGGACCCGCCGCGAATCCACGCCCCCTCGATCCATGCCTGCGATCGCCTGACGAGCGTTGCCCTTGATCCCCTCCCTTTCCCCTCTTCCCCCGCCCCGCCAGGGTCATGTAGGGCATGTCCTCCTACAGGCAGATTCTGGACGCCAGTTAAGAATAGTCGAAACAGATTCATAAATACTCAAACGTAATCCAAACAAAAACGTCTCTGACAATTTTGAAACTTCTTTTGAATACTACTCCTGTAGGGGGGCATGCCCGAATTAAGGAAGCTGGTGAGCGTTTTCTGATTCGGCGTTTCGACATTGGGCGGAAGGAGGGGGGAAGAGGGGGGATCTGGCTCAGGACTTCTGCTTGATGCGACTGTTTGCAACAGGGCGCCCATTATGGAGGAGACTCCACCCGCTCGAAACAAGCGCCAAAAAACAGCCAAGATCTACTCCGTGGGGGGGGACGGGGGGTTTGGGGGGCCCGCGCCGATCGGCAAAACAATGAATACAAAATAATAACAAGCTGCCCCTCTCCCCCGCCTCCCTCGAGGAGGCGCCTGTCTCGGGCGCAGGCCGCGCCCGCGCGTTTGCGCGGGGGGAGGGGGCACGATGCGAGGGCTGTCCTGCGGCGGATGTTGTTTGTTTTCTTTGTTTTGTTATTATGTGTTTGCTTTTTGTTTACATGTTTATGTATACATAGTCATCATACTAGTTTTTCTACACTTTGAACATCCCTCCTGTGGAGGGACATGCCCGACTTAACCCCAGGGGAAGCTGCCCGACTGTTTGCAACAGGCGCCCATTGTGGGGGAGGCGCCAAAAAACAGCGAAATTCTGCTCCACGGGGGAGGGGAGGGGAGGGGGGTTGGGGGGCCCGCACAGATCGGCAAAACATTGAGTGAGCGGAGGAGGAGGAGGAGGCAGAGGAGGAGGAGGAGGAGGAGGAGGAGGAGGAAGAGGGGAGGGAGGGGAAGGAGGACCCCTTCCGCCCTCTGGGGGCTGCCTCCTCCCCCCCCCCTCCATGTGGAGGCCCCTGGCCTGAAGCCCCCTTCCCAAACGCTTCGGGCACGCCAGACAGCAGGAGAGCCCAGAATCGAATCGACGAGTCGGATCGGCGATTGAAGCGGATAGGATCGGCGGAAATCGGCAGCCGAGTCGGAAACAACCGAACCGGCAGAACTCGGCAGGCAGGTACGCCTCCCATCAGAATAGCGGTACCCCAATCCGAATCCCGAGTCGAATCGCATCGGAATCGGAAGCGATCGAAAGCGAAGCGAAACGAATCGGAGGAAGCGAAACGAGCGCTGCGACAGCGATCCCTCCCTCCTGCTTGGGCGGCTTCCGCCCGGCGGCTCCCGTCCCGTTCCGCGCCGCGCCCCCCTCCCCACTTTCCTCCCCGGCCCAGGAGCCGCCTGTCCTCCGGCCCCTCAACTGGCGACACTCCGCCGCATGATGTTGGATCCGTATATATATATATATATATATACATACATACTAGAACCACGCGCGCTTCGCGCGCGCTTAGGTTCTAGTTTGCTCCGAAAACGGTGTTCGCAAGCACGGGTCCGATTCCGTGGCGATTCGCGGGAAATCTACGTCCGAAAATGACGTGTTGCCAGAGGCAGGTCCGCGGATGCTTTAATGCAACGTGTCCAGTGTATCCAACGATTGCATACTTGTTACATATGCTACATACTGTATTGTTCTGCAATATTATGCCCCCCCCCTGGAGCCGCGCCACATCGTCGGACCAAATCTGGAGGGTCTCATTCTGGGCCTCAAAACATAGAAAGACCTATGGAAAATCAACAATTTCGGCCTCTTGGGCCTCTTGGGACTCCAAGGAGGGCCTCAAGATGGCCGACGATGGCCCCAAGACAGCCCAAGACGGCCTCAAGACGGCCCAAAATGGCCCCAAGAGGGCCCATGAGGCTCCCAAGAAGATCCACGAGAGCACTCAAACCCGAACAATCTTTCCATGACACCCTCACCCTTAGACCCGAACCTTGAGACCGAAGACCCGAGCCCAGAAATCGAACCCGAACGCCTCAACATCTCAAATGAAGAGGCTCATCCCCGCTCCACCGTTTCCTCCTTCCTTCTGAATCCTTCCTTCTTCCACTTGCTCAAACTCCTCCTCCTCCTCCTCCTCCTCCTCCTCATCGCCCTCCTCCTCCCACTCCTCCTCCTCCTCCTCCTCCTCCTCCTCCTCTCCTCCTCCTTCTCCTCCTTCTCCCCCTCCTCCTCCTCCTCCTCCCCCTCCTCCTCCTCCTTTCTCCTCCTTCTCCTCCTCATCCCCGTCCCTCCCCTCCCCCTCCTCGTCCTCCCCATCCCCCTCCAATGCGCCGGGCCGGGCATGGTATGGAAACTGCCTTCGCCGACTCTCTGCCGCCTTGCCTCTTGGGGCCTCTTTGGGGCCTCTTAGGCACCTCTTGGAAGCCTCTTGGGGGCCTCTTGGGGGCCTCTTATCCTGGGGCCTTCTTGGGGTTGTCTTGGGGCCCTCTCGGGCCGTTTTGGGGGCCTCTTTGGCCGTCTTGGCGCCCTCTCGGGCCGTCTTGGGCGCCTCTTGGGAACCTCTTGGGCCGTCTTGGGCGGACTGGGAGGCCCGGGGGCCGCCCGAGGAGCGTCCCAGGAAGCCCTCCTAGGCCCTCTTAGCGCTGTCCTCAGGCGTCCTGGGGCGTCCTTGGGCGCCTCCTGGGGCTGTCTGACAACTCGGACAGCCAAGGGATGAGATATCCTAAAAATGTACGTTTTACGAAGGGAATGGGGCCATTTTGGTTTCCCGGGGCGCTCTTGGGGGGCCTCTTGGAGGCCTCTTGGGGCGGTTTGATGGCCTCTTGTCCCTTCTGGAAGCGATCTTTGGCGGTCTTGAAGCGATCCTGGGCTTCTCTCGGCGCTCTTGGAGCCTTCTTTGGCGGACTGGGAGGCCCGGGGGCCGCCCGAGGAGCGTCCCGGGAGGCCTTCCTGGGCTGTCTTCGGGCTATCCTAGGGCGCCTCGTGGGGCTTTCGGACCGCTCCGACAGCCAAGGGAGCTGATATCCTAAAAATGTACGTTTTACGAAGGGAATGGGGCCATTTTGGTTTCCCGGGGCGCTCTTGGGGGGCCTCTTGGAGGCCTCTTGGGGCGGTTTGATGGCCTCTTGGCCCTTCTGGAAGCGATCTTTTGCGGTCTTGAAGCGATCCTGGGGTTCTCTCGGCGCTCTTGGAGCCTTCTTGGGCGGACTGGGCAGCCCGGGGGCCGCCGGAGGAGCGTCCCGGGAGGCCCTCCTGGGCCGTCTTGGGGCTGTCCTCAGTCGTCCTGGAGCGTCCTTGGGCGCCTCGTGGGGCTTTCTGGGCGCTCCGACAGCTAAGGGAGCTGATATCGTAAAAATGTACGTTTTACGAAGGGAATGGGGCTATTTTGGTCTCCCGGGGCGCTCGTGGGGGGCCTCTTGAAGGCCTCTTGGGGCGGTTTGAGCGCCTCTTGACCCTTCTGGAAGCGATCTTTGGCGGTCTTGAAGCGATCCTGGGGTTCTCTCGGCGCTCCTGGAGCCCTCTTGGGCGGGCTGGAACGCGCGCGCGGGGGCCGCCGGAAGGGCGCCCCGGGAGAGGGCCGCACCCTATATACAAGGGAGGTTCCGGCCCGGGGCCCGGGGCCCGGGATCTCCCATATATGTATATAGATAGATAGATAGATAGATAGATAGATAGATAGATAGATAGATAGATAGATAGATAGATAGATAGATATATATATATATATATATATATGTATATGTATATACACATGCATCCATTCGACTCGATTCGCCACGTGCCAACTCAAAAACACTCGATAAGCGCATGGCGATTGCGCTCGCCACGTGGCAACGCACGAGGGGGCCATACGTGTTCACAAGTTAGCACATGGTCTTGCAGGGGTCGGGGACCAGCGCGTCTGAAGCCCGGATCGCGGGGCAACAGAAGCTTTCTGAACGTCCTGCGGAAAAATTATGGAAGCTCTTGGAAAGAGCTTCTGGAAACCCTTGCCACACACGTATTGGGAAGCAGTTGGAACAACGTGTCCGGGACAAGCTGCTGCGTGACAACGCAAGGGGGAGGGGGGAAACACTATTCTACCCTACTCGCCGACATGACAAGAAGACGGTGCGAAACAACCGTACGTTACCCTGCTCGCCACACCCAGGAGAAAACAAGCACCGACACTGGAGACAAAAATGGGAAGGCTTTACCAAGCATTGGATTCTCGGTCTGCGGACCTTCCTGGAGCCACTCGCTCCACTGACGCGTCGATGCTGCATCGAACGTCCGTTGACTTGAGTTCGGCTGGAGTTGACTAGCAAAAGCATGAAGGGGAAAATCTTTCGGAGGCCCCGCCCCGTAGGAAGGATATACGATATACATAATAATGCGGAGGACTAGGGGACGAGGAAGGGTCGGAGGACAGCGAAGGCGTGGATGAGTGCGAATTCGGTCCAGAGAAATAGCTGCGGCTGTGGCAGCGGCAGCGGCGACGGCGATGCCGACGACGACGGCAGCGGTGGGGGCGCGGCTTCTTGACGATGTCGAACACGCCCTCCACCGCCGACGACAGCGACTTGCCCGCCTCCACCATGCCGTCGTGAAAACCTCCGGGCGTCGCCGCCGTCACCGTCGTCCTCGCTGTCGCTGGTGTGGTAAGCTCGGCCTCCCAGGGGGCTCCTTCGGGCCCACGGACTATCCAAACTCACCTAGGGCAAAACACTGCCTCCGTGGGAAAGGCGAGAACCTTGGGGCCCGCCAACTGCAAGACAAACCAGTCGGAATTATGGAAACGTGCTCCTACATGGGGTCTGGGTAGATGGGTTCGAAGGATCGCGCCGCATCGCCAATGCATCGCCGATGCATCGGCGATGCATCTGCGATGCACTGGCAACGTCGGCGATGCATCGGCGACGTGGGCGCGCAGAAAATCGGGAACCACATCGAGCCGCATCGCCGATGCATCGGCGACGCCGCGCGATCCTCCGACCCCATCTACTCCGACCCCATCTAGGAAGGAGCAGGAGGAGGAGAAGAGGAAGAGGAGGAGGAGGAGGAGGAGAACCCAAGAAACGCGCTACTTTTGTATTGCTTGTGCTGTGCGCGCTGCGTGAGCTTGGCTGGCGGGCGCTCCACTTCGGATCTCTCTGCGCCGTGAAGCCGCGCGCGCGGCCACGACGCCAGACAGGTGCGCATGTGTCCTTGGCCCGGCGTCAAGCTCGCTTCGTCGGGTGTGCGGCTCTGAGAGCTCGAGTGGTTTTCTGCCAGCGTGTGTGTGTGTGTGTGGTTTGTTTGTGTTGTGCGTGTGCGTGTTCGTGTGAGTGTGCGTGGGCGGCGTGGGTGTGTGTGTGTGTGTGTGTGTGTGTGTGTGTGTGTGTGTGTGTTGTGTGTGCTGCGTGCGTGCGTGCGTGCGTGCGTGCGTGCGTGCGTGCGTGCGTGCGTGCGTGCGTGCGTGTGTGTGTGTGTGTGTGTGTGCGTGTGTGTGTGTGTGTGTGTGTGTGTGTGTGTGTTTGTGTTTGTGTTTGTGTTTGTGTGCGTGTGCGTGTGCGTGTGCGTATGTGCGTGCGTGCGTGCGTGCGTGCGTGCATGCCTGCTTGCGTGCGTGCGTGTGCGGCGGAGCGCGTAAGAGCTCGGGCGGAGGCCTCGAGGTGCTGGCCGATCTGACGGCGAGCGCTCAAACTACCTCAGGCTTTCGGGCCCCCTCTCCTCCATGTCTCGTCGTGATAGAGAGAGAGAGAGAGAAAACAATACAAAAACACAAAGAGAGAGAGAGAGAGAGAGCGAGGAAGAGAGAGAGAGAGAGAGAGAGACAGAGAAAAAAGAGTGACGAAGAGAAACGGAGGGATCGTGTGTGAGTGTTTGTTCAATAGATGTAACCGTATGCTTGCCGGCGGCGAGCGAGGTGGGGCAGCGAGAAGGAGAGGGCCGTCCTCGAAGGCGGCGGGACTTCTCAGAAGCCCACCGCCCTTCTCAGAAGCCCTCCGTGCCTTCGGGGGAGGCTTCGAACACCTCTCCGAAGGCCGGGGAGACTTCCGAGCCTTCTGAGAAGGCCCGCCCCTTCCGCAAAAGAGGAAAAAACGCCACAAACAAAAGGCTTTTGGGCGTTGCGCGCGGATTTCTTAGATCCGCGCTGGATCCCCCTTCCTGGCGCGCGGAGCGCGCCAGGGGCGGCGCCGGAGGCGCCGCCGTGGCGGCCCAGCGCGGATCCATGAAATCCGCGCAGAACCCCAAACGTTTATGTGAATGGTTGAATCGGGCACGTCCTTCTACAGGGGGAATCATCAAACATAGTCAACAAAAAGTCTGGGGACGACTTTGTGGCTTATTTTGACGAGTTTGGCATGTTTTTGACTATTTCTTGTTTCTCGTCCACAATCCCCCTGAAGGACGACACGCCCGACCTACATGTATGGCACTCTTTCTCCTTCGATTCTCGATTCCCCCCCCGCTCGCCGCCGATCTTCGTTGCGTGCCCGGCACGTGCAGCTCGCCCCCCCGGCGGCAAGCGCCCGAGGCGCCGCGGCGCGGCGCCCCCCGGGGGTGGAGGTCGCCGGGTGCAGGATGAGGAGGAGGAAAAGGGGGAGGAGGAGGAGGAGGAGGAGGAGGAGGAGGAGGAGGAGGAAGGGAGGAGGACGGAGAGAGGCGGGGGAGGAGGTGAGTAGAGGCGGAGGAGAAAGAATGGAGGAGAGGAGGGGAGGAGAGGAGGAGGAGGAGCAGGAGAAGGAGGAGGGAGAGGGAGGAGGGGAGAGAGGCGGAGGGAGGAAGGAGGAGGGAGGGGGTGAAGGAAGTAGGAGGGAGAGGAGGAGGAGGAGGAGGAGGAGGGAAAGGAGGAGGAAGAA
>CAUYUJ010010408.1:25000-28619 GCA_963575745.1 Prorocentrum cordatum | reverse complement strand
CCTCCTCCTCCTCCTCCTCCTCGCTCCTCCTCGCTCCTCGCTCCTCGTCAGGGCGTCCACGCATCGTGCCCCTCGGATGCGGGAGCGCCCCTGCGTGCGGCACAGCGCGCCGCCGCCCACTCTCGAGCCGCCACACCCACGGCCGCCGATGCCCAGGTGAGCGCCCGCCACTCGGCACGGTCGAACCGTCGCAAGTCAGCGCAGCGATGCGCTCGCCCAGACGACAGTCGGAGCCAGGCCAGAAGAACACCCCGCAAGAACAGCAGGCCCTGCATCAGCCAGATCACGCAGAACAGCCAAGGGTGCCCGCCCCAGGATGCACGAGAAGGAACATCAGGGCACTCCGGGATGTCATACTTAAGGGGGGGGTACATTTGAGGGGGGGAGGGTCTGGTTGAAGCTGTCTGGGCCAGAGGTCCTGGGGGGGGGTTATCGCTTTGTTCGCCGCGGCGGCCCTCTGGGGGGGGGGGGTCTGCATCGCTTCGCCTGGGCACGCCCAGAGGGAGGGGGGGGCTATTTCTTGGTGCAGGCCCTCCCCGACGGGGGGGGGTCTAAAATGGCTCGCCTCGGAGGTTTGTGACGCCCCCCGTTACACGTCGGTCGGAAGAAGTAGGTAGAAACATGAAGCAGGAGGGCGGATACAGCAGATTGGGCCCGGGTCCTCCCAGAGAATGACAGAGCCCGGCAAAAGCATGCCGATCCTTGAAGTGGGAGGGCGCCTGAAGCAGATTGGGATCTGGGAATCCAGAACTGCCTGCTTTCCACGACCGGCGTGCAGTACACCCTGCGAAATGCTTTAGAAATCATGGGATAAGAAATTCATAGTCTCAGAACTTGAACAAAAACCCAAGATTTCTATCAAAATCTTAGGATTTACATTGAAACATTAAGAATAATCGAGACTCTGGTCGAAAACTTGGGTTTTCTTAAGCATCGCCTAGAGTGTATGAAATCCGGAGTGCCCTCCCAGAGCCGGCCCCGATCCCAGACCTCGGCCCGACGGCACGGTCGGTGCCGAGGCGCTCGCTGGCGCTCGGGCCGCGAGCGGCGGCCCGAGGTGCGAAGGCAGGCTGCCCGCACGGCCGCTCTCCCCACGAGCCCCCCGTTCGCTCCCGCAGCCGCCTCCGGCAGAGGATCGATGCCAACGGCCCAGGTCCTCGTTTTCTCGTTCGGCGTTTCGACTTTGGGCGGAGGGGGGGAAGGGGGGGGGTCTGGCTCAGCGCGACCGTGTGCAACAGTGCCTCCCTTATGGGGGAGGCTCCACCTGCTCGAAACGGGCGCCGAGAGCAGCCAAGATCTACTCCATGGAGGGGGGGGGAAGAGGGGAGGGGTACGACGGCACGCGCCGATCGGCAAAACAATGAATAAGAAAACGATCACCAGGCCACTACAGTTAGGTCGGGCATGTCCCCCTACAGGCGGAGTTGGGACGAAAACTAAAAAATAGTCAACAAAATACTCAAAAAAAAACAAGAATACTAAAATCGTTCCCGGACTATGTTTTTTTACTATTTTTGCACTGTCCTCCTGTAGAGGGACAGGCCCGAACCAGGACCCCCGACGTCATGACTTTTTGTTCGTGGCGCCGACCCCAGAGGTTTCGACCCCTTCCCCGTGACCGGGCTTTCATCCTGAGTCTTCAGTCGGGCACGTCCCTCTACAGGAGGAATAATCAATTACCCTGGCGACGTACCCAACCCCTGCGCAATGCGGGGCATGAGTAGCTTGGGAGACGTTATACGGAGGTGATGACGTGACATGGGCGCATATACCTCTGCGAGCGGCATTCGTGAGGCTCGCAGCCCCCCAAGGATTGCGATGCCTCGCTCAGATCTGCCTGGTGCCTTGCCCCGCTGAACCCGCCACCAGCCTTCCAAAGTTGCAACGGTTTTGCAGATCGCAGCCCCCCAAGGACGGCGAGGCCCCGCTCAGATCTGCGCGGTGCCTCACTCCGCAGGACCCGCCAGCAGTCTTCGAAAGTGGCGACAGTTCCGCCGATTGCTATGCTGCCCCCCCAAGCACCCCTCGAAAGTTGCGACGGTCTCGCAGATCGCAGCCCCCCAAGGACGGCGAAGTCCCGCTCAGATCTGCGCGGTGCCTCACTCCGCAGGACCCACCAGCAGCCCTCGAACGTGGCGACCGTTTCGCAGATCGCAGCCCCCCAGGGACGGCGAGGTCCCGCTCAGATTTGCGCGGTGCCTCACTCCGCAGGACCCACCAGCAGCCCTCGAAAATGGCGAAAGTTTCGCAGACCGCAGCCCCCCAGGGACAGCGAGGTCTCGCTCAGATCTGCGCGGAGCCTCACTCCGCAGGACCCACCAGCAGCCCTCGAAAGTGGCGACAAATTCGCAGATCGCAGCCCCCCAGGGACAGCGAGGTCCCGCTCAGATCTGCGCGGTGCCTCACTCCGCAGGACCCACCAGCAGCCCTCGAAAGTGGCGACAGTTTCGCAGATCGCAGACCCCCCAGGGACGGCGAGGTTCGTCAGAATCTGCGCGGGTTTGCCTCATCCGCAGGACCCACCAGCAAGCCCTTCGAAAGTGGCGACTAGTTTTTCCGCAGATCGCAGCCCCCCAGGGACGGCGAGGTCTCGCTCAGATCTGCGCGGTGCCTCACTCCGCAGGACTCACCAGCAGCCCTCGAAAGTGGCGACAGTTTCGCAGATCGCAGCCCCCCCGGGATGGCGCGCTACAATCTGAGTCTGCGGCGAGTACCCACTACGCTGGCCCTCCCAGCAGCCCTCGAAAGTGGCAACAGTTTCGCAGATCGCAGCCCCCAAGGGATGGCGCGCCATAATCTGAGTCTGCGGCGAGTGCCCACTATGCTGGCCCTCCCAGCAGCCATCGAAAGTGGCGACAGTTTCGCAGATCGCAGCCCCCCAGGGATGGCGCGCTACAATCTGAGTCTGCGGCAAGTACCCACTATGCTGGTCCTCCCCGCAGCCCTCGAAAGTGGCGACAGTTTCGCAGATCGCAGCCCCCCAGGGATGGCGCGCTACAATCTGAGTCTGTGGCAAGTAGCCACTATGCTGGCCCTCCCAGCAGCCCTCGAAAGTGGCGAAAGTTTCGCAGATCGTAGCCCCTCAGGCATGCCAGCTTCACATTTCGCAGGCACCACTGGCAAGAGAAGACGAGACGAGAGCACACAGGAGGCAGAAGGAGAAGGAGGAGAGAAGAGGAGGAGACGCGACCCAACTGCTCTCTTCAAAACAAGAACCCAACCGAGGAGGGTTGGGAAAAATAAACAACAACAAAAAAATGTGTGGACGATTGACTATTTCCCTACCTATCGGGAGCGGCCAAGAGGGGGGTGTCCAAGAGGGGGGGGTGCAAATCATGACCGACGGCATCTGCGCGGCCCAGCGGGGGGGCCAGGGACGCAATGAAACAAGCAGAGGCGCCCTGAGATCTGGGGAGATATCATGACCCCCGCCATGGTATCCGCCCCCCCCTAGTCATCACCCCCCTCTTTTCCGCCCCCGAACCTAGGCTCTGCCTAGAAGGGTTCTTACTCTCTTGGCTTAAAGGGGCCGGGCAGTGGAAATCGCCCCGGGCGGTTCCCCCAGTCCCCTGGGAGCCAAGCAAAAGCAACAGCAAAGGTAAAAGCAAACGCGCGGTTC
>CAUYUJ010010408.1:0-20000 GCA_963575745.1 Prorocentrum cordatum | reverse complement strand
TATGGTTTTCGGATACCCTCCTCGCTCAGGCGGGGCCTCCCTGGATGGGTGGGAGGGGCACGAAACCATGTAAATAGTATGGTTTTCCGATACCCTCCTCGCTCAGGCGGGGCCTCCCTGGAGGGGTGGGAGGGGCACGAAACCATGTAAATAGTATGGTTTGCGGATGCCCTCCTCGCTCAGGCTGGGCCTCCCTGGAGGGGTGGGAGGGGCACGAAACCATGTAAATAGTATGGTTTTCCGATGCCCTCCTCGCTCAGGCGGGGCCTCCCTGGAGGGGTGGGAGGGGCACGAAACCATGTAAATAGTATGGTTTGCCGATACCCTCCTCGCTCAGGCGGGGCCTCCCTGGAGGGGTGGGAGGGGCACGAAACCATGTAAATAGTATGGTTTGCCGATACCCTCCTCGCTCAGGCGGGGCCTCCCTGGAGGGGTGGGAGGGGCACAAAACCATGTAAATAGTATGGTATTCCGATACCCTCCTCGCTCAGGCGGGGCCTCCCTGGAGGGGTGGGAGGGGCACGAAACCATGTAAATAGTATGGTTTGCGGATACCCTCCTCGCTCAGGCGGGGCCTCCCTGGAGAGGTGGGAGGGGCACGAAACCATGCTCCTCGCTCAGGCGGGGCCTCCCTGGAGGTGTGGGAGGGGCACGAAACCATGTAAATAGTATGGTTTGCGGATACCTTCCTCGCTCAGGCGGGGCCTCCCTGGAGGGGTGGGAGGGGCACGAAACCATGTAAATAGTATGGTTTTCCGATACCCTCCTCGCTCAGGCGGGGCCTCCCTGGAGGGGTGGGAGGGGAACGAAACCATGTAAATAGTATGGTTTTCCGATACCCTCCTCGCTCAGGCGGGGCCTCCCTGGAGGGGTGGGAGGGGCACGAAACCATGTAAATAGTATGGTATTCCGATACCCTCCTCGCTCAGGCGGGGCCTCCCTGGAGGGGTGGGAGGGGCACGAAACCATGTAAATAGTATGGTTTGCGGACACCCTCCTCGCTCAGGCGGGGCCTCCCTGGAGGGGTGGGAGGGGCACGCCATGGTATGGTATGGTACGGTATGGTACGTATGGTGTGGTATGGTATGGTATGGTATGGTATGGTATGGCATGTGTGGTAGGAACTATGGTATGGTATGATGTGTGTGGTAGGAATAATATTGTGCTGTATGGAAGATGGAGCGGGAGGTGGGTGGTAAGGAGAGGGTGTTCTGGGAAAACAAGAACCCCATTCAGGATGTGTGGGGGAAAGAAGAAACAAAAAAAAAAAAAAAAACGTTCCCCTGAAATCCCGAATAAAAAAACAGTACGCGGAGGGGGGCCGAATATCTCCCGGACGCCACCAGGAGAGAGAGGAGAGTAGTATTCACAGTGCTTAGCTGTGGAGTAGAAGGGCGGGAAGGGGACGAGGGGAGGGGGCGGGGGGGAGGTGGAAAAGCAGGGGGAGAAGGGAGGGACGGGGCGAAGTATGGGGAGAGGCGGTGAATGGGCAGCGGGGGGGGGGGCACCCTTCTCCGCCGAAAGGGCACGAAGGCTGGCCACGCAGCAGCAGCAGCAGCAGCAGCAGCAGCAGCAGCAGGGGAGAGCGCCTTGCAGCGTCGTCCACTCCAGCACGCTGACCCGCCAACCTGCCTCCTCCTTCCCTCCCCCTTCCGCCTCTCCCTCCGCCTCCCCTGCCAACGCCATCCCCCTCGCCCTCCCCCCTTTCCCCCTCTTGCCCTCCCTATCTTCCCTGCCCGGCCCCCCCCCCCGGCCCCTCTCCACCTTCCCGCTCCGCCTCCCTCCTCCCCTCCCCCTCCTCCTCGCCTCCATGGCCGCGTCGATGTCGCACTTCCCGTGCATGGCGTCCGCGAGGCACCTGCGGGAGGACGCCCGAGCGCCCGCCTGCGCAGAGAGTGGCAGGCAGTCTTGGGCCCTGGCTCGGCGGGCAGGCCCCTGACCTGGTCAGGAGGGCGTGCCCACCGGCCAGGATCGGTGCAGCCCTCCGCTGAGCAGCTGAGCTATTGTCTGCTGCTTCCTCGTCTTCCTCGTCTTCCTCCTCCTCCTCCTCCTCCTCCTCCTACTCCTCCTTCCTCCTGTCCGCCTCTACTCTCAATACTCATCCGGCCGCTCATGCATCACTCCGACTCCGACTCAGCCTCCGCCGCCTCCTCCTCCCTCCTCCTCCTCCTCACCTCCTCACATCTCCTCCTACTCCCTCACTACATACTCCTCCTCCTTCCTCGTCAGACCCAGGCCTCGGGCGGCCGTGCGGGGCACGCACCAGAACGACACGAACACCTCGGGAAGAGGCCCGGAATTCTGGGGAGCCGGGGGGGGGGTAGGGGAGGGGGCGAAGGCCTCGAGGATCCTCAAAAAAAAATTCGCACACCTGCGGTAGGTTCGTACGGCGTCAACGCGCGCAAAGGTTTTTGACCCCGCATCGATCGTTCGACCTCGAATCGATCACGGCCCCGATTGTTCAGGGTTGAACTCCGTCGGGTCCAGTGGCGCTACCGTACCTCTGGGTGCTTCCGCGTCGCAGAATTCAACCTTGAACGTCGTCGCCGGCGTCGCAGGCGCGACACCGCCGCAGGAACCTACCGTACTCTTAACTAGGTCGGGCATGTCCTCCTACAGGCTGATGTTGAATGGAAAGTGAAAAATAGCCCAAAAAATAAGCAAGAGTAGTTCAAAGAGCACGACAAATCGTCACCACGCTATTTTTCTACTGCTCTTGAATATTCCCCCTGTAAAAGGATATGCCCGACTTAACCGAACCCCCCCCTCCGAAGTCCCATGGAGTCCCCGGAGGGACACGGAAGGGAAACCTTGGGAAAACATGCAGAACACGTGCGGGAAAACCGCCCCCGGCAGCTGGCAGGCGCCTCCGAGCATTGGCGGAAGGGTCAGGGGGAGGAGAAAGAGGGGGAGGAGAGGGGGAGGGTGAAATGAGTGAGGGGAGGAAGAGGAGGAGGAGGAGGAGGAGGAGGAGGAGGAGGAGGAGGAGGAGGATACCATGAGCGAGGAGGAAGAGGAGGAGGAGGAGGAGGACGGCGGCGGCTGGCCGTGGCCAGAACCTTCGAAGCCCTCCGAAAACCATGCGGCGCCCCCTCCGTCTGTGGCTCAGCTGGAATCCTCGGCGGCGGCGTCCGTCGTCGGCGGCCGTGCAGGAAACCGGCACTGGGGGAAGCGGGTCCTGGGCCCTGGGCTTTCCCCCTGGGACCAGCTTCTCGTTCTAAGCAGTGTCCTGACAGCCCCCGAGCCAGGTGTTAGGCCGGGCATGTCCTCCTACAGGCGGATTTTGGACCAACAAATAGAAAATGTCAAAAAAATGTTCACGCTCGGTGCCCCATAGGGCGCTCCACCAAAGGCCCCAGTGGCAGGGTCCGCATGCAGTTCCACCTCCATGTCGGCGCACCCCGCACACGCTTCGTGGCCGCATAGAGAGCTCCACCGAAGGCCCCAGTGGCAGGGTCCGCATGCAGTTCCTCCCCCAGTTCGGCGCACCTCTCACACGCTTCGTGGCCCCATAGGGCGCTCCACCAAAGGCCTCAGTGGCAGGGCCCGCATGCAGTTCCACCCCCATTTCGGCGCACCCCTCACACGTTTCCTGACATCCGCCGATGTGTTTTTTTCTTTCTCGGTCCGCGGCCCTGCAATTTCTCGACCGTCTCCCTCGCCCCAGCCTCACTCTCGATGGCCCCGGGCCCGACAAGGGCCCACGAGGCCCAGAACCAAGGATCGGCGGCGAGCCCATGTGGAAGCGGGAAGGGTCGGGCCTTCTGAGAAGCGTTTTGCGCCATCCCTGGAGGTTGCAGCAGAAACAACAGCAACAACGACAACGACAACGACAACGACAACGACAACGAGAACAACAACGACAACGACAACGACAACGACAACGACAACGAGAACAACAACGACAACGACAACGACAACGACAACGACAACGACAACGACAATGACAACAACAACAACAACAACAACAACAACAACAACAACAACATCAACATCAACGACAACGACAACAATCATTGTAAGACTGTTAGCGTTTATATGCTCGCGTGTCATTCAATATGCATATCCCAAACCCTGGATACCCGCCCTCTTCGTCTTCGATCGTGCCCCCTTTTGGGGGGTAGATTCATTCCCTGCCACGTGTAACGGGGGAGAATGAGGACGAAAGGATCGGATGAAAGGAGGGGAGGGGCGAGAAGGAGGGAGGACGATGATTTGCGCTGCGAGTGGCGATTCAGTTTGCGCCATGGCTTGCGCCAGCCACTCCAACGCCATGGGTCGCGCCATACACAGCGCCATGTACCACCCCCTTGAAACAACATATCGTGGATACCCCCACAGGGGGACGTACAGCTGCGAACTGGTGTCAAAAACAAACTTCGTGGAACCCTTCGTATCTGGGGCCGCAAAGGGCGACAGCGGGGTCCCTGAGGGCAGCAAAGGGGCCACGAAGGGCAGCGAGAGGGCCACGAAGGGCGACAGCGGGGCTACGAAGGGCATGCGTATGGTTGCGAGGAAGTCCAAAGCGAGAGCGCGATTCTCCAATAAACCGTAAGGAAGTATCAGGCGGGAGCTGCGATTCGGTGGTAGAAGGCCCAAGCGAGAGCGCGATTCTTCAATAAATTGTAAGGAAATATCAGGCGGGAGCCGTTGTTGGCGCGGGCCACGACGGGCGCGAACGAGCGGGGGCCACGAAGGGCATACGTATAGGGGGCCGCAGAGGGTAGCGTCGGAGCCGGTGAGGACAGAAACAGGGCCACGAAGGGCAGAGAGGGGGCCACGAAAAGCGACAGCGGGGCCACGAAGGGCATGCATATGGGGCCACGACGTGCGCGAACGAGCGGGGACCACGAAAAGCATACATATATCACGCCAGAAAGGGCGACAGCGAGACCACTGAGCGCAGAAAATGGGCCACGAAGGGCAGCGAGGGGGCCACGAATGGCGACAGCGGGGCGACGAAACGCATGCGTATGGGACCACGAAGGGCGCGAGCGAGCGGAGGCCACGAAGGGCAATTAATCCGGGGCCACAGAGGTCAGCGACGGGGCCGCTGAGGGCAGAAACGGGGCCACAAAGGTCAGAGAGGGGGCCACGAAGGGCGACAGCGGGACCACGAAGGGCATGCATATGGGGCCACGACGGGCGCGAACGAACGGGGGCCACGAAGGGCATTCGTATATGAGGCCACAAAGGGCGACAGCGGGGCCACTGAGGGCAGCAAAGGGGCCACGAAGGGCAGCGAGAGGGCCACGAAGGGCGACAGCGGGGTTACGAAGGGCACGCGTATGGGGCGACGACGGGCGACTGCGAGCGGGGGCCACGAAAGGCATATAATGCGGGGCCACAATGGGCAGCGACGGGGCCACTGAGGGCAACAACGGGGCCACGAAGGGCAGCGAGCGAAGGCGATCGCGGAACCAGCACGGGCAACGAGGGGCATCGAAGGCGAGCGAAGGGCAGCGAGCGGCGACTGCAGTCCCTAACGGGCTGGTCGAGCGGGCAGGCCCAGACGGGCGGGTCCAGCGGGCGGGTCGTTGAAGCCTAAATTCTGCTTGAACCGCCAAGCAATATGTAGCGGGAGCTCCATTCCCGAGTGTCGAGGAGCGGCATCTGAACAAATCGTAAGGAAGTATCATGCGGGAGTCGCGATTCGGCGGTAAAATGCAAGGAAGTCCCCAACGAGAGCGTGATTCTTCAATAAAGTGTGAGGAAATATCCAACGGGAGCCGCGATCCGGTGGTAAATTGCAAGGAAGTCCCAAGCGAGAGCGCGATTCTTCAATGAATAGTAAGGAAGTATCAAGCGGGCCGTTGTTGTTGTAAACCGGGGGCCAACAACGCAGTTTGACCCTCGAGACTTTCCCTTATAAAAAACCAGGTGCGAGCCCCAGGAAGGGCACTGAAATCGAAAAAAAAAAAAAAAAAAAAAAAAAAAAAAAAAAAAAAAAAACCGCGACCGAAAAAAAAAAAAAAAAAAAAAACCGCGACCGAGGAACCCCACATACATAGTTTAAGTCGCGTGTGTTCGCAGACCCTCGCCGCACATCTGAACCATTGCAATCTCCATCGCCAAACATGGAGGTGGCAGCGCATCCACGGCGATTTTGGGAAGCATGGCTGCCGCGCAGGTCGGGCGGTGCTCTGAAGTAGGACTACAGGAGCGCGCCTGCGTGACAGCGCAGGCGCGCCGAGCCAGCTTGAGCCAAAGTGTTTACAGATCTTGACAAGACACAAGTTCCCACCCCCAGCGCACCCCCTGTGGCGTCGAGGAAATGCCTAGATAAAAGCAATTAACAAAGCGAGGCGTAGCCAACTGCCACGCCTTGCCACGCCCTGGGAGCCTGCAACGCATAGGGCCCCCAACCCTAGCGCACTCCCCTGTAGCGGGAGGGAAAGTCCACGCCTGCCACGCCTGGGAGCCTGAACGCATAGGGCCCCACCCCCACCGCCCACCCCCTGCGGCGTCGAGGAAAAGTGGCCCACGCCTGCTATGGCTGGACGACAGTCCGTGCATAGCGCCGCGCTCAGGGCACACCCCTGCGCACCCCCTATGGTGTCGAGAAAGTGCCACGCCTGCTGTGCCTGGACGACCGTCGTGCACAGCGGCCGCGCTCAGGGACCACCCCCTGCGCACCCCCTATGGTGTCGAGAAAGTGCCACGCCTCCTGTGCCTGGACGACAGTCGTGCATAGCGACCGCGCTCAGGGACCACCCACTGCGCACCCCCTGTGGTGTCGAGAAAGTGCCATGCCTGCTATGCCTGGACGACCGTCGTGCATAGCGGCCGAGCTCAGGGACCACCCCCTGCGCACCCCCTCTGGTGTCGAGAAAGTGCCACGCCTGCTGTGCCTGGACGACCGTCGTGCATAGCGGCCGCGCTCAGGGACCATCCCCTGCGCACCCCCTATGGTGTCGAGAAAGTGCCACGCCTGCTATGCCTGGACGACCGTCGTGCATAGCGGCCGAGCTCAGGGACCACCCCCTGCGCACCCCCTCTGGTGTCGGGAAAGTGCCACGCCTGCTGTGCCTGGACGACCGTCGTGCATATCGACCGAGCTCAGGGACCACCCGACCCATCACCCACCCCCAGTGCAGCACACCCCTGTGGTGTCATGGTGTCGAGAAAACGTGCCACGCCTGGCTATGCCTGGGCGCCCCTCGTTGCATAGCGGCCAGCTCAGCGACCACCCCCTGCGCACCCCCTGTGGTGTCGAGAAAGTGCCACGCCTGCTATGCCTGGACGACCGTCGTGCATAGCGACCGCGCTCAGGGACCACCCCCTGCGCACCCCCTGTGGTGTCGAGAAAGTGCCAAGCCTGCTGTGCCTGGACGACCGTCGTGCATAGCGGCCCAGCTCAGGGACCACCCCTCTGCGCACCCCCTATGGTGTCGAGAAAGTGCCACGCCTGCTGTGCCTGGACGACCATCGTGCATAGCAGCCGAGCTCAGGGACCACCCCCTGCGCACCCCCTGTGGTGTCGAGAAAGTGCCACGCCTGCCGTGTGCAAGCGAGAAGGAGAAGGGGAGGAGGGAGGTGTGAGACGCGGCTGCGGCGCGGCAGGGAAGAAAACTAGAACCCCACGAAACATGTGGGGGGGGGGGGGAAATGTGCACCGGACGGGGGGGATCAACAATAATCATTCTTCAGAAATGAGAGTTCAACAAGAACAACAACAGCAACAACAACAAAATGTTATACATATGTCTGTTTACATAACATACTTGAACCTAATATTTATATACATACCAACCAAAACATACCCCCAACAAATAAAAAAAATAAATACAAAAAAAATGGGAAATCTGGGATGGACGCTGCCGGCGGCGCCGTCGCCGGCCGGAGGCGAGGCCCCCGCGAGCCTGGTGCGGAAGGACGACGCCCCGTCCGCGCCCAGGGCGCCCGCGCCAGCGGCCGCGCGCAGCGCTGGCGGGGTCAGCACGGACGGCCTCCCGCTCGACGAGCTGCTGGGGGCGGCGGGGAGGGCGGCGGGGGCCAACCGGCGGCTAGCGAGGGGGGGAAGGTCAGAGGAGGAAAGGTTACACCCATGGCGCTGCCTTGCCCCCGTTTTGACATGTGGGGGGCCTCCTGGGAGGCCCTCGTCGCCACCGCTGGAGCTGCCTCGAAATTCTGGTCAGAACGCGCCCTGGGAGAGGTCCGGGGAGCAGAGGTATCATGACCTTTTGGCGTCCTCAGAGAAAAGGAAAAGGCCCTCTCAGGAGGCGGCGTGACTTCTCAGAAGCCCTGCGGCCTTCTGGGCAGTTTTCTGCGTCTTCGGGGAAGTTTCAGAAAAGTTCTCCGAAGGCTGGGGAACTTCCGCCTTCTGAGAAGGCGCGCCGCGCTGGGCGGAGCTCTCGGTCGACCGCGCCGTCGTCGCGAGCGCCGCCGAGCGCCCTTGCATTTTGCATCTCGTACCTACACATGTAGACATAGATGTGTATATATATACAGATAGGCGTGTACATGCACATGTGTGTAAATATGGATATCTATATATATATATATATATATATATATATATATATATATATATGCATACAAGCATACAAGCATACATACATACATGCATGCATGCATTCATACATGCATACATACATATATACCTACCTACCTACCTACCTACCTACATGCATACATACATACATACAATACAATACAATACAATACAATACAATACAATACAATACAATACAATACAATACAATACAATACAATACAATACATGCATGCATGCATGCATGCATACATACATATATTACATACATTACATACACTACATACATACATGCATGCATGCATGCATGCATGCATACATACATGCATACATACATACATACATAAATACATGCATACATACATACATACATACATACATACATACATGCATGCGTGCATACATACATACCTACATACATGCATACATGCATACATGCATACATGCATACATGCATACATGCATACATGCATACATGCATACATGCATGCATGCATAAATACATACATGCATGCATGCATGCATACATATAAGCAAACATACATACATACATACATACATACATACATACATACATGCATGTATGCATACATGCATATATGCATACATGCATACATACATACATAGATACGTATACATATACATGTATATACACATATACATATACATATACACACATACATATACGTATACAAATACCTATACATATACATATACCTATACATACACATATACATATACATATACGTATACATGTACATGAGCATGAACATATACACATACATAGACATATGCATGTACATATACATATACATGTACATATACATATAGATTGAGGAGGCATTGCTCTGGGGCGGCCTTGACCCCGTGAGTGGGCCCAGGTCTCCTGGAGTCTCCACCCTGGAGGGCACGGTGGCCCGATGGCGCGAATGGCCTGGGGCTTGTGGTCCAGACCGCACGGACGAGGCCAAGTCGTGGGAGAGAGGAAGAAGGAAACTCGGAGGGAGGAAGGGAAGGGGAGAAGGAAGATGCGTTGCATCTTCGGGGAACCTGCTCTGCCTTGACACTCCAAATATCCATGTCGAATCCGCGTCGAAACCATGTCGAACAAATCGAATCCGCGGATCCACATCGGGTAAAGAAAAGACCATAATCAGCAGGACAGGCACGGCCCCCCAAAGATGAAACGTCAGGGAAAGCAGAGCAGGAGGCGGAGAAGGCCATTGGCGTACCGAGCGCCAGCTCGAAGGCGGTGTGACGTTCGTCCTTTCCATTTCTCTTTCGAGACGAGATGCCGAATCAACGCGCGGAACACAAATGGTCCACTCCGGAAACCTATGAATCTAAACATGTTGACGTTCCGCTTTCTCGGTCGCCGCCTTCCACCGATAGTCCGCAAGCTTCCGCCGGCGGCGGCGGTGGCGGTGGCCACGCGCTGTCGATCGCGCCGCGCGGGCGCTGCGCGGGGTGGCGCCCGAGCGCCGGGAAGATAGATGGCAAGGGAGCTGGGTGCTCAGAGAAGGGGGCTCGCTACCCGCAGATCTGGCGTCGGGTCGAAGTGTAGCCATGCCGCGCGTTCCCGGAGTGGCCGACACCACCCTGGGCGCTGGCGTCCCAGGGCGCTGGGCAGCGCCCAGGTGGGGCAGAGAAGTCTGGGGAGGTGGGCAGCGCCCAGGTGGGGCAGAAGTCTGGGGTGTTTTAGATTGCAGGGGCAGAAGTCTGGGGAGGTGGGTGCCAGGTGGTGGTGGTGTCGAAGATGTCCGCCGGCGGGCCCGCGGCAATTGCCTGCTTCCTCTGGCTTCCGTCGAGGGCAGGGCGCGCCGAAGGCCGGACCCCTGCTGGAAGTCCCAGTGCTGCCCCCGCCCAACCGAGCAAGAAGGCCACGCATGCACCGCACCCACATTTCGTGTACGCACTCACTGGGTGGAGCAGCAGAGTCTACCGTCGACCCGATCGATGTCTCCAGGGATTCAGCGCTGCTGGCTGTTGGTTGTCGGCATGACGAGTCGTACGTACTGGCACAAACACATTCGAACGGTAGCGATGGCAATACGCATTGGATCTGCAAATCGAACGGTTTTGATTCCACCGCAGCACCAACATTGATATACGATCCGACGGGCACTACGCGAACAACTGCTACATCCATGCATACCTACCTCCCCCGGGTTGCACTGCGGATCTTCCGTTGGGTAACTTAACGACACAGACACCGACAATCTCCAGACCTCTAAAGGGGCGCGTTCTGACCAGGACTCTGGGGCGAATCTGGCCGAGGCGACGAGGGAACCCCGGGAAGCCCAAACATGTGGAAAACGAGGCAAGGTATGTATTTGTGTCGACACGCTTCTCTCTTCAGATTGAACATGTCTACCTATCCGTTTTTCGCGCGCCGCAGGCGCATCACGGTTTTCGGCGTTCGGGTAGGCTGACGGCCATGCACGGGCAAGCCGGATGTGAAAGGCAAGGGTCAGCAGGCGCACTGCCTTGCAGCACATTTCTGTCGGCGGCTTCGGAGCGCGGACCCGGAACGGTCAAGCTTGCACTGGGCTGCAGTGGAAACGAATTGCTGCCTGGCAAAACCTGCGAAGCATCGGAGAGGAGGCCAGTGGCGTCTGCGCGCGACCTGTCGCGGCAACACACAGCTCGCACGCGGAGATACCCGCGCAGCCGACCCCGATAACGAGGATGCACGACGAGGGGGAGGGGGGGCTGGCGCAGCGGGGGCCCATTGACTCAGAGTCGGCGATGCATGCCCGGTAGATCGGCGAGAGGCCCTCGATAGCGAAACCGCACGTTGCAGGGTGGGAAAGGAAGCCCAGGCCCCGAGAGGCGGTGAATGGGCGATGGGTGGGTCAATGCTTCCCCCCGCCCCTGGGCCTGCAAGTTCCCCTTGAGCGAGAGCCTCGCCAAAATGGGTGCAAGATCTGGCCCCCAACATTTCCTGGGGTCGAGGGCCGGCTCGTCCGCCGAGCTGCGCCGAACCCAGGAACTACCTCACTGGCCGCCTGGGGGCCCAGCCAAAAGGCACCAGCGTGGAGATCCTCGATCCTCGTCTGGATCCCGGCCCTCGCCCCCCAGAAATTTAACGCTCAAGACCTGCCCTCTGAAACCACACCTTCCGCGGCCACTCGTGGGCAGGTTTGCGATATGCCTCAAGCCGTAGCGACGAATCCCCCCCAGAAGTACCCACAGCCTCAGAGACGACGTTGCCGCCGTCGCCGACGTATGGGGGGTCCAAAAAGTACAATCGGACCCAAGCCAGCAGAACATTCACCAAGACCATGAGACATCCCGCCGTCCAAAACACATAGAACAGCCAAGGGTGCCCTCCCCAAGATGCACAGGACCAACAAACACGAAGAAGATCTGGGCACTCTCCCCGAGCCGACCTCGATTCCATACCTCGGTCCGACTGGATGGGGGGGGCACAAGGTGTCGATGCCGCTGCCCCCAGGAGCTGTCCCAGGGTGCGCACTGACCAGTAACTGCAGCCGTGGTGACGCGGGCACCGAAGCGCCGATATCCTGTTAGACCACATCGCGGCCTCAGGGGTTCCGACCCCGTCCCTGGGGCCACACCTTTGCCCCAGACTGAGGCTGGGCACGTCCTCCCACTGGCAGGCTTTGAAAGAAAAGCTATCCTGCGACGTACCCAACCCATCGGCACCAAGGGCTGGTATAAGGTGTGCCGACCATAGCGCGACAGCAACACTGCATTGGATGGTGCACGGCGGATATCTATATCGTGCGAAGTGTGCGTGGCCGACGCGCGGAACAAAGGCACAAAAGGCCAGGAGGCAGTGCACTGTTGCACTGGGAAGGGGAAGCAAAAGGAAGACATCGGGGCTGAAGAACAATCACCTCGGCAGAAGCAGCGAAATGATGGAGCATGGGCAAGACAAGCTTACCCAGGCGGAGACGCAATCACCCAATGAGGCGTCGCGTTTTGTCCATGGCGAAATGCTCAACACCTGCGCGGTCAGCGTTCCGCGTTGCTGCAGCCCCTCGGAAAATTAAAAGTTACTGTTACTAGTGCAAAAAGGAGTCAAGGCATAGCTCGCCCGCCAGCCTCTCCGCTTCCTCCCTGCACTTCCTAGTGCGAGCACCAAACGCGCGCAGGCGCGCCGCCAGCCCTAGAAAAAGGCGACAGATTCACACTTCGCGGCCCCCAAGTGATGGCGAGGTCCCGATTGGATCTGCGCGGGACCCCACTGTGCTGCCCCGCCCAACAGCCCTCTAATGTGGCGACTGTTTCACACTTCAGCCTCCCAGGGATAGGTTGGTCACGTTTGGATATACGTGGCACCCCACTGCGTTGGCCCCACCAGCAGCCCTTAAAAATGGTGACAGTTTAACACTTCGCAGAGCCCCCCCGAAGAAGGCGAGGACCCGTTTGGATCTGCGTTGGGGCCCACTGCGTTGGCCCCACCAGCAGCCCTCAAAAGTGGCGACAGTTTAACATTTCGCAGACCCCCCCCCGAAAAAGGCGAAGACCCGTTTGGATCTGCGTTGGGGCCCACTGCGTTGGCTCTCCCGGCAGCCCTCGAAAGCGGCGGCAACGTTCACACTTCGCAGCCCCTCAGGGATGGCGGGGTCCAGCTTGGATGTGCGTGGAAGCCCGCTGTGCGGGCTCCCCCAGCAGCCCTCGAAAGTGGGGACGGTTTCACACTTCGCAGACCCCAGGGATGGCGAGGTCATGTTTGAATCCACGTGGGGCCCCACTGTGCTTAACCTCCCCCAGCAGCCCTGGAGAGTGGCGACAGTTTCACACTTCGCAACCCCTCAGGGATGGCGAGATCCAGTTTGGGTCTACGTGGGGCCACACTGCGCGGACTCCTCCAACAGCCCTCGAAAGTGGCGACACACTCACACGTCGCAGCCCCCCAAGGATGGCGAGGTCCCGTTTGGGTCCGCGTAGGGCCCTGGTGCGCGGGCTCCCCCAGCAGCCCAAGTGGCGACGGTTTCACACTTTGCAGCCCCCCAGGGATGGGTTGGTCCCGTTAGGGTCCGCGTGGGACCCCATTGTGCGGGCTCCCCTGGCAGACCTCGAAAGTGGCGACAATTTCACGCTTCGCAGCCCCCTACGGATGGCGGGGTCCCGTCTGGATGTGCGTGGAACACCACTGTGCGGGCTCCCCCAGCAGCCCTCGAAAGTGGCAACAATTTCACTGTTCGCAGCCCCCCAGGGATCGTTTGGGTCCGCGTGGGGCCCCGGTATGCGGGCTCCCCCAGCAGCCATCGACACTGGCGACAACGCGACACTTCACAGCCCCCCTCAAGGATGGCGGGGTCCCGTTTTGATGTGCGTGGGGCCCCGCGCCCCCCATGCAGCCCTCGAAAGTAGCGACAATTTCATAGTTCGCAACCCCCCAGGGATGGCGAGGTCCCGTTCGGGTCCACGTGGGGCCACACTGCGCGGGTTCCCCCAACAGCCCTCGAAAATGGCGATAGTTTCCAACGCCACGGCCCCCCAGGAACGGCGAGGTCCCGTTTGGATGTGCGCGGAACCCCGCTGCGCGGGCTCCCCCAGCAGCCCTCGAAAGTGGCGACGGTTTCACACCTCGCAGCCCCCCAGAGCTGGGTTGGTCACGTTTGGGTCCGCGTGGGACCCCGCTGTCCCGCTGTGCGGGCTCCCCTGGCAGCCCTCGAAAATCACGATACTTTCAAATTTCGCAGCCCCCCAGGGATGGCGAGGTCCCGTTTGGGTCCGCGTGGAGCCCTGGTGTGCGGGTTCCCCCAGCAGCCCTCGAAAGCGGCGACAATTTTTATACTTCGCCGCCCCCCACGGATGGAGAGGTGCGGTTTGGGCCCGCGTGGGGCCCCAAAACGGCGACAATTTTACACTTCGCAGCCCTCCTGGAAGGCGAGGTCGTCTGGGTCCGCGTGGGGCCCCGCTGTGCGGGCTCCCCCAGCAGCCCTCGAAAGCGGCGAAAGTTCTCACACTCCGCAGCTCCTCAGGGATGGCGGGGTCCAATTTGGTTGCGCATGGAACCCCACTGTGCGGGCTCCCCCACCAGCCCTCAAAAGAGACGACGGTCTCACACTTCGCAATCCCCCAGGGATGGCGAGGTCCCGTTTACAATGTCAGCTTGTGGAGAACAAATCCGTGGGGGGCGCGTTTTTGTTTTCTTCTTTTTGATAAATCCCCCTGCTTGGGCGAATCGCGGGGAGGCGCCCGCCAGATTGAAAATCAACGGGGCGGCGCTGGTGATTAGCGCCGACGCCCGGCCGCTGACGAGGGGCAGGGTGGGGGTGGAGGCGAGAGCGAGCCCTCTTTCTGTCCAACCGATGCGGGCCTGCGGGCAAGGCGGGCTGGACGAAAGTGGGGCGCAGCAACGGGGGGGGATTTGCCGAGCAGCTCACGTCGCCGACGTTCCAGGCACCTCCCGGCGCCGAAAGCGGCCATGCGCCGAGGACTGGCCCCTCGGCGGGGCGACCGAAACCGGCTGCGCGCGGCAGGCTCTGCGACCCCCTCGTTCCTTCCCCGGCCCGTCGTCCGACCTGAGCCAGGCGGGTGGTCCTCCCCCTCTGTCGCCGTCGTCGCCGCCGTCCCCCGCCCTGCCTCCGCCCGTCTCCGGCGGCCGCTCTCGTCGTCGCTCGGGCCTGCGTGTCCTTCGCCACGGCGGAAGCGCGCCTTGAAGAAAGCGGGCCCCGGACCCCCGAGGTCCCCCATCGGTCGTCTTTCGGCCTCGCGGCCCGCCAGGGGCCGTAGGCCCGCCTCCTCCTCCTCCTCCTCCTCCTCCTCCTCCCTCCTCCCCTCCCTCCTCCTCCTTCCTCCTCCTCCTCCTCCTCATCCTCCTCCTCCTCCTCCTCCTCCTCCTCCTGCTCATCCTCCACCCCTCGAAAATCGCGACAGATTCACACATCGCAGTCCGCCAAGGATGGCGAGGTCCCGTTTGGGTCCGCGTGGGACCCCGCTGTGCGGGCTCCCCCCGGCAGCCCTCGAAAGTGGCGACAGTTTCACACTTCGCAGCCCCACAAGAATGGCGAGGTCCCGTTTGTTTCCGCGTGGGGCCCCACTGTGCGGGCTCACCCAGCAGCCCTCGAAAATGGCGACAGTTTCACACTTCGCAGCCCCCCAAGGATGGCGAGGTCCCGTTTGGGTCCGCGTGAGGCCCAAAAATGGCGACGGTTTCACACTTCGCAGCCCCCCTGGAAGGCGAGGTCTCGTTTGGGTCCGCGTGGGGCCCCGCTGTGCGGGCTCCCCCAACCCCATCGAAGATTGCAACAGTTTCACACTTCGCAGCCCCTCAGGGATGGCGCGGTCCCCTTTGGGTCCGCGTGGAACCCCGCTGTGCGGGCTCCTTCAGCAGCCCTCGAAAATGGCAACAGTTTCACACTCCGCAGCCCCCCAGGGATGGCGGGGTCCCCTTTGCGTCCGCGTGGGGCCCCGCTGTGCGGGCTCCCCCCGGCAGCCCTCGAAAGTGGCGACAGCTTCGCTTCATGAGAGGGGGACAGAGGGCGGGAGGAGAAGGACCAGGGAGCTGGCGACACCACTGCTCTCTTCAAAACGGGAGCCAAGGGAGGGTTGGGAACCATCAAACATTGTCAGCAGATCACGACGAATCGTCCCCTGATTATTTTCCCAATTCTTGAACATTCAATGCTCCTCCTGTAGGGAGACATGCCCGACTTAACCCCAGATCCGCTCTTGATGGCCCTGGGGCACGGCAACGGGTCCCGAACCAAAATCGAAGACAGAATGCCGCTTGGAAAAGTCACGTCGATGAAGATCTCGGGGCTCTCCAGGACGAGCGGCGGCATCGGTGTCTGTCTCCAGAGTGGGGGGGGCCGAACGGTCATTCACCGTCCCTTGTGAGGTTCCGCGTGGCTGAAGTCTGGGGTTCCGCGGTGTGGATTGTTACTGCGTCGTTGTTGTCGTCGTCTCACCGCGACACGCCCCGCGACCCAGCCCGCGACCCATCCCGCGACCCGCCCCCCGACCCGACCCGCGACCCACCCCGCACCCACGCCCTCACTCCTATCAGCAACTGTGGGGTGCTACAAAGATACTCCAATGGTTATGCGGCAACTTATGGGAGCCTGTCATACCATCTTGTTTGCTCTTGCGGATCGAATCATAATCGAAGCTAGTCGACTCGACGCTAAGTCGACGCCCATCGACGCTGAGTCGGCGCTCTCATATCGATGACCAGACGCTAGCGCACGCTAATGCACGCCAACGACGGAAACTACCAGGACACACGGCTCCCACTAGTGCCGCGCCTCTGGAACCCAAGATCCAAAAACGGTGTCGACCCCAAATCTGCTGTTGCGGAACTGGGGTCTCGACCTCGGCGAAACTACCCTGCAGGGCCCCGGCCGGCTGCACCGGCGCCATCTCGGCGGCTTCAGCAAGCTGCGCATGCCAACCGTGCGACACTTTCCATGATCTGCTACCGCACGAGCGTCGTCTCGGGGACGCACTGACCCGAGTGAATACAAACCCAGTTCAATCGGGCCAATCGCGCCCTCTTCTGCACATGCGTCCCGCTGGATGCTCGGCTTACTGCTGGTGGTGCTGGTGGTGGTTCAGTCGGGCCTCGCAGTATCCTGCAGGATCCTGCGCGCTATCCTGGGTCAGTGAACACCTGGTTTTGCAGGATCCCGCAAGCTCCAGTGCTCTGGCTGACCCCTGCTTGCATTGACCCCTGTCCCTCGAGCCCCGATGTCGTCGCCTCCTAGGAGGAGGAGGAGGAGGAGGAGGAGGAGGAGGAGGAGGAGGAGGAGGAGGAGGAGGAGGTAGGCGTGAAGGTGGAGACTTAGGAGAAGGAGGAGGAGGAGGATAAGGTAGATGAGGTAGAAGAGGTAGAGGAGGTAGAAGAGGTAGAGGAGGTAGAAGAGGTAGAGGAGATAGAAGAGGTAGAGGAGGAGGACGAGGAGAAGGAGGAGGAGGAGGAGGGAGGAGGAGGGAGGAGGAGTTGCCCCCGCGGCTGGCGGCCAGGGCAGCACAGCGCTCATCGCTCTCGGTTGATGCCGCAGGCAGGGGGGGGGAGGGGCCTCGCCGCGTCCGCCTCCGGGGCGCCGTGGTGCGGGCCCTTCGCAAGCAGAGGCGGCGGCGGCACCGTCTGGCCGCCGGAGGAGCTGCTGGGGGCGGCGGGGGGGGGGAGTTATGGGTCGGGGAGGAGGGTTGGAGGGTTCCAGGTCGAGAGGTTCTAGGTATCGAGGGTGGAACGATCGAGGAGGAGGAGGAGGAGGAGAGGAGTAGGGGAGGAGGAAGGAAGGAGGAGGAGGTCCTCCTCTTCTTCTTCCTTCGCGATCCTCCTTTCCCCCCCCCCCCCCCCCCCCCCCCCCCTCCTCCTCCTCCTCCTCCTCATCCTCGCTCCTCCTCCTCCTCCTCCTCCTCCTCCTCCTCCTCCTTCTCCTTGTCCCTCTCCTCCCGTCCTCCTCCTCCCTCCTTCTCCTTGCTCCTGCTCCTCCTCCTCCTCCGGGTCCTCCTCCTCCTCCTCCTCCCTCCTCCTCCCCTCCTCCTCCTCCTCTCCTCCTCCTCCTCTCCTCCTCCTCCTCCTCCGGTGCCTCCTCCTCGCTCCTACCTCCTCCTCCTCCTCCTCCACCTCTCCTCCTCCTCCTCCTCCTCCTCCTCCTCCTCCTCCTCCTCCTCCGCCTCCTCCTCCTCTTCCTCCTCCTCGGGAAGAGAAGGGAAGGAGGATCGAGGATCCAGGAGGAGGAGGAGGAGGAGGAGGAGGAGTTTGGGATCAGACTGGGCTCGTCTTGAGAGGCAGTCAGCAGTCGATTGTCGGGTCGGGATAAAGGGGGATAGCAAAGGGAGGTTAGCGAATCAGCTCGCGTAATTAGCTGATTCCCCTGGGCCTCCACCGCCTCCTTGCGCGGGAGACCGATGCATCGAAGAAATGACCCCCTCTTTCCTGAGCCCGCTCCTTCAGTCCGACCCAAGAGAAGCACTCAGCAATGGATTTCGGCCGATCTGGGGCTTCTGCTGGACCCGCTCGAGCATCCTTGTCGAAAGGGCGCCTCCACCTCGAAATTCTGGCGAGAGCCATGCGCTTAGCTGCAACAAATCGGGCTCAGCGGGGGCGCAGGGCTCCTTGCAGAAAGCAGCAGCCAGGCGTCAGGGGCCCTCACTCCCTGAGATAATAGAAGCCTCCTAGATGGGGTTCGAGTAGATGGGGTCGGAAGATCACGACGCATCGCCGATGCATCTGCAAAGCATCGGCGCCGTCGGCGCGGAGAGAATCGGGCTCCACATCGAGCCGCATCGCCGATGCATCGGCGATGCGGCGAGATCCTCCGACAGAAGCACCGTTAAAACGACCCCTATCCCCACCTGGGTGGCCTGGGCCCCACTGGCCGATTTACCCCCGTAAATAAGGAAGTAGGCCGTTCCCTTCGGGCTTCGAGGGGCATATCCCCAATCGGGGTGCTGAGATCGTCGGGCTCGAGATGGGGATGGGGATAGGCGTCGGGTAAACAATACTGAGGACCCCATCTGCTTGGACCCCATCTGGGAGGCTTCTACTACCTCAGGGAGGGGGAGTCCCTAACGCCTGGCTGCTGCTTGCTGCAAGGAGCCCCGCGCCCCCGCTGAGCCCGATCTGTTGCGGCTGTTCGCGCGGCTCTCGCCAGAACTTCGAGGCGGAGGCGGCCATGGCGACAAGAGGGATGTATCATTGCACCGGCCTTGCAGACGTGCTGCAGCGGATTCATGCGTGGATTTCTGCGTGGATGTTTGCCCCAAGCGGCGAGCGAAATACGAAGTGAGTTTCGCGTCGATGTTTTTGGGTCGTCATTCCTGGCCAAAAAAACGCACGAAATTCACCTCGAAATCCGGAACGAAATTATCCAGGACACCCCGAGCCCACCCCATCGTTTTCCGAACGAAGTCCGCTCGGCGATGTGGGCGCCATGAGATGTAGGCTGCTTCCTTCGGGCTTCGAGGGGCATTCCTCCTCCCCCCATCTCAGTGTCCTCCTCCTCCTTGTCCATCTCCTTGTCCTCCTCCTCCTCCTCCTCCTCTCTCCTCCTCCTCCTCCTCCTCCTCATCCTCCTCCTCCTCCTCCTCCTCCTCCTTCTCCTCCTCCTCCCCTGCTCCTCCTCCTGCTCCTCCTGCTCCTCCTCCTCCTCCTGCTTCTCCTCCTGCTCCTCCTCCTCCTCCTGCTCCCCCTCCTTGCTTTCTTCTCCTCCTCCTCCTCCTCCTCCTCCTCCTCCTCCTCCTCCTCCTCCTCCTCCTCCTCCTCCTCCTCCTTCTCCTCCTCTTCCTCCTCCTCCTCCTCCCCCCGCGCTCCCCCTCCGAGGCCGCCCTCGTCATTTCCAGTTCGGTTCTTTTCCGTCTCTGGGGGGGGGGGGCCTCACCGGGCGTCGGAGCCGTCAAAAACCGCTTCAGGATAAAAAACTGGCCCCGAGGAGTGGGTCTGGACCTCTGGGCGTGGACGCCATGGAAAAAGCACGACGTCGGGGTCTGGGAGGGAGGAGAGCAAGAGCACCCGTGCGAGCAAAAAACCGACTCGGGCAAGCTGGCCCGAAGGCACAATTCAGGGCCCCCACAG
>CAUYUJ010010407.1:10000-28619 GCA_963575745.1 Prorocentrum cordatum | reverse complement strand
AGGAGGATGAAGAGGATGAGGATGGAGGCGGAGGAAGAGCAGGAGGAGAGGAGGAGGACGAGCAGGAGGAGGAGGAGGAGGAGGAGGAGGAGGAGGAGGAGGAGGAGGAGGAGGAGGAGCGGCTCCGCGTGGTCCTCGGCCTCCCCCTCGGTCGTCTCGGCGCTCTTGGTGTCCATGTCAATGAACTCCTCCTCCACGGCGTCCTCCTCGGCTCGCGCGTCCTGTTGGGTCGTTCGATGAGCCCGGCTGGCCTCCCGCGCTGCCTGGTGCTCAGCCTCCAGGCGGTCCTCGACCTCCCCCTTGACCGTCTCTTCGCTCGTGGCGTCCATATCCATCACGTCCTCCTCTAGAAGAAGGCCAAAACAGGATGAACGCACGTCCACCTTTCAGGGTCCGCGCTGCTTTCTTGGATCGGCGCCGGACCCCCTCGCTGGTGCACTGAGCGCGCCAGGGGCGGCGCCGGAGGCGCAGCCAGGGGGGTCCGGCGCCGATCCAAAAAGCCGCGCGGACCTCAGCTGGGCGAGAATTTCTGGAGGGGCGATACATGGTGGGGGGGGGGCACGAACGGTGCCCTTTTCGGGCCCCAAAGGCCCCTCCTGGGTCCCCAGACGTGCGACGTCCTGATGATTTCAGGACGGCGCTCCCAGAAGTCCCGACACTGGAGCATCCAAACGAACAATCCGGTCGATCCGGTCGATTTGTTGACGGTCCTCCTTCTCCTCCTCCTCCTCCTCCTCCTCCTCCTCCTCCTCCTCCTCCTCCTCCTCCTCCTCCTCCTCCTCCTCCTCCTCCTCCTCCTCGCTCCTCGCTCCTCGTTCCTCGCCCTTCCTCCTCGCTCCTCCTCGCTCCTCCTCGCTCCTCCTCGCTCCTCCTTCGCTCCTCCTCGCTCCTCGTCCTCCTCCTCGTTCCTCCTCCTCCCTTCCTCCTCCTCGCTCCTTCTCCTCCTCCTCCTCCTCCTCTTTTCGCTGCTGCTCCCCTTTCCTCCTCCTCCTCCTCCTCCTCCTCCTCATCCTCCTCCTCCTACTCCTCCTCCACTCCTCCTCCGCCTCCTCTTTCCTCCTCCTCCTCATCCCTCCCTCCTCCTCCTCCTACCTCATCCGGCTCCTGGCTCTCTGGCTCCTGGCTCCTGGCTCCTGGCTCCTGGGCTCCTCCGGGCTCCGGCTCCGGCTCCTGGTTCCGAGCTCCTGGCTCCTCTTCCTCCTCTCCTCCTTCACTCCTCCTTACTCCTCCTCCTCCTCCTCCTCCTCCTCCTCCTCTACCTTCTCTTCGCTCCTTCCTGGCTCTCCTCCTCCTCCTTCCCTCCTCTCCTGCCTCGGCTCCTGGCTCCTCCTCCTCCCGTCCTCCCCTCCTCCTACTCCTCGTCCTCTCCGGCCTACTCCTCCTCCTCCTCCTCCTCCTCCTCCTCCTCCTCCTGGCTCCTGGCTCTTGGCTCCAGGCTTCTCGCTCCTGGCTCCTGACTCCTCGCCCCTCCTCCTCCTCCTCCTTTCAGCCTTTCAGCCTTTAACTACATGATCCCACGGTGTGAGACCAGCAGCAGAGAGCGAGAGCGAAGAGGGACAGAGTGGGTAACAACATTTGGGCAAGCACAGCTACCTCAGCCTCTCTGAATGGGGATGCTGTGGCCGAAATATGACTTGGTGGAGGGGTCGATCCCCCGCTTCAGGAGGGACAGACTATTGGCAGCATCTCGATTTGCTGGATGCCCGAAGCACATCGCACCCAACTTCAAGATCTTAGCTCTGCCAAAACACCCACACACCGAACAATAATACAAACGCTGATTCTGGACGGACTCGAGACTCCCCCAAAGTCGATGGGTCGAGTGCGCCTGCCGAATTAACTTGGGGATACCAGTGCAACTAGTTAAGACCAGCCCCGTGTATGTCCTCGAGCGGGACAAACAGATCATACAGGCAAATCCCTTGCCACAGCGCTGAACCTGATGACCGCTCGGGCTCGGCACTATGAGCAGCTCATTGGGTTTCGCCCTGGGCCTAGCCTTACAATGCTCTACATCAGGAAAACGCCGTCTCGACCAATGCCCGAGAACCTTCGCCGTATAGCGAGCAAGAGAGGCGAGCCGCTCGGCCTGCCTGGCCTCCAGGTCCTGGAGGTACCGCGACTGGGGGACCTCACGGGCGGCCTGCTTGGACAAATAGTCGACGGCACGATTGCCATGCCACGCCCAGGCTGGACAGCCTAGAGCCTCTGCACGCAACCTACTCTTGTGAGCAGGCACCTTAAAGACAGTGACGGTTTCTGGGCCTCGGTCCACGACCCGCGCAACAACTTCGGCCCAAAACTCACCGAAGGGCAAATCCGTACAGTCCTGGAGAGACCCTCGGGACCAAACAGAAATTCGCCGGCCCAACGGGCCAGGGCGTGCTAAGATCTCCGGTACCTGGTTAACAGTATTTCTAGTTCGCGCGCGCGGGGCGGCCCCTGGGGGCCCCCGGGCGAAAAGTACCCCGGCAAGGTCCCGGCAAGTCCCCGGCAAGTCCCCGGCAAGGTCCCGGCAAGGTCGGGCCAGAGATGCCGGAGTTCTGTTTCGGAGTCCAAGAGGGCCCCAGATCGGTCCAAGAGGGCCCCGAGAAGCTTTCTAGACGGTCCAAGAGAGGCCCGAGACGGCCAAAGATCGCCCGAAGACGCCCCAGATGGCCCCAAGACAGCCCAAGAGGCCTCCAAGACGCTCCAAGGGCCTTCCAAGAGGCCTCCGAAGAGGGCCCCAAGTTGCCAAAATCGTTGATTTGCATTAGTTTTTCGCTGTTTTTTGGCGTTCTGGCCTTGTCGCCTCCGGACGCTCCAAGAGGGCCCAAGAGGCCTTCAAGACTGCTCCAAGACGGCCCACGAGGCTCCCAAGACGGCCCCGGAGCGGCCCAAGAGCGCCCCCCAGACGGCCCAAGTGCCGCCCAAGGCGGACCAAGAGGCCCCAAGACGGGCCCAAGAGGGGCTCAAGAAGGGAACCGAGAACTGAAAAATCGAGCCCTCCGCCCCAGAAGGCGCCCAGGACCCCGAAAGAGGCCCCAAGAGACTCTCCAAGACACCCCCAAGACGCCCCAATAAGCTCCCGTGAGGCCCCAAGAGGACCAACAACGTCAGGCCCCAGGCCCCAAGAGGACCAACAAATACCGCCAAGAGCCCGCCGAAAGCACCCCAAGAGACCGTCACGAGAGCTCAGGAGGCCCCCTGGAGGCCTCCCGAGTCCTCCAAGAGGCCTAAAAAGAGGCGCCAAGAGGCCCCAAACGGCCCCAACGAGGCTCCAAGAGGCCACGAACGCGCAAGCAAACGCCTGCGATGGCACAATACGGGCCGGCGGAATGAGCGAAGCGATTCAATAAGAGCTTCACAATCGATGCCTAAAACAAGATCGCCAGGCCCTGCATGCCTGAGGATCATGAGCACAGCGTAAAGTTCAGCCCCATATATGTCCTGTAGGGAGCGGGGGGAGCGGTCCTGACGCACTGGCCAGGAGGTCCCCAGCATCCCTCATCATGGCGAAAGCCCATCCTGCTCTACTACGGTGCCTAACCTTGGGATCAAGGACGGAGCCATCGGAGCAAATCTTACCTGAAACGAATCCGTCAGGCGGTGGAACGATCCACCTCCACCTGTCCAGAGTCTCGGGCACGGGGGGCCTTGTTGTGGGTGGGGGGGGGGGGGGGGGGGGGGTAGGAGGCACCGAGTGAGGAAGGGGCCATTAGGGTCCCCACGTTCCCATTCAGGCAGCTCCCTTTCAAAGCCTTGGCCTCGTCTAAACAATTGGTTCCCAGGGCATCCGAACATTCTGTGAAACCTACCCCCTTCTGGAAAACCGCGCACTTGACAGGCCCCACTCAGAACCCGTCGATCCTGATATAATTCCAGCTGCGTGGCCAACCCTCCGGAGACATGGGTAGCCAACAACGAGGCCTCCAAGGCCTCTCCTTTCTTCCTGAGCTCCTCGCATACCTGGGCAATGGGCTCGAGCATGGGCCTGGAGCAGGTGGCGCCGCCATGCTCCCACTGCAGGTCGCCGACAGATACATCCTTAGTTGCCAGGTCCACGAGGCGCTTGAGGCTGCGGCTCCTAAGCTTACTGATATCGATCGGCATCTCGGTCGGCATGAACCACTTGGAATAACTCTCAGGGACCCATCGAATCCTCTGAAGCGTGCACACGACAGCCCCCGTGGGACCGCGGACCTCAGCCCAGGAAAGCTCTGGCAACTTCTGAAGGTAGAACCTGAAGTCCTGCTCCATCTGCTGCTGGGGGGCCCGCGATCCCCAGAAAGCCTTACCCCAGAACACCAAAGGAGCCGAGCTGCCGATATACACTGGGTCAGCCGCATCATTGCCCGAGAGCGCAAACTGGATAGTTCTTGTCCGCCCTCGAGCTGGTCCAAAAATACCCTCAGCCACAACGGATCTGAGGTGCTGCAAGCGCTCGTCGGAAACTCCCATCACGCCAATTCCACAACTGCCAGCTGGGAGGGCCCCCGTGCGAGAGACAGAAGTTAGCTTTTTGAACTGGGATTTAAGCGAACGAAACCGACAAGCTCTCAACCTGATCTTTCGGATCCGACTCTTCTGGGTGTGAGCAGCACGACCCCGAAGCGAATAATCACACCCAAGATTCCGAACCGAATGCACCGATTTGAATCCCCACGTCTTAAGCCCTGCACATATGCCAGCTGACAGTTCGGCAGTAGAAGCAACAACTTTGCCTTTACTTCTGGATATTATCAGCTGCCTGGCCTCGAGCCTGTTGCAGAGGCCGCGCGTGGCCTTGACGGCCGAGTCCCTGACTAACTTGGCGGTTGCAATTACCTGAATCGCGATGTCATCGACCACGTTAAAAAACCTGCACAACCTGTGTGCACGAACCATGCTATCAAGATCCGCAATGATACGAACCCGAAAAAGCGTTGTAGCATATCCGCAACCTGCCAAGATAGTTGCATACACCACAGTGGGCCTGGAAACGAGGAGGCATGAGGAGCACGCGCGGGCAATAATACAGGACCAGGCAGAGGCGCAGGTGGTATAATGGGAAACTGTGCTGCCGAGCAGCAGACAATAGCTGAAGGTGCTTCACCTTCTCGTACGCTTTGGTAAGGTCAATCAGCACATTCGCAACATCAAACCGGTTTATCGATGCATGTTCTGCTGCAAATGCTTGATCCCAAATCGCTCTCTCACACGCTTTCCCTTTAGCCCCATACGAAAAAACCCTCTGGTGATTCAACTCCAATTTCGCTGCTACACCTCTAGTACACCTGCTCCAAAGACGGACGGTCATACTCAAAAGTGCGATGAGCCGATGACCGTCGTCATCAGGCTTGGGTAAGGCTGGCTGCAAAGTAAGCGAAATCTGAGACGGCATCATCCCATCACGGAGCATCCAGCTCCATAGTGCATTCAAAGCTTCCAAACACGGATCTGAAAGAAGAAGAAAATCGCGAGGTCCGAGCCTGTCCACACCGTGAGCCGTCCACGCTTTCGTCTTCCTAGCGACCGATCTGATCTCGTCAGGGCTGAAGCTCATGATGGGGCTGGGGATGTCCTTCAACATGTCTGTCAGCTTCTGGAACACACCTTCTGGATCTTCAAGGGGCCTGTTGGAGCCAATGGAGTCCCATGTGCGTTCCCAGTCCTGGAGGTTCTGCTCAATGAGGTCTGAGGCCCCAGGAGGTGATTGTCCTTGTCGGGGTACCACAGGGCGCCATCCCACTGGGGGCTTAGTGTATTGGTGGGCTCGACCTGCTCCTGCCTGCACTGCCTCCTGAACGAAACCTCGCCACTGCTTGGCGCGGGAGCTGGCAAACTGCGCCTCGAGCTTCTTAGCGTAGCCTCCAGCACGCGCACGCAAGTCATCTAAAGCTTCTGAATCGCACCAAGCTAGGTATCCTGCATCCAGATACCACATACTTTTCCATTCTTCCGTGCCACGAATCTCTGGATTACCAAGTAGTATCTTGGCGAACAACGCTGCTCCTACAGAGTCCTTTTACAGAATCCTGGGCTCTGATCCTGGAGAGCTCCTGAGCCCAGTTCCCCCACTTCCTCCAGGCCCTGCTGACGGGGCACGCCACAGGGTAGGGTCCAGAGGAGGGGGGAAGGGCAGGGATGGTTTTTAGTTTCCAGCCCAGTCCTCGTCCAGCATATCTCTTCCACTCAGACTCAGGAGTACCATGTGCTGCTAGAAGTTCCTTTTCTAACAATCCCATAAAGCTCCTGAAGACAGTGTTCATATGCTGCTGATCTCCTCCGTCCTCCAAACCTTGAAAAACTCCTTCCCATTCAGCTTGTGGTGCAGGATGGGGGCCTTGTGGGCGCCCACGTGGGAACTTACGAGGTGCCTGCAGAATCGTGATGTACTGAGGGACCAAATTTCCTCGCAGTCCTCGCTCCTCCTCCTCCTCCTCCTCCTCCTCCTCCTCCTCCTCCTCCTCCGTCTCCTCCTCTGCCTCCACTGCCTCCTCTGCCTCGCTCCTCCTCCTCCTCCTCCTCCTCCTCCTGGCTCCTGGCTCCTGGCTCCTGGCTCCTGGCTCCTGGCTCCTCCTCCTCCTCCTGGCTCCTGGCTCCTGGCTCCTGGCTCCTGGCTCCTGGCTCCTGGCTCCTGGCTCCTGGCTCCCGGCTCCCGGCTCCCGGCTCCCGGCTCCCTGCTCCCGGCTCCCGGCTCCCGGCTCCCGGCTCCCGGCTCCTCCTCCTCCTCCTCCTCCTCCTCCTCCTCCTCCTCCTCCTCCTCTCCTCCTCGCTCCTCGCTCCTCGCTCCTCGCTCCTCGCTCCTCGCTCTCGCTCCTCTCCTCTCCTGCCCTCCTCCTCGCTCCTCCTCCTTCCTCGCCCGCCTCTCCTCCTCCTCGCTGACGGCGCCTCGCTCCTCCTCCTACTCGCTCCTCCTCGCTCCTCCTCGCTCCATCCTTCACTCCTCCTCCTCCTCCTCTCCTCCTCCTCTCCTCCTCCTCCTCCTCTCCTCCTCCTCCTCCTCCTCCTCCTCCTCCTCCTCCTCCTCCTCCTCCTCCTCCTCCTCCTCCTCCTCCTCCTCCTCCTCCTCGCTCCTCGCTCCTCGCTCCTCGCTCCTCGCTCCTCGCTCCTCCTCCTTCTCCTCCTCCTCCTCCTCCCTCCTCCTCCTCCTCCTCCTCCTCCTCTTCGCTTCCTCCTGGCTCCTCCTCCTCTTCCTCCTCCTCCTCCGCCGCGCTCCTCGCTCCTCGCTCCTCGCTCCTCCTCCTCCTCCTCCTCTCCTCCTCCTCCTCCTCCTCCTCCTCCTCCCTCCTCCTCTTCCTCCTCCTCTCCTCTCCTCCTCTCCTCCTCCGCTCGCTTCCTCGCTCCCGCTCGCTCGCTCCTCGCTCCTCGCTCCTGCTCCTCCTCCTCCTCCTCCTCCTCCTCCTTCTCCTCCTGCTCCTCCTCCTTTTCCTTCTCTTCCTCCTCCTCCTCCTCCTTCCCTCCTCCTTCCTCCTCCTCCTCCTCCTCTCCATCCTCCTCCTCCTCCTCCTCCTCCTCCTCCTCTTCCTCCTCCTCCTCGCTCCTCCTCGCTCCTCGCTCCGAGCGATGCCAAAGTCTGTGCTGCTTCGCTCCTCGGCAGCCTCCTCGCCTCGATCGCTGGCGGCCCCCTGCGCCGACCGATCGCCCGCCTCGCCGGCCCCATGCGCCGCCTGGCCCGCCTCGGCGACCGTGCGCGCCACCTCCGCGATCGTGTGCGCCAGGTCCTCCTCGCCAGGTCCCCCCAAACGAGCGGCGATAAAAAAAAACAGACATGATCGCGTCGTGAAAAAATCAGGACGTGGGTCTTTCGCTATGTTCGGTCCCTGGGGGCCCTTATCGGGCCTCGGGACCGTCAAACAACGACCCAGGACGAGAAACCCGTCCTGGGGAATGGGTCTAGACTTCTGGGGACCCCGTGTGGAAAAAATCACGACGTTGACCTCTGGGAACGAGCGACGATCAGAAACGGGTCTCGCGCGAGATGGCGCGGCAACCTTACGCCGAAGCTTACGCGGGCCACCAGCGCGGCAAGCCACAGTGGAGACGACGGCGCTCACGCGCGACCTTAGGCGGGTAGCTTGCGCGCCGATGTCGGTTTAGACGAACCCGTTTCCTTTTGCGTCGCTCATGAATGGCGGACTTCGGAAATCCTGAAGCCAAAAACGTTTTCATCTCTTGGGGGTGCATGTTTTACTGCCGCCACCTTCCGCTGGCTTCCGCCGGCGGAGACGGCCGCCGGCGGAAACGATCGTGCGCGCCATGTCCTCCCCAGAGATCCGACGTGGAGCAGACGTGCTGCAAATGTTCACGTGGATTTCCGTCTATGCGGAACCACGAAGCGGCGAGCGAAAAGACGATGTGAATTTCGCGTGGATATTTTGTAGCCTTCCTTCCTGGCCCCCCAAAAAAGTCCGCACGAAATTCACTTCGAAATCCGGAGCGAGATTCTCCAGGACACTCCGCGCCCATCCGATTCTTTTCCGAGCGAACTCCGCTCCGCGATGTGGGCGCCAATGAGAGATCCGACGCTCCCCCCCGAAAAAACTGTGGCCGGACTTTGGCTGTTCTCGGCCTCCGGGGGGCCCTCGCCGGGCCCCGGGGACGCCAAACCAGCCCTAGGGCGAAGTCGGGCCTGTCCCCCTACAGGGGGATTTCGACGAAAAATGAAAAAACAACAGAAAAAAACAAACAAAAACTCAAAATATACTCCCAAATGGTCAAAAATACCTCCAAAATAGTCCCCATACTACTTTTTGTCTATCTTTGAATATCCCCCTGTAGAGGGACACGCCCGACTTCGCCCTGGGGCAGCGGTCTGGACCCCGGGGCCCGCGCCTCGAAAGAACTGGAGCGGCCGGATCGTGTGCGCCACGTCCTGCTCATCGGGCCCCCCAAATGGCGGATTTCGGACATCCTGAAACCAAACAAAAAAACGATGTCACTCCTCGGGGGCGCATGCTGTGCTGCCGCCGCCTTCCGCCGCCCTTCCCGCCGCCTTCCGCCAGCGGAGACGATCGTGCGCTCCGTGCCCTCCCCAGAGGTCCGGCGTGGAACGGGCGGACTTTTGGCTGTTTTCGGCCTCCGGGGGCCCTCGCCGGGCCTCGGGACCGTCAAAAAACGATCCCAGACGACAGACTGGCCCTAGGGCAGTGGTCTGGACCTCCAGGGCCCACGCATCGAAAAAATTGGAGCAGCCGGATATCTGGGTCCTCGTCGGGCCCCCCAGGTAGAAGAAGAAAAAACGGCATAAGCGCAAATTCTTTGGCGCTCCGCGCAGATTTCTCGGATCTGCGCTGACGCCCCGCCCATGCAGGAGAGTCCAGAATCGAATCGACAAGTCGGATCGGCGATCGAAATGAGTCGGGTCGGCGGAAATCGGCAGCCGAGTCGGGAAAAGTCGACTCGGCGGAAACTGGCAGGCTAGCATGCCTCCAATAAGGAATCGGAACCCGAATTGGAATCCCAAGTCGAATCGAATCGGAATCGGAGGCCCTCGAAATCGAATCGAGTCGAGTCGGAGGAATCGAAACGAGCCCTGCCCCTGGCGCGTGGAGCGCGCCAGGGGTGGCGCGGCGCCGGGGCGGCCGCCAGGGAGGGAGGTCCAGCGCAGACCCAAGGAATCCGCGCGGAGCGCTAAAAGTTTGCGTTTAAGGCGCCGTTCCCCAAAACATGTGTGTTGGCACAATGTGGCACAATCTAGGGATGTCAGGGCACGACAATCACGTTGACTCGCGTTGCTGGCGTCCCAAGAATGATGCTCCCAAGAATAATGTTCTGGCACCGACCGTCAGATCGCGACAGTAGCGTTGAGTCGCGGCGTTGAAGTCCAAAGAATCGGGCTTTGGCACGATGAAAGAGTTTGCAGCCGGTCGCCTTCAAAGCGGGGCTCTTCCCGCAATCAAGGTAGATAGGAGCCCATGAAGACGATCCTCGGGCCCCCCAAACCGTGCACAGTCAAGGACATGCCAGTAGTGTACGTCCTCCTTGGCGGCGTGCGCCCGCCCCGAACACACACAGGGTACCCATCTTGTAGTACATCGTTTCCCGAGCGGCGTGGCCAGAAAGCGCCCGCCACGGCACATGTACTATAAGATTTCTCGGTGCCCGCGTCGCCCCTGGGGAGGCGACGCGCACATAGCATTAGTAGATTAGGGTGACGCCGAGGTCCTCCTCTTCGGGCCCCCCCAAAACCGTGCACAGTCAAAACGTGCAGTCAGGACGGGGTGGCAAGGCCGCAAGACTCTTGGAGGCCGAAGTTGGGATTTTTGCGTGGGCGGCGGGCGACCAGTAAAAACGGCACAGGACGGGCCGCAGAGGCAAGGACACAAGGGTACCCTAGAGGAAGGCGCGCGTGGCGCGCGTCCTTACTAGGCGCGTTGGCTGTAGGGCAGGACCGCGTGGTGACCTCGGAAGCCCCAACGGCCTCCGCGCCACCCGTCGCCGCAAAGGGCTGGGACCTCGGAGCCCCGGTCGCCCGAGGCGTCCTCGGAGAAGGACCGAGTCCCAAAACCGTGCGGCGACCCCGAATCCCCACCGGCTCCCGAAGAATATCCTCCTCCTCCTCCTCCTCCTCCTCCTCCTCCTCCTCCTCCTCCTCCTCCTCCCCCTCCTCTTCCTCCTCCCCCTCCTCCTCCTCCTCCTCTCCTCCTCCTCTCCTCCCCTCCTCCTCTCCTCTGCCTCCTCCTTCTCCTCCTCCTCCTCCTCCTCTCCTCACCACCACCACCACAACCACCACCACCACCACCACCACCACCACCACCACCACCACCACCACCACCACCACCACACGGTGTGGTCGATCCCCACTGACTCACCACGCGGTGTGGTCACCACACCGCTTGCAGGGTCCCGACGCCGGGTGGCTTTCGGGTCACAGCTCGGGCCCTCGGGCGGGCGCTCGGGACGAGCCGGGCACGCCCAGAACGCTCTCGGCGAGGCGAGGCGGACGGAAGGCATCGCGAGGCTGGCAGAGAGTCAAGGATCGACGAAGAGACCCGAAGACATCGGAACCTGACCCTCCTCCTCCTCCTCCTCCTCCTCCTCCTCCTCCTTCTCCTCCTCCTCCTCCTCCTCCATTCCTTTTCCTTGTAGATATTTTCTCCCTGTCGCACCCCGAGGCCAGTTTTCAGGGCGGGCCAGGCGTTCCGTCTGAGACTTCCTCACCATTTATGACTCTGAACCTTAAACGTTGGCAACAGTTTCACAGATGGAAGGGCGGGTGGCCTTGAAAATGAGGCTCTCGCCTTAGCGCGGCGCACATTCGAATCAACAACGCAAGAATGTCACGGATTGAGGGTATTGGTTTTCAAAATTTGGCTCTCGCCTTAGCGCGGCGCACATTCGTTTTAAAACATTTGCAAGAATTTCATGGATTGAGGTCGGGTGGTTTTCAACATGTGGGTCTCGACTTAACGTGGCGCACATTCGTTGTAAACATTTGCAACAGTTTTCATGGATTCCCATCATCAACGTGCCAGACATGGTGTCTGATCGGATTCAGGATTACGCATGTGCAGCAGTTATGTTGATTCGCTTTGTTGAAGTCCCAAGAATGACGTTCTAGCGCGATTCAGGATTGTGAAGACGCAACAGTCAGGTTGCTCCGTGGGGTTGGAATCCCGAGAACAGTGTTTGGGCATGCTTCAGGGTCTTCAAACGGTTGTCTTCCAAAGAGGCAGTTCCTTCAATGGAAATGGACCGTTGTAGGGGCCGATGAAGTGGAAGCTTGGAGGGAGGAGTTATTCCAGCATCGTTGATGGCTCCTGGGTTTACACTGGTCCTCCTCCTCCGTCTCCTCCTCCTCCTCTTCCTCCTCCTCCTCTTCGTCGTCCTCCTCCGTAGCCATTTTGGCTCAAGACTAACGCTTTGGCGGGCTGAGCCCGCATTGGCACGCACGGATACCGCTAGTCCGCGGCAGGCAAGACCCTTGGTGGTCTGACAGTGTCTTTTACATTCACTGTACGTGTGCGTGGCATGCTGCTGATGGCGGTGGTTCTTGGGTATGGCAGTCAGTGCCCAAGGTCAGCTACAAGAAGAACGAAAAGGAACGCTCGTACCAGGTCTGCCCCGTCTGCAATCACTGGGAGTTCATTCACCACGGTCATCGCGCCTGCAGCAAGTGCGGTGGCAAGGACAAGTCCACGTCTGACTACGCTACTCCTGGTCATGGCGATTGGGAAATGGGTGGAGGTGCTCCTGGCGCTGCTGCGGTGCCAATGCCACCTCAGCTACTGCGGGAGCTGGAGAAGCGGTCTGTTCATTACCCTGCTCTGGTGGGCGTGGCACGTGAGGCTGCTCCCCCCCTGTTCCTGAGGTTCGTGGGTATTCTGGCAGCGAGCTGGATAAGCTTGCTGCTATTGCGCAGACTGAGCTGGCCAAGAAGGTCGAGTACGCCACCAAGCAAGAACGTCTTGCCTACCAGGAGGTCCAACGGGGCTTGGACCGCTACAACAGGGCGACGGCTACGATAGAAGAGATGCGGTAGAGCCGCGTCGAGGCGGTGCAGAACCTCGAGGCGGCTCGGACAACGACGAGAGAGGCGGATGCTGCCAAGACCGCCTTCAACGTCGCCACTTTCAAGATGGGGAAGAATGAGGAGCAGTGCCGCCTGCGCGCCCAGCAGCGCGCCCAGGCCGCCCAAGCGCCGCAGGCAGCTGGCGCCGCGGTCGGGGCTCGCGCCCCCCCCCCCCCCCCCCCCGACCGCCGCAGGCGGCGCCGCCGATGGCGCTCCCCCAGGCCAGGCGGCTGCCGATGACATGGAGGTGGAGCAGCCTGGGGTTCCTGCTGTTCCTTGGCTGCGCGGCCGTCTGGTGGACTACACGTACGTCGAGGCGCACCTGCGCGAATTCGACGACGACGAGTTGGCCAAGCTCGCGCCGCACTCGGGGATCATGCTTCCCCGATGGCAGCAGCACCGCCAGCATTTGCAGCGGATGCGTGGCGGACAGGGCCAGGACTCCTACTCGGACATGGGAAGCGACGCCGGTGACAACGACCTCGATGAGGGCGAGCGCGGAAAGCTTCGTGATCTCAGACGCCGAGCCGCTGAGAGTGGTCTGGATGCCCAACAAACTGAGGAATATGCCGATCTTCTTCAAAAACGTATTGTGGCAACATCTGCCAAGCGTGCTCGCCATGTGCAGAACGTCACTTGCGACATGTACCGCGTCTTCTGCAACGCTGCGGCTGAGCAGATGGGCAAGTTCGGACCAGGAGGTGATGCGCGTGCTGCAGGCGCTGCTGCAGGAGGCGGCGCCGCCTCTGACGCCCCGCCTGCTCGGTCTGGCTTTTAGCGCTCCTCCTCCGTCTCCCCGAGTGGCCAAGCACGTTTTGTTTAAGGTTGTGAATGTCACTCAGTGGTCGAAGCTCACTCAGGACTTTTTAGCAGTTAAGGTCGCTGAGGTTGATGCCATATTCATGGCTGAGCATCACCAGAGAGGGCCTGGATGCTTCCTGGCCAAGAAGACGTGTCGTCACATGAAGTGGTCTCCACACTTTCAGGATGCATTGGCATCGCCTGGTGGAGGCACACATGGTGGAGTTGCTGCTGTCGTCCAGCTTCGTCTATCATTTCGCAAGTTCCCGGTTCAGACTAAAGGGGCAGTGCAGGTGGGATCAGGTGAATGCTGGTTACTTATCGAGTTGCGTCTCAGATCTTGCACTGCTGCTGTTGTTGTTATCTATAATCTCCCATCTATTGGAGCTTCTGGAACTAACTCTCATCGGTTGCGTGGAGTTGCCGAGTTTGTTCGGGGCCTGTCGACCCCGTGGTTTCTGATGTGTGATTTCCACATGTCGGTTGATTTCCTGGGGGATGCTGGAATATTGGAGCTTCTGGGAGCCAAAACCATCGTACCTAAGAGCGTTGAATTCACGTGCTCGGTTGGTGAGACCATGCTTGATTATGTTGTGTGCTCCGATTTGCTCTTTCCCTACCTGGAAGTGTCTGCCGACCTCCGTCCCCCCTTCAAGACCCACGCGTGTCTGGACGTGACCCTGAACCTGGAGGCTATGGTTGAGCCCCTTCGCCAGCGCGTGAAGCCCTTGGAGATCCCCGAAGCCTTTGGTCCTGGCAATCACTGGCTTACCTACATGGCTGCTGCTGCTCCTGGTTTCCTGGTGCCCCCCATGATCATCCCTGAGGACCTGTATGATGCTATGATTGATCACTCGAAGGAATGGTTATCTCGGAGCTTAGGTATGCAGTACCTGACCTGGTATCGTGCTATGGAGTTGCGTTCTTTATCCCGTGCATGTGCAATCGTTGCCGACCCGCGCCGATATGTAGGCCGAGGGAGCATCCTCAAGCGAAAAGACTTGTCTCTGATGGCTCGCAGTGTGCAGGCGCAGAGTTTTCGGAATCCTGACTTGTCTTGCTGGTCGCTTGTTCCTAGCCGTCTGCATGAGTTGTGGAAACTCACGTGCAAAAGACCCTCTTCTGACGCTGCCCGGCAGCGCCGCACCGTTCTGTCGGACCTGGCACCCGGCGTCTTCTCGCAGATTGAGCCTCTTGAGAGTCCAGAAGATACTGAACATTGGGACGATATCCTGGTCAACCCCCCGTGGAGCCCTGGGACCCTGAAGAACCTGGTTGATGTTTGTGGACTGGTTCGTGTTAAAGCTTGAACTCTCGCGCATGCTAGGACCAAGGCCAGTACGCGTACATGGTTGCAGGCTTCGCTTCCTCGAGGTGCTGGCCCGGCTCATAGGTATCTTAAGGCTGAGGAGAAGGTTTGGGTCGAGTATTTCGAGACGCCCAATGGAATCGTCAACGCCCCGAAGTCTATGATGAGTTTTCGGGGGGAAAATGGAGAGCGCGGTGGACCCTTACCTATCAGCAGTCTCTCTGTTTGAACGCTGGCATGGACGAGCTGAGACCCCAAGCCATCGTCTCGCTCGAAGATCTTACACCGTTGGAAGTTGCTGACGTCGCCCGTGCGCGCACATGTTTCAAGGCTACCACGGCACTTGATGTTGAGATGTGGTCGCCTCGTGCTCTCCTGTCGGTGCCCACCGATGCGCTCGAAATGTTCACGGGCCTCCTCCGCCAGGTTGAAGAGACGTTGAGTTTCCCACCTCAGTGCTATGTCTGTCTCATGGCCATGCTCCCCAAGTCCATTTGTGAGGAGCGTGCGATCGTCAAGTGCCCTAGTATCTACCGCATCTACTGCAGGGCTAGAGGCTTTGACATCGACGATTGGAATAGGGCTCACTTGGACTTCTCGGACTCCGCGGTCAAAGGATCCTCGGCCTTGAAGGCCTCGCTGTTTCGGGAGCTGGCCCACGAGGTGGCCCATGCTTGCGGGTTTCACTCCTGCGCCCTCCACTGGGACCTCGAGAAGTTCTTCGACTCGGTTAGCCCCAGTAAGTTGCTGCATCTTGCTATTACTCCAAGTTACCCTGGGCACTTCCTGTATTTGGGGCTCCTCATGCACGCGGCTCCGAGGCTTCTCGAAGTGTCTGGGAGTTTGTCTAACGTGTTGGCGTCTGGGGAGTCTATCCTGGCTGGTCGCGCCCAAAGTATGCCTTGGGTCAAGTGCTACTTGTATGGGGTACCGGAGAAGGCTCACAACAGGATCCCAAAGGGCCTTGGAGACCTCCCACAAGTTCGTGTTCCCATCAGGTCATATGTAGGTGACATCACGCAATATCTGCAAGGTACAGTAGCCTTCATGTGCCGCTACTTGCCGCCCGCTGCAGCATCCTTCCAGAACGACATGTCTGATCTTGGGTGCATCGTGAGCGCCAAGCCACTTGCTCTTGCTTCATCTGTCGAGTTGCAGCGGCTCTTGCAGGATGAGTTTAAGAGACATGGCGTCTCCATTCAGTTATCCGCGAGCGTGAAGGACTTGGGCTCCGTCACCACGGCTCACAAGAGACGGGCCACGTGGAAGATCCAGCAGCGGCGAGCTATTTCCTCTCGACGTGGTCGTAAATTAGCATACCTTGCTCGGCTGTGTGGGGCCTCACGTAAGGTGTATAAGCCAGGTACTATATCCATTGGTTCGTGGGGGCACTCCCTCCTGGGTCTCTCTCGTGGTGCTCCCAGGCAGATCCGTTCCTCGGCCGCTTCCTGCTCTGGGTTCTGGTCTACTGGGGCGTGCACTACTTCGGTGTTGCGGATTTTGCATGACACCAAAGACGACCCTATTTATCGATTGTGTATTGAACAGCTGACATTGATCTCCGAGGTTTGGGTTTCGCTTCCTGAAGGTCTTCGATCTGGAGTTCGAAGAATTCGGGAGTCCTTGAGAGGCAAGCTTCTAAGGGGCCCCCCCCTCCGATAGATGGCGACATGTACGAGGCCCCGTCGCAGCCCTCTTTGCTACCGTGCTCGACTTAGGCTGGGACCCCATTAGCATTGACGAGTGGCAGCTGGAGGGTGCTCAGCCGTTGAGGATAACTGATCTTGATGTTCGTTATCACGTCACGGCAGCTGCGCGTGCTAGTTGCTCTGCTCTTGTCTGGGCCCAGGCGAGCCGACATTACTGTGGGCAGGGCCTGGCCACCGGTGCTGCTTTCACGGTCTTCAGGGCCAAGCATAAGAAGCTGCTCGATGACGGAGAGTTTCAAAGTGCTGCTCTACTCACTACCATTGTTGTTGGTGGATGTTGGCCTGAGAGCCGACTTCAAGATAGCGGGTATCTTACGTCAGGCATGTGCTTTCGTTGTGGAGACGAGCGTGAGACCCCACTTCACCGATGTTGGGGATGCCCTTCCAATGCCTTCCTGAGGGGCCCCAGTATTGCTGGCAGTCAGTATCTAGTTGAAGATTCCCGTGGTGCTGACCCTGCTAGTGCTTTCTTCACCCGTGGAGCTCCTTCTGTGGATGCCACCAGTGGTCACCTTCCTCCACCTCAAGGGCTCCTTTGGACATGGGGTTCCCTGAAGGCTCAACAATGCGTCCTTGGTCCTTGGAGGTACTTGGGGCCTGGATGGCTCTGGAGGGAAGTTTGCTACGGATAAACGACTCCGACGTTGTTGGTCAATTGTGAGTTTGGGTTATCCTGATGGGATTTCTCTCCAATTGGATGCACTTATGTGTGGTAGTTTACCTACTCCTGAACAGTCCAGTCCATGTGCTGAACTCTATGCCTTCCTTATGATTCTTACTCATACGACTGATGATATACTGTGTTATTCAGATTGCCTGCCCTTGGTTCGGGGCCTGAGACAGCCACGAGCTCAGTTAGTTGGTAGTAGTTCGATGCTCGATCTGTGGGTTCGGATCTGGTCGGCGCTCGATCATCGCGGCCCTGGTAGGGTCGCGGTTCTGTGTACAAAGAGTCACTCCACGGCCCACCAGAAGGCCCAATTCGCCATTGGGGAGGAGGAGTTTTTCCTGAATTGGAGTGCTGATTTTTTCGCGGGATGGGCTGCTGAACGATCTGGCCCGTCCCAAGAACAGGTTGACCTCACCCTGTATGTAGACAGAATGACCTCTCGCACGCTCGACCGCTTGATGGCGGTGCATCAAGAAGTTGTTGAAGCCAACCCGAGGAGGACCTCGGATAGGCTCGGCCGCCCGCCACCGCTCCCTCCCCCGATTCCCTCCTTCCTTGTCAGGAAACAGAGGTTGCGGAGCGCTGGCCATGACGAGCCGCGCAAAGTTGGCTCATGTTTGAAGTGTCAGATGTGTGCACGTCGTTTCAGCCTCCGTGGTCGTGTCCAGGACTTTCGCCCAGGTCCTTGTCCTGGCCCTGCCCACCTCTCGGCTGACCCATCTGTCCACCCTCTTTACCCCAGTTGTGCCAGGAATCATTGTCTCCTAGTGTTGCGGGGAGTTTTGTATTGTGCTCACTGTGGCGCTCACGCCACGTTGAATGTTCAGGGTCTTGCCAAGCCTTGCAAGACCGACCGTCCTCCTACTAAAGCTGGGAAGGAGGTACTGTCCCGACTGGAGAGGGGGCTGCCCCCCAAGAGCGGAGGTAAGTTTCCGCATGTTGCTTGAATGGCGCCGTTAAAAAAAACAGGACGGCGGTGTTTTCGCTATTTTCGGCCCCTGGGGGCCCTTACCGGGCCTCGGGACCGTCAAACATCGACTCGGGACGGAAAACCGGCCCCAGGGAAAGGGTCGGGACTTCAGGGGACGCTGTCCTGAAAAAATCAGAAGTCGCGTGTCTGGGTACCTGAGATCCTGGCGTTACATTTTTTTCACAGCGGGCGGTTTCGCTCATGGTCGGGCCCCATGGGGCCCTCACAGATCGAGCGCTTGCTCGAAAAGGGACGCAAAAAGATGGGGCCCAGGGCTCCAGGCGTGGTGTTTTTGCGATGTTGCAATTTTGCTGCAACGTCGGATCTCAGGGATAGAGGTCTCCTAGATGGGGTCAGAGTAGATGGGGTCAAAATAAGCCGCGCCGCATCGCCGATGCATCGGCGATGCACCGGCGACGCAACGTCGACATCGACAGTGCATCGGCGACGTCGACGTGGAACAAGTCGGGCTCTACGTCGAGCCGCATCGCCGATGCATCGGCGACGCGGCGCGATCCTCCGACCCCATCCACTCGGACCCTATCTGGGAGGCCTAGGACAAATACACAAACACATCCCAGGATTCCCCCTATCTGCCTAGATTGTCTGGGCCCTCGTCGTCCCCACCGCTGCCCAGATCTCCCTGGGAGCCCACGATTGGCTTGTGTCCGTGTGCTTCTCTGCC
>CAUYUJ010010407.1:0-7500 GCA_963575745.1 Prorocentrum cordatum | reverse complement strand
CCTTGCCACCTTCGACCCCGCGGTGTGTGAGCAGTTGATGTACCTGGGCATCCGCCGATGTGTTCGGTGGCAGCCCATGGGAGCCTCTCATACCCAGACATGATCGCGTCGTTTAACAGGACGAAAATGTTTCGCTATTTTCGGCCCCTGGGGGCCCTCGCCAGCCCCTGGGACCGTCAAAAATCGACTCGGGATGAAAAGCCGGTCCTGGGGAAACGGTCTGGACTTCCGGGGACGCCGTCCTGAAAAAATCAAGACGTCGCATGTCTGGGTACCCTCCCTCCCACACCCCAATACCCGGAAAAACTTCCCGAGGGGGTCTGGAGGCCGAGGAGGATGCAGCCCGCGCCCAGCAGAAGGCCGACGGGCGCGCGGTAGGCGTGGGCAGCGCGGGCGCTCGGAGCCAACTCATGGGAGCCACCCATACCCAGAGTTCCAACGCTCACAAAAAATTGACGCGGCGGAATGTTGGCAGCTTTCGGCCTCCCGGGGCCCTCGCTGGGCCTCGGGATGGTCAAAAGACGATTCGGGACGAAAACCTGGCCCCGGGGAATTGGTCCAGAGCTCCAGGGCCCACGCATCGAAAAGATTGGAGCGGCCGGATGTCTGGATCATGGGCGCCTCCCATACCATCTTGTCGGCTCTTGCGAATGGACGCCCGTCGACGCTAAATCGACACTAATCAGCGCCAGATCGACGCTAATAGACGCTAGCCGACGCGAAGTCGGCGCTGTCCCATCGACTCCTGGACGCTAATCGACGCGAAGGCCGGACTTGCGAGGGCATACAAGGCCCCCATGAATTGCCACCGGATGTGTGATTTTTCAATCGACGAGAACTCTCTAGGATGAGCAGCGCGATCGGCATCCTTTCCTCGTCTGACCTCCGGCTTCCTTTCCGCATCTGGCGGGTTCCAGAAAGCCTCAACCAAAGAACCTTGCCGTGTCTTGGGGAACCGATGACAACGTCCGTTGGCCTGCTGCCCGTAATAGCCTCGTTTTGCTCCCGCCGCCTTCCGCCGGCCTTCCGCTGCATTCCGCCGAGGAAGCTGGTGTCAATTCCTTCGGTCCTCACAGGCGAGGCAGCTTTTGGAACCATTGGATAAGGAACCACTGGGCAAGCTTAAGAAGTCCAGGGCCTGAACATCTGGTGGAGCACCGAGCAAGGCTTGGCCATGGGTATCACCGCCGCCCTCCTCAGATCAAGAATCCTCCAGGGTCTGAGGCCACCAAAGCACATTCCTGAACCAACGCCCCACCACATCCGTTCCTCACCTGATTTACGGCACCCTCTCCCCATCTGGCCGATTTCGGAAACCCTGAGCCCAACAACGTTTTCATCTCTCGGGGGCGCATCTTTTATTTCCGCCGCGCTCTGCCAGCCGCCCGCCGGCGGTGACGGCCACGTTTTACTTCCGCCGCCCTTCCGCCGCCCTCCGCCGAGGAAGAGATGCCAACTCCTTCCGTCCTCGAAGGCAAGGCCATTTTGTTGCAGCGTGACGGCCACGTTTTACTGCCGCCGCCCTTCCGCCGCCCTCCGCCGAGGGAGAGATGCCAAGCCCTTCCGTCCTCGAAGGCCAGGCCTTTCTGTTGGAACGTGACGGCCACGTTTTACTTCCGCCGCCCTTCCGCCGCCCTCCGCCGAGGGAGAGATGCTTAATTAGCCCTTCCGTCCTCGAAGGCAAGGCCATTTCGTTGCAGCGTGACGGCCACGTTTTACTTCCGCCGCCCTCCGCCGAGGGAGAGATGCTCAATTAGCCCTTCCGTCCTCGAAGGCCAGGCCTTTTTCTTGGGGGCGCCCCGTCTGGTGGCTCGCGCGGCGGCTCGCGCGGCGGCCTACGCGGGCCGGGCTGCCAGCGCGGCACACCACGCCCTGGAAACGCGGGCGCCGACGCGCGGGCCGCCCACGCGGGCCGGCCTCGGGCGACGACGGCCCCACTCTTCGGCGCCGCTCCTCTGACGTCTGGCACCCTCTCGTCGTCTGGAGTTGTGTCGCTCCCATCGTACTTGAGGGCCACATCCCAGGAAGGATTTCGAGCACGCAGACAAGATAGCGAAACAGTGTCGGACGAGTAAGTATCGCCTCCCGGGGCCCGACACGTGGTGCCCTCTCCTCATCTAGAGGCCTCCCAGATGGGGTCGGGGCAGATGGGGTCGGAGGATCCCGCCGCATCGCCGATGCATCGCCGATGCATCGCTGATGCATCGGCGATGCATCGGCGATGCATCGGCGGCGTCGGCGTGGAGAAAACCGGGCTCCACATCGAGCCGCATCGCCGATGCGGCGCGATCCTCCGACCTGGTCAACTCGGACCACATCTGGGGGGCCTAGCTTACGTTGTTCCCATCGTACTTAAGGACCGCATCCCAGAAATAATTTCGAGCACCCAGAAAAGTATCGAACGTCTGCCCGACACGCTAGCAATATGTCGAACATGCATAGCCTCCCAGGGCCCCACACGAGAAAATCCTCAAATTTTGGCACTTCCCCAGTGCTCGAAGCTCTTGCTGGCGATCAAAGCTCAAATAGGTCGAAATAGCACAAGGCCTAGCTATCATTAGGTCGGGCATGTCCCCCGCGGATGTTGGACGAAAAATCTGAAAAGGCCAACATACTTGAACATGCCCAAACAATAATCGACAAGTCGTCCCGGGACTATTTTGTTGACTATTTTTGGATACTCCTTCTGTAGAGGGGCGCGCTCGATTTAAAGCTATCAGCCGGGCACGAATCCACCCTGCCCAGGTTGTGCCACCCGCTCTGCGGCGAGGCGGCGAACTTGCGGGCCGTGCCCTGTGGCGAGAGGCAGCCCTGGCGGGCGCCAGGCGGGCTCTGCAACTCCGGGTCGGGCTCGGCCTCGGGCTCGGCGGCCTCCTCGGCAGCCCCGTCGTCCTGCGCGCCCTCGGCCCAGACTCCCTCGCGCTTTGGAAAAAATCACGACGGGAGGTTTTTCGCCATTTTCGGCCCCTGGGGGGCCTTACCGGGCCTCGGGACCGTCAAAAAAGGACTGAGGATAACAAGCCGGCCCTGGGGAAGGGGTCCGGACCTCTGGGGGTCGACGTCATGGAAAAATCACGACGTCGGGGGTCTGGGGAGCAAGCCTTGTCAGAAGGCGCTGGGGTTTCTCAGACGCCCTCGCGCCCTCCGAAGAGTCTTCTCGGCGCCCTCTCCGCAAACACAAGAGACTCTCCAGAAGGCTGGAGGGCTTCTGAGAAGCCCCGCCGCCTTCTGAGAAGACTTGCCCCTTCTAACTTCCCCAGCGGGCGCGCCGCCGATGTCGCGGACGCCGCGATCGGAGGGTCCGGACCTCTGAGGGTCGACGTCATGAAGAAATCACGACGTCGTGGGTCTGGGACTTCGGATCTGCCGTGCGCGAGTCGATTTCCCAACTTTAGAGTTTGAGGGGCCAGTTTTTCACAACCACTGCCATAGGTAGGACGTGGGAGAAGGGATGATGAGAGGGTCCTCCTCCTCCTCCTCCTCCTCCTCCTCCTGCTGCCCACTGCAGGTTACTTCTTCTCCTCCTCCTCTCCTCCGCCTCCTTCCTCCTCCTCCTCCTCCTCCGCCCTCCTCCTCCTCCTCCTCCTCCTTCTCCTCCTCCTCCATCCTCCTCCTCCTCCTCCCCCTCCTCTCCTCCCCCTCCTCCTCCTCCTCCTCCTCCTCCTCCTCCTCCTCCTCCTCCTCCTCCTCCTCCTCCTACCTATGGTAAGGGTGGTGGAAGGTCGGCCCATCAGAATTGAATCAGAAATAACCCCGAAGGCTGCGGCAAACTAGGGCGCAGAGTTCCGGCTGTGAAAATTTGGGCGGAGCATTACGCAAGGGCATGACGGAGGCAGCGATGGCAAAGTAGGGCGGAAATCGACATCAGAGGAGCTTGAAAAGTACGGCGGAAATTTCCGCCCTACGTACGAAAAGATTTCAGATACGGCGGATCAAGGATGACGTCGACCCCCAGAGGTCTGGACGACCCCTTCCCCAGGACCGGTTTGCCATCCTGAGTAGTTTTTTGCCGGTCGAAGGCCTAATAAGGCCCCCCAGGGGCCGAAGATGACGAAAAACCTCCCGTCGTGATTTTTGCCCAAGCCTGAGTCGTTTCTCGACGATCCCGAGGCCCGGTAAGGCCCCCCCCAGGGGGCCGAAAATGTCGAACGAAGAACCTCCCGCCGCGATTTTGTCAGAGCGCGAGGGGGGTCTGGGGGCTCAGGGCCCCATCCCTCCTCAGGGGCCCCCCAAAGGGGGCCGAAGAATGGCGAAACAAAAACCTCTCGTCGCGATTTTCTCTCAAAGCGCGGAGGGGGCTCGGGGGGCTCAGGGCATTGCCTCGCCGAGGGAGAGGTCCGAGGCCCACACGGGGCGCCTCCAGCGAAGGGGCGACGACGACGACGACGGCGACGGCGACGACGACGACGGCGACGGCGACGGCGACGACGACGGCGACGGCGACGGCGACGGCGACGGCGACGACGACGACGACGACGACGACGACGACGACGACGACGACGACGACGACGGCGGCGACGACGACGACGACGGGGCTCCTGCGAGCCCCGGTACGCGCTGACGCTGTGGCGGGGGTCGCGCTCGCGCCGTGCGCACGCCGTGGTGAGCCTGCACCGGTGCTGCGGGGAGTCGCGCCAGTAGCTCCTGCAGAGGAGGAAACGAGGCACGAGCAGACCCTGACTTGGGATCTTGATTTTCTGCCTCGCGTAGGGGACAAACAAAAAAAAACGCCATAAACATAAACTTTTGGCGCTCCGCGCGGATTTCTGGGATATGCGCTGGACCCCCCCCATCTGGCGCGTGGAGCGCGAGCGCGCGCGGATACAAGAAATCCGCGCGGAGCGCTAAAAGTTTATGCTTATGGCGTTCTAAGGCACCAGCAGACCCTAACTTCGGATGTTGATTCCCCAATCCCCCTCGAGTAACGAATCACATCACAACGGGAGGCGGGAGGCGTTTCGACACTTTCGGCATCTGGGGGCCCTCGCCGGGCCTCGGGACCGTCAAGGAACGACTCGGGCTGAAGCACCGGTCCCGGGGAATGGGTCAAAACAGCTGGGGGTCCACGTCCTGAAAAAAAACATGACGTCGGAGGTCTGAATTCCATCCTTGAGATTGTGTCGGAAATACACACCACAGGGTGTCAGAAATGGACCCCGTGCTGTGGGGCGTCGTGCCAGCAGCTCGGCGGCGTCGGCGTGGAGAACATCGGGCTCCACATCGAGCCGCATCGCCGATGCCCCGGAGATGTGGCGCGATCCTCCAGCCCCGTCTACTCCGACCATCTGGAAGGCCGAAATCCTGGGAGCAGGATCAACAGCACAAACACAAACAGCCCCTCCTCAGATCCCGGCGACTCATTTTTTTCGAGCCGGGCGTTTTCGCCCAATTTCGGGCTTCGGGGCCTTCACAGATCGTTGCGGCTCGACAAATTACGCAGGACGATGGGGTCTGGGGGTCTGGGCGTGAATTTTTTACGATGCTGCAATTTTTCCGCTGAGTCGGATCCCAGGGCCAGACGTGCTCGCATCGTGGAGCACATCCCGACGGGAGGTTTTGGGCCGTTTTCGGCCAGTGGAGGCCCTCGTCGGGCCCTCGGGCGGTCAAGAAAGAACGGCCCGGGATGGAGAACCAAAGAGGGCCGCAAGACGGCCCAGGAGCCACCCAAGACGGCCCAAGAGGGCCCAAAGACGGCCCCAAGAGGGGGCCCAGATGGGGAACCCGAACGGACATTTCGAGTCCTCGGCCCTGAGGGGCCCCGAAGAGGCCCCAAGAGGCCCAAAAGACCCCTAAAGAGGCCCCCGAAGGCCCCAAGACCAAGAGGCCCCCAAGAGTCCCCAAGAGGGCCCCACGAATCAAAACTCTGTAGCTAATCTGAATCTCGAGATAAAGCGGGAAAACATAATATACACCTCGAAAATTGCAGAGTGCGAGTAGTTTTTCGGTCACAGCTCGGGTAACAGACCCATCTGAGATGTCTTGATGGTTCAGACTGCTACTTCTGAGCGGCTGAAGCTACTGATGCACATGAAACCGCTGTAGCTACTCTAAATCTCGAGATTCAGTCCATGAACTGACCGCACGTGCAAAATATGGTCTCAGGGCAAGTACCCGTCATATAAGAGTTTGTCCTTCAAAATGCTCCGTTCGACCTAAGATCAAGATAGCGAGCAGGAATCAGATTGAAGTCGTCGGGGGAAATGTTCCACCTGCGAGAGCGCTCCGAAGAGACCCGAAGAACCATCCTAGAACTCCGACCCACAGCCCAGGCACGGTGGCGGGATGGGGCGAAGGCCGTTCGATAATATAACACTATAAGACTTCTCGGCCCGCGCGGCACCCCTGGGGTGCAGACGCACACATCGTGTACCCATCTTGCCCTTGGGCGCCGCCGATCCAGAAGCCGCAGCCGTGGTTGGCGCACCTCGTGCGGCAGTCCGCCCAGCCCAGGGTGGGCCCGTCGTAGATGACCGGCGACCCGGCACCTCAGCCGCCCCGATGCGCAACGCGCAGCCCGCAGCGTGTTGACACGGAGCTCAACATACAGATCGACAACGTCCGTCTGGCGCGATGCGTTCGCCAAGACATGGGCCGACACGTGCCGGGCGCACGCGCAGCGTGCTGACACGGACGTTTTGAACATGGCACGCGTTGCCTTGCAAATCGGAGCCTGCGAGATCCTGCGGCACCCTGCAGGATCCTGAACCCCAGCCCGGGCCAGTGCGCCACTGGCCTGCAGGATCCCGCAAGGTCCAGCGCTCTGGCCGACCCCCCGTTTGCATCGACCCCCCTCCCCAGAAAAAACCGACGTCATGATTTTTTCATGACGTGTACCCGCAGAGGTCAGGACCCCTTCCCTGGGACCAGTTTGTCATCCCGAGTCGTGTGTTGACGCTCCCGAGGCCCAGCGAGGGCCTCCGGAAGCCGAAAATGGCGAAACACATACTGTCGTGTTTTGTTCATTGCTCGAGGGGGTCTGGGTCCCTTGAGTCCCGATCAAAACAGGCGTACCAAGGCAGCTAAGCCCGGCACAGGTCCTGATACTGCTACTCCTCGGACCTTTCCCGGGGTGCGCTCTGACCAGGACTTCGAGGCGAATCCAGCAGTGGCAACGAGGGCCTCCGAGGAGGCCCAAAAATGGGGAAACGGGCGAAGGGTAGAGGTATGCCCAGACATGCGAGGTCCTGATTTTCTCAGGACGGCGTCCCCAGAAGTCTCGACCCTTTCCTCTGGGCCGGTGTCATCCCGAATCGTTTTCTGACGGTCCCGGGGCCCGGCGAGGGTCCCCAGGGGCCGAAAATAACGAAAGACTTGCTGTCCTGACTTTTGTGCGACGCGATCCTGTCTGGGTGGGTAACCTCTCCTCCTCTGACGCGAGCCCCGATCATAGCGGGCGTGCCAGGGCAGCTAAGCCCGGCCTCCAGGAGGCGGAGGAGGAGGAGGAGGAGGAGGAGGAGGGTGGAGGAGAAGGGTGGAGAAGGAGGAGGGTGGAGGAGGAGG
>CAUYUJ010010406.1:22500-27500 GCA_963575745.1 Prorocentrum cordatum | reverse complement strand
GGGGCGGCGCCCAGGAGGAAAACCATCTCTGATCCGACCCTGCCAGGGATCGCCCGGGGTACTTTTCGTCCGGGGACCCCCAGGGGCCGCCCCGCGCGCGCGAAGTAGAAGTATTATTTAGCAGTTACCGGAGATCTTAGCACGCCTCTGGCCCGTTGGGCCGGCGAATTATGTTTCTTCTTCTTATTTCCCACCTTCTGCCTTGCTCCCTCTCCCCCCGTCTTCTCCACCCCTCTTCTCAACACCTTCCTCCCCTCCCATCGCCCCCTCCTCCTTATCCTCCTCCTCCTGATCCTCCTCCTCCTCCTCCCTCTCCACTCTCGTCCTCCCCCTCCTCTCCCTCCACTTTCGTTCTCCCCCCCTCCCCTTCCTCAGGTCGCTCTCCTCTTCCTCCCTCTCCTCTTCCCGCCTCCTCCCCTCCCCCGCCGGCCTCCCCCCCCCCTTCCGAATCGGCCGCAGAGGCGGTGTCCCCGGAGGACGGCCGAGAGGCCCAGGAGGACTTGATACAGGCACCTCGGGGGGGGGGGGGGGCGGAGCGGGGGGAGGAGGAGGAGGAGGAGGAGGAGGAGGAGGAGGAGGAGGAGGAGGAGGGAGGAGGAGGAGGCGGGCGGGGACAGGGAGGGGTAGCGCGCGGATCGGGCAGCGCCGAGGGGGGTCACCAGTTCTTCCCGAGGATCGAGGCTCCAAGATCGAGGCTCCAGGAGTTGTTTTTTGTTATTCGTGTTTGGGATCTTCTCTTGGGGTGGGGGGGCTATGGGGTGTCCTAGGGGCAGCATTTTCCTCGCCTGGATGGCGCTTTCTCTCGGGAGTGGATCTCCCCCATAGTGGTGACCTCCTTTGGCATTGCCTGGGAGGAGGAGGAGGAGAAGGAGGAAGAGGAGGAGGATTTGCCCCCCGCCGAGAGCATGGTCCGTGGCCGGAAGAGGAGGAGTAGAAGGATGATGTTGATGATGATGATGATGATGATGATGAGGAGGAGGAGGAGGAGGAGGAGGAGAACAAAAACACGAGCTCACCTGCTTGTGCATCAGATGCGGATGCGCACCTGCGCCGCCCGCACGCGACGCTGCCGACTGTGCTGAGAACCACTATGATGCCGTGGCCGCAGCGACAACTCAGTTGTGCTTACCTCTTCTTCATCCTGTGTACTATTTGAGTGAACCGCGCAGCAGGTGATTCATGCTCACATTTTTCCCCGAGGCTACCAACGGACGCATTCCCGAGGGTAAAGTCGATGCACAATTGCCTCACAGGCAGATGATGCAGACCCTTCATTTGAGTAGAGTCGCCATTTGGGCAAGAGGGGTGGAGGAGCTAAGCTCCACTGGGGTGCGGTGCAGATGCCTTTCATCAATATCTACTTCATGTCTCATTTACTCCTGTGTCATCTGCCATCGATCCTCCTCCTCCTCCTCCTCCTCCTCCTCCTCCTCCTCCTCCTCCTCCTCTTTCTCCTCTATAGTCAATTCCGCGCACATTGAACACCCGATGCCGTCAGCACTTTCTATGCAGATTCCCCAAACAGTGCTCGCTCTAAGGTGATTGAGCTCCAGTGGCGGTCTGGCCAGCTTGTGGGCACCCGTCGCCGCCGTTGCCGCCTCTGGTGACTGAGCTCCAGTGACGGCCTGGCCGGCTTGTGGCCGCCCGTCGCTGCAAGTCGCCGCAGCCGTCGCCGCAGCCGTCGCCGTTGCAAGCGCATTGTTTTCAATTGTTTTGCTTTGCTTTTCATTGGCATCGCATTGCGTCGCATCGCATTGTTTTTCTTTGCATTGCTTCGCAATGTTTCGCATTGCATTGCTTTGCACCGCATTGCATGGCTTTGCATTGCAATGCTTTGTATTGCATCGCTTTGCATCGGCATTGTTTTGCATTGCCTTGCATTACTTTGCATTGCGTTGCATTGCTCTGCATCGTTGCTGCCCTCATACGCCCGTTTGAGACGCAACACGTGCAGTGTTCAAAACGTCTGTGTTAACATGTTGCGTGTTGGCTCGGCACGTGGTGATCCACGTTTTGGCGAACGTATCGCGCCAGACCTATGTTTTAAGTGTACGTGTTGGGCTCCGTGTCAACACGCTACGTGTTGCGTGTTGCGTATCGGGGCGGCTAACCTCTGCATTGCTTTGCATGGGTCTTCATTGCTTCACATTGTTTCGCATTGTTTTTTACGCTGGTTTGCACTGTGTTTGCATTGCGTTGCGTTGCATTGCGTGCCATTACTTTGCATTGTGTTGCATTTGTGTTGCATTGTTTTGCATTATTTTGCATGTGTTTCGCATTGGCTTGCATTGCTTTGCATTGCAATGCTCAGCACTGCTCTGCCTTGTTCTGCAGTGTTTTGTTCTGCTTCGCATTGCCTTGCATTGCCTTGCATTGATTTTCAGTACATTGCCTTGTTTTGCTTAGCTTCGCTCTGCATTGCTTTGCAGTGTGTTGCCTTGCTTTGCAGGCTCCCTTTTTGAAACAGATCTTCCTGGTGAGCGGCTTGTGCTTCCTTGGCAGGTCCGCTTCCGGCTGCCGCTGCTTGGCCTTCTTCGGCACCGCGCGCTGTTTGCACACCGCCGCCCCGTGCACAGGCTTGGCCCTCGACCGCTTCTCGGGCGTCGCCTCCAGAGGCGCCAGCGGCTCCCCCCGCCCCAGGATCGCAGCCGGGCGCTCCCACGGCGCCTGCGGCTTCGACTGCGGCCTCTTCTTGGGCTCTGGCGCATGCGGCTCCCGCTGCACCAGCCGCCTCGCCGCCAGCCGGTTCTCCCACGGTTCCCGCCAGTCACGGTATTCCACTCCGCACTGACCGCTCGCCACCCCTGCGCCAGGACCTCCGGGGGCCCCATCGGCCAGCAGTTGGTCCAGCAGGCGCTCCGCCACGAACACGGCGTGAACGTCCAGCGCGACATCTCGGGCGTGCGCGCGATTCGATCAGCCATGCATCGCGGCCGCCGCGCGCCCCCCGCGCGCTGGTCGCCTGACAGCCTCTCGGGCCGCCTGGAGGAGGAGTAGTAGGAGGAGGAGGAGGAGGAGGAGGAGGAGGAGGAACGAGGGAGGATGGCGGCCACGGCGAAGGGGGCACGGCGACGGAGGCATGCCAGTCCATCCCGCTCCGGCTGACCGCCGACGAGCGGGTGCTTCTGGAGATCCTGCAGGCCCTCCAACGGCGTCGGCGTCGGCGGCGTTGTGGGCGTTGTCGTCGTCGCCGTCGCCGTCGTCTCCGCCGCCGCCGTCGTTGTCTTCGTCTTTTGTCGTCGTCGTCGTCGTCGAACCTCCGGGCGTCGGGCGTCGTCGGGCGTCGGCAGCATCGTGGGCGTCGTGGTCGTCGAGGGGTGGCAGGGCAGGAGAGGGAGAGGAGAGAGAGGACATGCTGGCGTCGCGAAAAAACTCACACCCAGGTTTTGCTAGTCTTTGGCATTTGGGGGCCCTCGCTGGGCCGTGGGACCGTCAATAAAACTAGTCGGGACGGAAAGCCAGACCTGGGGAAAAGGGCGGGATTTCCGAGGACCGCGAATTGAAAATATCAAAACGTCGCATGTCTGAGGGAGACGATGGTGGGGAGAGAGGATGGAGGAGGAGGAGGAGGAGGAGGAGGAGGAGGAGGAGGAGAGAGGAGGACGAGGAAGAGGACGAGGAGGAGGAGGAGGACGAGGAAGAGGACGAGGAGGAGGAGGAGGAGGAGGAGGAGGAGGAGGAGGAGGACGTCCTCCTGATGGGGAGGAGGCGGAGGAGGAGGAGGAGGAGGGGGAGGAGGAGGAGAAGGGTGAGTAAAAAGAAGAGGAGGAGGGGATGGAGCAAAAAGAAGAGCGGAGGGAATATCGAGCAGGGAGGAGGGGGTCGGAGGTTATGGAAGAGGAGGTGGAGGACCAAAGTAAACCCAGGATGCATCAATGGTGGTGATACAGTACGCCATCCCGGCCGAGGTCCCCTCAAGGGTCCCCCGTGGAAAAGAGTGTTCTTCCCCATGTGCCTGCCCATGCAGGTGATAACGCAGTTTTGAAACGGAGCCGCCCTCCATCAGTTCAGCTGCTGCGCGTCTCCATCGACTGCCCATTATCACGCGTCGAGTCCACCAACGTGATGCTCACAGGACCTGCATCGCCAACACACAGACAATACACAATGGGTGATCCCGTCATGCCCATTCGCACCACACACCCCTTCGGGCCTTCGGAAGCCGGCGCAGCCCATCCTTCCTGGGGACGGCCGATGCTGGGCACCTGTTCACGGCCACTCCCAGGGGGTCGATGTTGTGCAAGAGTTGTACCAGTTCGCTCACGCAGATGGCCTTGCCGGACGGACTCCCGGCAGGCTGGGACGAGAGAGTGAGGGAGAAGGATGGGGGGGAGGAGGTGGAGGAGGAGGAGGAGGAAGATGAGAAGGATGAGGTGCGAGGAATAGGTGGGGGGTGAATGGAGGGAGGGCCGAGGGGCGCAGGGAGGAGGAGATACTCGGCAGTTTCGGCAATGTCAGCACAGATCATCAGGCCGGCTGGAATCGCCATGTTGCGCCCTGGTCCGTGCCATGATCACCGCCCAGGGGGCCCTCTACGTGTCCGAGTACACAGACAAGGTTGATGTCTACCACGCGGGCAACAAGGTGCCGCATTGGGTTTCGAGCTATTGTCAGGTAGAGCTAGGGTGAGGGAAAGGGTTGTGGAGGCTCTGGTCTGGACTTGAGTGCTTTACGACTTGCTTGATGGTTCATGTTGTAAGCGGCGCTGGGCCTTGCACAGAAGCGTCGTGAGAGTCACGGTGGGGTCATTTGGGGCTTCTTGGGGACATGGCTGCTGGGGGGAACAAGATGAGTCACGTGTGCTGGAGCCTGCGCCCGAAGCAAGAGGGGGACGACGGGCAGGAGGAGGGGATGGATGGGGGGGCCAGACACCGGGCGATCGGGCAGCTGTGCACGCCGATGCTCCGCGGTGCCCCTGCGCAGTGCCCCCCCTGTGTTCCTCGCAGTGCCCCCGAGCCGGTTTCCCACGGTGCGCCTCGGGGCCCGGAGGGGCGTGACGA
>CAUYUJ010010406.1:0-17500 GCA_963575745.1 Prorocentrum cordatum | reverse complement strand
CCAACCGACCACGGCTTCTCATCACGATCTGGGGCTAAGGCAGAAGGCGCCTGGGGACACCGAGGACATGGACCCGGATCACCCAAGCCTCGAAGCTGTCCTCCAGAGGAGCTGGCCCTGGGGCCTGTTGGCGGGCCCCAGGGCCATCGAGCATGGATCCGGGACGGACACCTGCACCCGGCGGTCTTCCACCCACCTCGCCCTTTGTCGGGCCCCAGGGCCATCGACTTGGTTCCGAACATGGATCCAGGACGGACACCTGCACCCAGGAGATAGGCAAGAGCGAAGGTAGCGGCGTCCACATGACCTTTGAGGTTTGTAGCTGTTTCGGCTGAAGCTGTTTTCGCTCAAACCGTTTTTGTCCACTCAGATTCGGTATTGTGGCCGCTTCCTGCGGCGATGCCATCGTCCTCTGTCGGATTGCGGTGGGACAGTTGTTCATCCGCATTGGCGAAGCGGCTTTTTTTGACGGTGACGGTAGTATCGTGATGATGAGTGCTGGAGGTGGGTACATATACCCTGTTGTGACAGTCACGGCCAGCACATCGGATGATAACAGTTTGTCCATTCGAGCTTTCCGCAATCATTTTGGAGGGACCGTGTGCGAGTATCACGGGGCAGCACTGAAGCATGCAAACTGGCGTCCAACATATATACTTGGCGGGTACAGGGTGTGGCAGTGTTCCCCATCCTCCAGGAGCTTTGCGACAGAGGCTTGTGCATCAAAAGATGCCAAGCCGCACTGCTTCTCCAGCACCAACATTTGTGTCCTGCGTCCCAGAGCGGGCGCCGTCTCAGTCAGTCTGTGCATGCTGCGCGACGAATGCTCAGAGAAGATTTGTACGCCGTACGCGCACAGGAGCTATCAGACACGACTGCTGAGATGTACAGGATTCGGTTCGTGGCTATTTGTTCCAATCAAGACCAGCTTCTGTCTTACCTAGCTGGCTTCTTTGACTCAGATGGTTGTTTCGCGTGCACGCTTAAGGGTGGTCGATATTATTACTCGGCCAGCATCTGCCAGAAAAACCTCTCTTTCTTGCAAGCCTTGAGGAGTCTCGTGTTGCATGGGTTACGGTCATCCTTGTACACAGCCTCGTCCACCAGTGTAAGCACTCTGAGCATTTCCGCGCAAAAAGACGTGCATAGCATTTGCAGCCGGATTCGCCCGTTCATCGTCAATAAGGCAAGGCAGGTTGATATATTGTTAACCATGCGGCCGGGCGCTGAGGCCTGCGTGTTGCTGCAGGGCATGCACGGCAATCAGAGAGGCCGCCCCAAAAAACAGAGGATCGAGCAACACAAATATGACCTTTCGGAGGTTTGCGCAGGTATTTTGGGTCGGCGCTGGACCCCACCCCAGACATGCGACGTACGGCGCCCCTGGAAGTCCCGACCCTTTCGCCAGGACCGGCTTTTCATCCTGAGTCGTTTTTTGACGGCCTCAGGGCCCCGCTAGAGCCTCCAGAGGCCGAAAACGGTGAAAAGCTTCTGTTCTGATTTTTTGCGGCGCGATCATGTCTGGGACCCTTTCGTGCACCCCTGGGCGCCGATCCCAGCGCGCCCCGCACGCCGGGGACGGTGTGTAGCAGTGGGGAGTCCAGTGGCGAGCCAAGAACGCCGCGCGCACCGCCGAACGGACAACCGCAGAAGGCACCTACAGTCAACCCGCATAGTAAGATGATGAGTAGCGTTCCAAGGTGACCCTTGCATCCTTCCCTTTCGGACCGTCCTTGACCGCTCTCGCTGGCCGCGCCCCGCTCGCAAAGTGTCAACATGGCCTTCCCTGGCCCTTGCGTCCTTACCGCGCATCCTTAATTATGAGATGGGTTGATTGTACTGATACCTCGGCATCGCTCGGACGTGTGCAGCTTTTTCTCGGCGAGGAGTCGATGGTACTCGCCGAGAAAAAGTTGGCCCTCGATGGCCCATCGAGGAGCAACCTGGGCCATCTTGCGGAAAACACGCGCCACGACATCGACAGATGCACGCGGAATGGACGCCAGAGCGAAGACAGGCGGCGTGGGGCCGTTTCTCGGAAGGGCATGAGGTTCACAGATTTTTGAGGCCGCGGCCTCCACGCCATACCCTAAGGGGCACGCTCCTCCTCCTCCTCCTCCTCCTCCTCCTTCTCCTCCTCCTCCTTCTCCTCCTCCCTCCTCCTCCTCCTCCCTCCTCCTCCCTCCTCCGCCTCCTCCTCCTCCTCCTTCCCCTCCTCCTTCCCCTCCTCCTCCCCCCTCCACGGGCAGGCGTAAAGCTCATGCGTTCGAGGCCACGGCCTCCACGCGATGCCCTAATGGGCACGGGCGGGCTCGCTAGTGGAGCGCGCACGACTCCAGCTGTCGCTTCGCTTCGCTTCCGGAAGTACAGCCCCAGACGTGCGACGTTTGATTTTTTAGGTGCGGCGTCCTGGGAAGTCCCGACCCTTTCCCCGGGACCGGCTTCTGCTCCTGAATCGTTTTTGACGGTCCAGGGGCCTGACGAGGGCTTCCAGAGGCCGAAAACGGGGAAGAAAATCCGTCCTGCATTTTCCCCAATTCGGCTTGCTCTAGGGAGTCTTTGGTCAAAGGTTGGTGCCTCGGGGGGTTACCATGCCCGTTGCGCGGCGGTTCCCCCGGTTCCCCGGGTTCCCCGAGTTTCCCGGGTTCCCTGGGTTCCCCGGGTTTCCCGGGCGCCTCATGCTGCCAAGCAATGCCAAGCACTGCGCCCATTGGGGTCGCGCCCGGTTCATTCTAAGACGCGATCCTGTTTGGCACCTACGGCATACACGACGGCACCACCCCCGTCGGGCCCGGCCAGGGCTCTCCAGGCTGGCGTACGTGTAGGCCCTTGCGGCCTCGGCCTACAGGGCGGCGTGCCCAGGCCCCCCCCCCCGGTGCGTGGAAGTTCTTCGTCGGGTCGTGGGCCCCTGGGGGGCGGCGAGGAGGACGACGAGGAGGGCGAAGAAGAGGGAGGAGGACCACGAGGACGATGACGACGACGCCGAGTCTTTCAATCTGGCTTTGTTCCTGGAACAGAGTCGGATTCCTTCAGCTTGTCCAGATTGCCCAGACGACGACTAAGCGGCGACGAGCCCACGGAAGATCACAGCGTTGAGGGTGAAAACGAGGTCAGCAATTTAAGGATCACCGAAACAAGCGATTCCCCATAATTAGTGAAGGAGGGGTGTTTTTCGCTTGTTTCTTTCTCTGGGGGCCCGCACCGGGCCTCGGGATGGTCAAAGAACGGCGCGGGATGAAAAACCGGTCCCGGGGAATGGGTCGGGAGACCCCTGGACCCTTCCCATGTTCAGGAGGGAAAAGCACACAGACATAGATAATCGTCGATTCCCCGGAAAGTATGGAAATTACATATGGGAAGGTGAGGGGGAATAAGGGGGAGACGGACGCACATGAAATATGGGAAATGTTGGGAATCCTTGGGCTTGTGTCTATTGCTTTGTGTGTCCCTGGGCCCCTTCAGACGTGGACCCCTGAAGGTCTCAGGGACCAGCGTTTCATCCTCGCGAGTCGTTCTTTGTTGACGGTCGGGGGCTCGGTGAGGGCCCCCAAAGAGTGAAAATATTGGTGGCAAACAAATTGTCAGTCGTGGGGTCTGGGCGTGATCCTCCCGGCTCGGCCCAGGGCAGCGCGCGCGCCATTCGGTGGCGAGCCCGTGCAGGGGGGAAGTGAGAGTGGGCAGGCTTGTTCAGAAGGCGGCGCGCTTCTCAGAAGCCCCTTCGCCCTTCCCATGCGAAGCCGTCTCTGTCTTCGGAGAAGGCTCAGACAGCTTCTCAGAAGGCGGCATCTGGCCTCTGAGAAGCCCTGCCGCTTTCCGAGAAGGCCTGCCCCCTTCTCACTTGTCCCTTCCTGGGGCCGCCGCCGACGTGAAGGTCGATGTGCGACGGCCTGCGTGCAGTGGGATGGCAGCGAGCTCACCGAACGCGTGCGCGTTGGCCTTGCCGTGGCCCGTTCGCCGCCGCACCAGCGCCTCAGGGGCCCGGCGCCTCCCCTGCAGGACCGCCGCCTACGTGGAGAGCGCCGTGCCTGGCTCGCTCGCGCTGCTCTGCGCCGTCGTCGCCGCCGTCGCCCTGGCCGCGAACGTCGGGGGCGACGAGGGCCCGCAGAAGGCGGCCCTCGGGCAGGAAAAGCACGCCCGGACCTCCGAGGGGCTGGAGTTCTCCGTGCGGGAGGTTTCCCCCGCGGTTTTTCGGCCTCGGCCCTCTTTCGGGCGGGGCCGAACGTCGGGGGCGACGAGGGCCAGCGGAAGTCGGCGGCCCTCCAGCAGGAAAAGCAAGCCCAGATCTCCGAGGGGCTGATGTTTTCAGTGCGGGCGCTTCCCGTCGATTTCGGCCCTCTTTCGGGCGGGGCTGGGACGAGGATGAATTCGTTCCAGAGCGTTCCAGCACGCTCTCAGAGCGTACCCGAAAGGCCGCGGCGCCCTAGACATGCTCCAGCACCGCCAGATCTCAGAGATCCTCGACTTATCCTCACCCGAGTTTATCCTCGTCTTGGCTTCGTCTTACTCTCGGGGCCCTCATCGGGCCCCGGGGCCCTCGGCGACGGATGCGGGACGCAACAAAAAAGGCCAGCCCCACGGGGTGGGGGATCGGGACGTCTGGGGCCTCGGTCGGCCCGGCCAGCAACGTCGGGGGCGATGGGGGGCCCAAGACGGTGGTCCTTTTGGCATGGAGCAGGCGGGTCCTCGGAGGCTCGGGCTTTGGCTTTGTTCTTTCCGCTCCGCTTTTCGGAGGCCTAGAGGTTGGCACCAGCACCAAGGTCGGCGATGCGCCTCCACCGAGGGAAGAAGATCCCGATCTCGGTGATGGTGTTAATGTTCTGGCTTCCAAGGTGACCGAAACGTTACCACCACCGAAATCTAGGATCAGCTTCCCCCTGTGGAGGCCCCCCCCCTGCGTTGGTGTTGGTGTCCATTTCCAAGCCTCTGACATTTTGCTCGATGCATGCGCCCCGGAGGTCTGGACCACTTCCCTATATATAGGCTGGCTCTTCGTCCCGGGTCGTTTTTTGGCGGTCCCGAGGCCCGGCGAGGGCCCCCGGTGGCCGAAGACGGCCAAAGATTCGCCCTCTCTGTTTGTTGTTGGAGCGTCGGATCCTTGGCTTAGAAGAGGGGAAAAAATCAGAAAACTTGGAAAGCTCCTCGCGGGATCGGCGCTGGGCCCCCCTGGTGGCACCTCTGGCGCTGCCCCTTTCGCGCTCCGCGCGCTAGGGAGGGGGGTCTGGCGCAGATCCAAGGAACCCGCGCAGACTGTCAAACGTTAATGTTTATATTGTTTTGTTACTCCTCTATGCACTGTACCTTCGGGGGGCCTTTGCCTGCCCTGTAGGTGGCGGACCTTCTTCGCATGTTTGTGCCGCGTCTTGTTCTTTTTCTTCTTCTGAGGGCTTTCCCCCAGGATCAGAAGGCGGTCCTTTGGCATGAAGTCAACCAGACATGCTCGTGTCGCGGCAAAAACCACAGTGGAATGTCGTTCGTCAGTTTTCGGCCCTTGGGGGCCCTTACGGGGCCTCGGGACCGTCAAACTATTCGGGATGCAAATCTGGCCATGGGGAAATGGTCTGGGCGTGACACGTGGCATGTCTTCGAACGGGTCCTGAGGGAATCAGGTCCTGGACACCAGGCCTTGCCCCAGGACCAGCTTTTCCATGACTCGAGCTGCTTTCTGACACTCCTGGGCCTCAGGAACACTTTCCCTCGGCACCTGCATTTTTGTCACCAAACATAGTATCCTGGCAAAGCAACCTAACAGCGATGTGTATGAGCATATCTGGAAGCATTCCCCTTTCGATTCAGGTGAGAATCCAGTTGTAGAATTCTGCTGTTCTCGCAGTCGCAGTCGCATTCGCAATGACAGTCGCAGTGGCAACGGCCTTAGGATCCAATGGAATCCTAAGGATTCCTAGGGATTCCTAAGGATTCCTGAGGATGCTTAACTATGCCTACGGATTCCTAAGGATGCCTACGGAGTCCTAAGGATTCCTAGGGATTCCGAAGGATTCCTATGGATTCCTACGGATGCCTCAGCCTGCCTCAGTTTCAGCCTCAGCCTCAGCCTGCCTCAGCTTGCCTCGGCCTCAGCCTCAGCCTGCCTCGGCCTCAGCCTCAGCCAGCCTCAGCCTCAGCCTCAGCCTGCCTCGGCCTCAGCCTGCGTCAGCCTCAGCTTCAGCCTGCCTCAGCCTCAGCCTCAGCCTCAGCCTGCCTCTGCTTGCCTCAGCCTCAGCCTCAGCCTGCCTCGGCCTCAGCCTGCCTCAGCCTCAGCCTGCCTCAGCCTCCCCTCCTCCCGCCCCCCCTCCCCCCCCCCTTCACCCCCCCCCCCATTCAGCCTCACCTTGTCTCAGCTTTGGCCTGCCTCGGCCTCATCCTTAGCCTCAGCCTCAGTCTCAGCCTCAGCTTGTCTCGGCCTGAGCCTGCCTCTGCCTCAGCCTCAGCCTGCCTCAGCCTCAGCCTCAACCTGTCTCAGCCTCAGCCTGCCTCAGCATCAGCCTCAGCCTCAGCCTCAGCCTCAGCCTCCTGCCTCGGCCTCAGCCTCTCTGCCTCGGCCTCAGCCTCAGGCTCAGCCTCAGCCTCAGCCTCAGCCTGCATCAGCCTCAGCCTCAGCCTGCCTCAGCCTGCCTCAGCCGCAGCTTGCCTCAGCCTCAGCCACAGCATCAGCCTCAGCCTCAGCCTGCCTCAGCTTCAGCCTCAGCCTCAGCCTGCCTCGGCTTGCCTCAGTCTCAGCCTCAGCCTGCCTCGGCCTCAGCCTCAGCCTCAGCCTGCCTCAGCCTCAGCCTCAGCCTCTCAGCCTCAGCCGGCATCAGCCTCAGCCTCAGCCTCAGCCTGCCTCAGCCTCAGTCTCAGCCTGCCGCAGCCTCAGCCTGCCTCAGCCTCAGCCTCAGCCTGCCTCGGCCTCAGCTTGCGTCAGCCTCAGCCTCAGCCTGCCTCGGCCTGAGCCTGCCTCAGCCTCAGCCTCAGCCTGCCTCGGCGTGCCTCAGCTTCAGCCTCAGCCTGCCTCGGCCTCAGCCTGCCTCGGCCTCAGCCTGCCTCAGCTCGGGCATTCAAAATATGGCACAGGACTGGTGTTCTGGGAGCACGAAGATCACGAAGTGGCCCACAGTTGGCTCCGGGCAAGCAAAATGTGGTACAATAATGGTGTTCTGGGAACACGAAGAACACGAAGTGGCCTACAGTTGGCTCCGGGCATTCAAAATGTGGCCTGGGAATTGTGTTTTGGGAACACGAAGAACACGAAGTGGCCTTCAGTTGGCCCCGGGCATTCAAAATGTGGCCTGGGAATGGTGTTCTGGGAACACGAAGAACACGAAGTGGCCTACAGCTGGCTCCGGGCATTCAAAATGTGGCCCGGGAATGGTGTTCTGGGAACACGAAGAACACGAAGTGGCCTACAGGTGGTTCCGGGCATTCGAATTCATGCCCAGGAATGGAGTTCTGGGAACTCGAAGACCACGAAGTGCGTCACTGTTTGCTTAAAACGAGTTCCCCGGCATCCCCCCGGCATCCTCCCCCGGATCGCGCCCAGACCCCCCTGGGGCGTCATGATGCTCTCTCTCTCTCTCTCTCTCTCTCTCTCTCTCTTTTGACCCGACTAGAAGCCTATCAGTCTTCGCTGTTAGGTAAGAATGGAAAATGATGAACTGCATGCGCATAAACGTTCGGAGCTCCGCGCGGATTTCTTGGATCGGCGCTGGACCCCCTTCCTTGGCGCGCGTGTGGCGCCGGAGGCGCCGCCAGGGGTGCCCAGCGCCGATCTCAGAAGTCCACCGCCAGGATAAGTAGGTTCACATCCACGGCTCCCCGAGATCCCTGGGACACGACCCTGCAGCAGTGGACATATGATGTAGACGTAGTGTGGCGGCGCAAGAAATTCGCGCGGAGCTCCGGAATTCATGGTTTTGCCGTTTGGTTTTCCTCCACTCACGATGAGGTCGAGCTTTCCGGGCGTTCTCGCCCACTGTCGGGTTCTGGGACCATCACATGTCGATTTGGTTTGAAAAATTCAGAAGAAAGATCGGGTCTAGGGCTCCGTTCGCGATTTTCTGCGATGTCGCAATTTTTCTGCAGCGTCGAATCTCAGAGTTCACCCAGGACCAGCTGTTCGTCCTGAGCCATTTTCTGACGGTCCCGGGCTCGCGGAGGGCCCCGGGAAACCCCCAAACCGGTGCAGAACCTCAGGGCTCCGTTTCGGCCATGCGTCAGAATGACCCTTCGCTGGAGTGATCTCTGGTGCAGGTGCACCAGGGCCCCCCCCCGCAGTGGCTTGCGCGCGTGGATCTGCCCCCGCCCCTCGTGGCCCAAGCCGCGCACCAAAAGTCACCCTTGACTAATTAGGGCCTAGGGTCGCTCTTCCGTGTCCGCCCAAGAGAAGTCGGACCAAAAAGCACCACACTCCATGGACTCCAGATTCCGCTTACGAGAGTCGAGAATCTGGACTGGACCTTGGGCGTCTTCTCGGAGCCACTTCTCTGTCGTAGACTGTTCGTGCACCTGGATCTGGACTACCGTTTCAGAAACCGCGCGGAGCGAAGCTCATTTCCCAGACCCCCGCAGTCACGTTTTTTTCATGACGAGACCCCCAGTGGTCCGGACCCATTCCCCGGGACGGGTTTTTCATCCTGAGTCGTTTTCTGACGGTCCCGAGGCCGGCAATGGCCCCCTGAGGCCGAAAATGGCGAAACACCTCCCGTCCTGATTTTTTCATGACTCGATGGGGGTCAGTTTTTTTTAGCTTGACAGCTTCTTAACTCTGATCGGCGACCGCTCGTGCGTCGGGTTGGGTTGACCCAAACGGGGGTCCAGCAACAAGGGTGTGGTGCAATCGATTTGGTGCAGTAGATTTGTGGGGTTGTAATGGATTTGGGGCGTGCAATACATTCCGGGGCGCAGATGTATTGCTGGATTGTCGCGTGCAATGCGTTACTTGCAATACAACGCAATACAATTCTCAAGCGCAATACATGTGCCCCAAATCTACTGCACCACCCCCTTTCAGCTGGACCCCCTTGTGGTTCACCCAAAGACCGCTCGTGCGGCGATCCAAAACGATCTCGCGCCCGATGGGCTCGGCCTCGCGCTCGTGTGCTGCCGCCGCTCTCGACGACCTGCTCCGCCTCGCCGCTGCGCGCAGGGATCCGCGGCCGCCACAGAGTGCAGGCGGCCGTATCCCTCGGCATCGCTCGGACCCCAGACCCCCTCGAGTCTTGAAAATCACGACGGGAGGTTTTTCGCTGTTTTCGGCCTCGGGGGGGCCCTACAGGGCCTCGGGACCATCACAAAACGACTCAGGATGAAAAAACGGTCCTGGGGAATGGGTTCGAGACCTCTGGGGGTCGACGTTCTGTGAAAAATCATAACGTCGGGGGTCTCGGACGTGTGCACTAGTTTTCGGCGAGGGCCGTCGAGGAACATCCCGAATCTTCGAGCAACAAAAACAAGAACACGCGCACGAGAATGAAGAATGCACGGGGAATGGACGTCCGAGCGGTGGCGAGCTCCCCAACCCCCCGACGTCATGATTTTTCACGACGCGACCCCCAGAGGTCGGGACCCCTGCCCATGGGGCCCGTTTCTCATCCTGAGTCATTTTTGTTGGCGGTCCCAGGGCCTGTCAAGGGCCCCCCGAGGCCGAAAGTGGCGAAAAACCTCCCGTCGTAATTTGTGTTATGACTCGAGGGGGTCTGGGTTTCCTTAGCCTGACGGCCCCCCGAGGCCGAAAGTGGCGAAACGTTTCCCGTTGTGGCTTTTTCGCACTGCGGGGGGGCATGTCCTGGGAGTGCCGGCCGAGGAGCGGCCCCAGCCAACGAGGGGGGGCGACGTGGGGCCGAGAGGGCGGCGGCCTCTTGTTGCCTCCTCCTCCTCCTCCTCCCTCCTCCTCCTCCTCCGTATCCATTTTGGCTCAAGTCATTGAGCTGGCACCGGGGATCAGCGGCCCCACAGTTCCAGGGACGGGTGCCCGTCCCGTCGGCAACCATTCCTCCCACACGAAGATGGCGAGGAGGGGCGACTTCACGGTCTGCTCATGCGGCAATTGGGCATTCGCAACGATGGCAAATGTGCGAAGTGCGGGGCCTCAATGGGGTTATACCACAGAGCACCTCCGTGGCGGTCGAAGAGGCAGAGTTCGTGGTATCAATACAGTTCGTCGGAGACGACCATGGGGCCCACGAAGGTCGACCCAGCAGCACTCCTCGATCAGTTGGCCTCTCTTCCTCAGTTCACCAAGGAGGCGAACACGCTTCGCCAGGCGCAAGAGAGGTACAAAGAGAGCCAGGTGGTTCAGGCTTCTCCCCAGGAGTGCTACACGAAGTCGGCAAAAAAACTCAAGTGGAAGGCGGACGCTCTGGAGAGAGCTTCCAAGGCAGAGTTGGATGCGGAACACAAGCTGGAGGTCGCCAGGGAGGCCACGAAGCGCGCGGCTTTGGAGCACGCCAGGGCCAAGCAGGAGCACGAGGAAGCGGTGGCTCGTGTGGCGGCGGAGGCCAACATCCAGCATGTCCCGCAGGGCTACACGTCGGACGGCAAGAGAGTCGTCTTCGCGGTGGATGACACGCTGTTCCAGGACATCGGCGCTTTTGCCGAAGAAGAGCAGCGTGTCCTTCGGGCCCTGGAGGCCATGATCAAGGAACAGTGCGACCAGGTGGCGGCCATCCAGAAGGCAGTCCACGAACAGTTCGCAAAGGTCAAGGATATTCGCTCGGGCGCATCCAAGAGACAGCGCACGGGCGAGCAAGGTCAATCTGCAGTGGGTACAGGAGGCACCATGGAGTACGACTCGGAGCCAGAGGACCAGCACGGGGAGGCCAAGAGCCCCGCGCATCCGAATGAGGACTCCCCCGACCTACTGGCGGCAGCGGAAGCGGACAGAGCAGCGGCATTGGAGGCTGAGCGCAAGAGGATCGCTAGCAATGCCAAGGCTGGCGGCGGCAAAGGTGCTTCATCGTCTGCTGCAGGTTCTGGTGCTGGTGCTCAGCGTGGGTAGCAGCATTGGCGATTACGGACCATGTACTTCTACGAGCACGGCCAACACGAGTTCAAGGTCATTCTTCAGTAATATTTCGGAATGGGGGCCTGTCGCGAGGTCCTTCATGAGAGAGCAGGCAAAACAGTATGATATCATCGGTTTCACAGAGACACATCAGAGAGGACACCGTCTACAGGAGGCGAGGTCCGACTTGGGCCGGGACGGATGGAAGCTTACAGCAACAGAGGCGACGTCGACTGGCAGATCATCCGAGGGCACGTCAGGCGGCGAGCGGATCATTTCGCAGAAACGGTTGGCGACCACCTCCTTCGAGCATATACGAGAGTCTGAGCGATCACGCACAGGGCGCGATTGTTTTCAAGGGTTTGCCCCCTTGCTATGGCACACCTGCATGGGCAATGTCGTTGTGGTGGTGTGCTACCTTCTCCCAGGGCACAAGTTTCGTGGTCCGAACGAGAAGACCCTGATCAGATTGGCGGCCTTCCCCAGCCAGGTAAAGGAGTCCTGGTTGGTGATGGGCGACTGGAATATGCATCCCTCGGAGTGGTCAAAGACATCATGGCTAGAGAAGCTGGACGCCCTGGTCATCCTCCCCTTCCAATGGTGAAGTTACGTGTAATAGGGGTCGAGGCGCACTCATCGACTACGTGATCGCGAAGCGGGGTATATCTTCTACCATGAAGCTCCCCATTCCGCACATCCCACGAGGTCTGGGAGCAGGCTCGGATGCTAGAGAAGACTCAGGACTCACGCCTGGGAGAAAATCGGGAACTCTTCCCGCATTTCCTCCAGGACAGGGGCGCACCAGCCAGGTGCAGGCTGGCTTCCAGCTGCGCGAGTTGGGCGACAACGCTGGAGGAGGCCACCATCATCACACACAAGCTCGATCAGCAGGAGGCCGACAAGGTCAGGGGCAGAGCCAAGGGCTTTGCGTTCAAATGGGCGCGGACGCGTGCCACCCCCGATCGCCCGCATCTGCGCGATCCAGTGGCGGAGTGGTGGAATATTTGCAGTGCGCTAGCCAATCGAGCTGGAGTGTTACGTCGGTCGCAACGAATATCCGATTTACAGGTGGTCTTCAACAAGATCGAAGGCCTGTTGAGCATCAATAACGTCGCGGACAGGTTTACGATTTTCCACGACGAGGACAAGTTCAAGTGCTGGTTGGGCATGGTGGCCGTGATTTCAGAGTTGGATGACACGGGCTTCTCGGATTTGCAGCAGATGACAAATCAGTTCCTCAGCCGAGCTATTGGACGATCTCTATCTAAAGCGAGTAAGAGCTTCCAGCTGTGGATGATCCGCATGTGGAAATCGACTCCAGGGGTCATCCACAGGTACACGCGTGGAGTGCTGGACAAGGCCGACGAGATCATTGTCACGGATCGCGTCTTTGGCTCTCCCAGCGATATCATGGATCACCGCGCTGACAGTTGGCAGAAGGTGTGGAGCAGTGACAGCTTCAGTGCTGACAAGTTAAGCTTCGGGTTGAGCTAGCTACCTTCGTCAGAGAGCATCTCAGCAGGACAGCGATCCGATTACGACGGACCACATTTTCCAGGCGGCATCCAGCATGCACGCGAAGAAATCGGAGGGTACCGATGCTATGGGCCCAGTGGAGGTTCAGCGACAACTACTATCGGGCGCGCACCAGCTGGGGCGATTGCTCAGTCAGATCGAGGAGATCGGGATGTGGCCTCCGCAGGTCAATCTCGTCATCGGAGCGATCGCCCCCAAGCCGAGAGGGGGAGACAGAGCTTTAGGACTGTTACCGTTTCTGGTCAAGCTCTGGGCAAAGGTGCGCAGTGCGGCTACGTTGCAATGGACCTCCGAGGCGGACGAGCATTGGGGCACGGCGGTCCGTGGGTCCTCGGCACTGCTAGCGGCGTTGGTTCGAGGGTTGTTAGACGAGTCTGCACGAGAGCTCCGCATCTCCTCTGCTACATTATTGTTGGACATTGAAAAATGTTACGACAGTTTGGACATTGCTAAATTCTGTGCTGCGGCCCTCACACAAGGTTTCCCCGCCAAGGTACTGCTCATGGAGCTTCAGATATGTCTTGCGCCGGGGGTGCTGAAAGATCGCAGTTGGGTATCGCACGCAATACAGGCGCAGCGGGGTATCGTGGCGGGTTCGCTGAACGGTGGTAGAATGGCTAAAGCTTTCCTCGGCCCTATCATGGAGCGGGCTCACCAGCAGTATGGCATGCATATTCTTTTGAGAACAGTCGTTGACGACACGGTGACTCGGGTGGAAGGTACTGCGAAGCAAACCACATCCTTGACGATTAAATCGGGTGCCATGGTATGCGATCAGCTACGCCAAGCGGGCTTAGTCATCAGTGAGAAGACCACGGTGGTAGCTCCGGGCAACGTAATCTTGAGTGATGTTATAACGGGCCTACGTCGACTGGGAGTGCCAGTCACTCCCTCGCATGATGCGGTCGACCTGGGCGTGGACACCAGTGCGGGGCGCCGACGCACCTGCATCAAAGCGTATGAGAGAAGGAAGAAGGCAGCGAAACGAACCTGGGCGATCAAGAGGGTGAGAAGGCACGCAAAGTTACGAGGCATTACGACGGCGCTATGGACTGCAGGGTCTCGACCACAGGGTACATGCGCTCATCGGGCGTTTGGTGTTGCAGGACACGTTATGACAGATTTAAGGAGACAGGCGGCGCAGTGTTCGGTTGGTGCTGGACCAGGACGTTGCTTGACTATGGCATTGGCGATGGTGTACGGCAAGAAAGATCCAGCCAAGTCAGTGAGACTCGAGCATTTCCACATGTGGCTGAAGATGTGGCGTGAGCATCCTGAACTGCATGCGCGCGTGGCGACGGATTGGGTCAGCATCAGGTTGCAACAGCCGGGGTACGTGGCAGGTTGCAACAGGCGGGGTACAATATACCCAGCCTTCTCTGTCCTAGGTGCCAACAGGCGCCTGAGAGTCTGTTTCACCGTACTTGGAATGCGAGGCCAATGTTGGCCACCCAGATTTGACGAAATCCGATTCGTTGATCCCCCAGGCTAGAGCGCATCACGAGAGTTCGCCGAGTTTCTGGCTCCGCGGGGTCCCTGGTCGGGCTGAAACGGCCCCGACCTTCTCCGACGACCTTCCCATTGTTTTTTGCTTCGGCTTGATCCAGGACGTGCCCAGAGACGCCGAAGGTTTCGCTACCGTGTTCGGGGACGGTTCGGGTGGGAGGTTCTCTGACGACCCTCGGCGTCGGCGGGTTGGTTCTGGGGTAGTCGCGCTGGCCCCAGAAGGCCAGTTCTGGAAGTCGGTCTGGGGCGTCTGCGCTACCCTACTGGGGAAGCGACAGAGTGTTCCTCGTGCTGAGATCGCCGCATTTGCGATCGCGGTGGGTGAAGTCCCAGGCCGACTCTGTTTTATCATAGATCACCAGCCACTGTTGAGGTCCTGGGCCAAAGGTCGGTCTGTTGGTTTCGAGGCCCTTGGGGGGGGGGGGCTGTGGACCTTTGGGCCAGGATCGCCGCTGCGTTCCGTGCCAGAGCGCCCGAGGACGTTGCGCTCAAATGGGTGGCCTCCCACCAAGAGGAGCCCACGCGCCACAGGGATCAGATGTTCCTGCACTTCGGCAACGAATGTGCCGATGCGCTAGCAGGGGCGATGGCTGAAAAGGCTTGGTCTGAATTCGTGGTGGCTGACCCTCCGACCGACCGAAGGGGCGCGGAGTTGTTTTTGATCCGCCGGCGCGCTAGGAGGGCCTTGGGGCTTTCCATGGTTGCGGACCCGTGGGCCCACGAGCGCCCCACGGCGCAGTCTCAAAAACCGCTCCCTAGGTTGGCGAGAGAGCTCAGGTCCTCCGAGCATCGGTGGTGTCGCGTGGGTGCTAAAGTATTATTGTGCTTAGTGTTCGAGTTTTTCTAATCAGGATTCGATTTTTCAAGCTTGTGAGACTCTGTGCGGGTCGAGGGGTCGTCAGGAATCCGAACCCATCCGAGGGAGGTGTATTATTGGAGGTAAAGAGCTCCATCCGTCGCACACACTGCAGTACTGGAGTTCGTACTGCCTCACCTTTTGTGGCACTTGCGGTTTTTGTTGCACCGCCGGCCCCCGACAGCATTTGAAAGTTCGCAAGCTCACCCCCAAGGGGAAGCATAATCTGGCAAGGGTTTTAGCGGGTAAGTACCCCCACCCGTCGGGGCCCCCGAAAGCTGTGCGAGAAGCGTTGCACAGTCGTTTTCAGCAGTAATCTAGCCAATGCGGGACGTTCGACGTCCCTTTCCTGGAATATCCTGGAATATCCTCCTCCTCCTCCTCCTCTTCCTCCGCCCCCACCTCCTCCTCCTCCTCCTCTTCCTCCTCCCTCCTCTCCTCATCTCCCCCTTCCTCTTCTTCTCCTGCTCCTCTCCTCCCCCTCCTCCTCCTCCTCTCCCCTCCTCATCCTCCTCCTCCTCTCCTCCTCAATATTCCTCCTCCTCCTCTCCTCCTTCCTCCTCCTCTCCACTCCTCTCCTCCTCCTCCTCCTCCTCCGCCCTCTCCTCCTCCTCATTTTCCCCCTCCCTCCCCCTCCTCCCTCCTCTCTCCTCCTCCTCCTCTCCTTCCTCCTCCTCATCCTACTCTTTCCTCATCCTCCTCCTCCTTCCTCCTCCCCCCCTCCTCCTCCTCCTCCTCCTCCCCCTCCTTCTCCTCTCCTCTCCTCCGCCCACCTCCTCCTCCTCCTCCTCTCCATCCTCCTCCTCCTCCTCCTCCTCCTCCTCCTCCTCCCCCTCTTCCTCCTCCTCCTCCTCCTCCCCTCCTTCCTCTCCTCCTCCTCCTCTTCCTCCTTCCTCCTCCTCTCCTCCTCCTCCTTTCCTCCTCCAGATTATTATTATGTCTCCTCCTCCTCCTCCTCCTCTCTCCTCCTCCTCCTTCCTCCGGCTCTCCGTCCTCAGCATCCTCCTCCTCATCCTCCCCTCCCCCTCACCTCTCCTCTCCTCCTCCTCCTACTCCTCACTCCTCCTCCTTCCTCTCGTCCTCGTTCCTCCTCCCTTTTCCTCCCCCTCCCCCTTCCTCCTTCCTCTCCTCCTCCTTCCTCCTCTCTTCCTCCTCCTCCTCCCTCTCTCCCCCCCTCACTCCTCCTCCTCCCTCATCCTCCTTCCCTCCTCCTCCTCTTCCTCCTCCTCAGCCATTTCGGCCCAGAAAGTTCTGGGCTTGCAACGGCCGTCTTCGAAGTGGCAGTCGCCGTTGCGGGTCTTTCTGGCTGGGTACGCAGGTCGAGGGACTTTTTTCCCTCCAACTATCCACGACGCCTCATCGGCAGGTCCCATGGCCAAGGACGATGAGGCGGTGCTCCCAGGTCCGCGGCAGCCCTGCTGGGGCTGCCCTCGCTGTGGGCGTAATCAGAACTGGGCATGCCGCGTCCGCTGTGTCTGTGGCGAGGCAGCACCCCAGTCGGTCACCCAGCGCGCCAAGGAGAACGCCAAGAAGTCCAGTCCTGCAGATGGGCCTCGTCTTTCTGGCCCTCGCGGTGCATGGGCGCGCGGTCCACCGGCAGTCAAGTCAGGTGGGAACACTTCCAAGATCGAGCAGCAGCTGGCCGACCTGGCGAAGCAGGTCGAGCAGCTCACCAAGGGCGCAGGAGTCAATGCGGGAAGTGCGCGTGCAGGAGGTGCAGGCGCGGGTGCTGCCCGCAAACCTGAACCCAAGCCCGATGCTGAAGAAGGGATGGTGTGGTGGACACGGAGCTCGTTGCCCTTCGTGCCAAGGCGGACGCCATGGAAGAGGCGCTCGCCATCATCAAGAAGTGTCCTGAGCTGGGCTCCTCGGCCACACAGGCCCAGATGGAGTCAGAGCTGGCTGCGGTGCGCAAGTCGATCGCGGAGCGCAAGCCTGCAGTCACAAGGCACACTACCCTCGGCCGCAAGCTGGCCAAGCGCCAGCAGCAGCTGGCCAAGCTTGAAGAAGAGGCTACTGAACAGCTTCAGGCTATCAAGGACGCTCAGGAGGCCCTGGCGCAGGCTCGCGACAAGATCCAGGCGGTCAAGGTCGAGATCTCTGCGTCCCAGGTGGAGCTCCGCAGCGCGTTGCAGCAGGTGGCCCCGTCCGAGGAGACCGCGCCATGCACGCAGCTGTCGCCCGAGACGCTCGAGCAGGCACCGCCTAGCAGCTGGTGGCTTCCCCGTCTTTCGCCAAGTGCCAGGAGCTGCTGGCGGCACAGGCGGCGCAGGCCAAGGCCAACGCACCCCCCTCACCCCCAACTCCTGCTGAAGGTATCCCTGGGGGCCCAGGAGTTCCAAGGCAGGAGCCAGGGGGTGATTCTATTCCAGTTCCAGGGGATGACGAAATTGACGTCGAGCTGGACGATCTTGATTCTGAGGACATCTCGAAGATCCTGGCAGCCGCTAGGAAGGATGGCGAGGAGCATTCAGAAGAGTTTACCGCACTTCTGCGCACAATGGGGGTCAAGGCCAAGAAACAAAAGTGTGGGTGACACTGTGTTCGGCATTCCTGGTCCTCTGCTTTCGGGGATCCCGCTCTCTGCATCAGGTCGGCCAGTGCCAGCCCTGAGAGGGGCCCCC
>CAUYUJ010010405.1:22500-28648 GCA_963575745.1 Prorocentrum cordatum | reverse complement strand
ATTCGACAGTTTGTGCCACTTGTCAGATGAACACTCGGGGAGACTTGCACTCTCCTTGTGCCAGTGGCAAACATTTCAATCGGGGCCACTTCAAGTGGCCCCGATTGAAATAGCTGGGCATTGCAAGAGGCGAGTTGCCCGTCCTCTGCCGCTGGGATTCTGGGAGGACGTGATGCCACACGCGAGTCGCCCAAAGGGGTGGGCGGATGTTCCTTGCCTTCGACGCTGTGTGGCACTTCGTCGGGGGGGAGGCCCGACGTCGCCCCACCAGCCAGACTACTGTTGCTGCGCCTCGCCTTGCCTTTGCGAAACAAGTGAGGTCCCTTCGCCCTCAAGGCCGGCGAGTTCGGAAGTAATGGGGCGTCGTGGCAAGTTCGCGGGAGGGGTCAGTGATATGCCAGCACCAAGCTTGGCCAGGCCTTCCATGGGCTTTCGCTAGTGGCCCCTGAGAGGCCTGGCCAACTTAGGAGCGTCCATTCCTGGCCGATCTGACTCTTGGATTCCAGTTTTGGTCCGGTCCGCCGTGCGCCATTGAGATGTGTATCGATCCAATATGAGGGCTCGAAGGGTTAACCTCTCGCCCCTACCGCAGGTGGAGTGTTCCAAGAGGTGAGGTGTGTGTGTGTGGTTTTCCATCCGCTGTCTGCTTGATTCTTCCCGTCGGATTCCTGCCAGTGGGGCCTTCGGTGGAGCTCCCTATGGGGCCACGGGTGACGGGTGTGCCGAAATGGGGGCGGTCACGCATGTGGCTCCTGCCACTGGGGCTTTCTGTCGGGTCTACCGGTCAGTCGGTGTTCTGTAGCCGATCTCTTGGGTTTACCCTCGGTGGTTCGAGCTACTGCTGTGCAGGCTCCTCCGTCCAATATTCCACAAGCGCGTACGTACGCAAACGATCTTCCTCCAGTTCCGTTCTGAAGGATGGCAGCCCAGAGGATGCCCTGGGCCGTGTGGTCAGTGGTGTTGGTCGCCCACGGCGTACCCACCGCGAGTTCTATGAATGTGCAGACGACCACGCCAGGGCGCACGCTACGAACGAACGACAGCCCCGACAATTTCAACAATACGAACACGACAAAACAGGAAAGGGTCTCATGTGGAAATGGGTGGTACAATTCTTGTGGCAGTAGCTCAAATTATTGGGCTTGCGGCAGCGGTTGTGCGCAGGGTAAACACTACACAAATGTATGGTGCGGCTGCTGCTGGAGGAGGAGGAGGAGGATGAGGAGGAGGGCCCAAACACACTTATATGCGGCGTGCGCGGCGGCCCCTCGAGGGCGGCGCACGCGCAGATCATTTTCTCTAATGTTGCAAGCTCCGCGGCGGGCGCTTTGTGGCCCTACCGCTCGGGTAACGATGCACTGCAAGATTTTGTCTCACATTCAGGCGATCGCAAACATGGATCAAACGGGGGCGTAAATTTAGCGACGGGTCCCGTTTCCATGGGACATCGCGGGTGTTCGCCGCCGAACGAGGCGGCACTGGCTGCGTTTTGGGGAGGGCACCTCCCCCGATCCGTGGTTTCGGCGACCGCGCGCCAAATCCACGGGTCGCTAATCCATGCTTGCGCGCCCCCGATAATTAGATGTTCGGGTCGGTCGTGCGCCTCCCACCTCAGCACATCGTACTGCTACGTCCCTCCGCGCCCCGTGAGAGATATCCCCACGGCCTCCCTCCTGTCCTCCTTCCCGCCTTGTCCCCCGCAGAACCGCCGACGCCGTCGGTAAGCTGGTGGAGGTCCTGAGCGACTCGAAGCGGGCGCGCGCGGAGGTGCCGGGACTCCTGGTGGGCGCCGCAACGCCTCGTGGTCGTGGTCGTGGTCGTGGTCGTGGTCGTCGTCGTGGTCGTCGTCGTCGTCGTCGTCGTGGTCATGGTGGTTATCTTCGTCGTAGGAGGAAGAGGAGGAGGGAGGGAGGGAGGGAGGGAGGGAGGGAAAAAAGGAGGCGGAGGAGGCGGAAAGAAAGAGCAGAGGAGGAGGAGGATGAACAAAAAGGGAGCGAGGAAGAGGAGAGAGACATGGAGAAAGAGCGAGGAGAGGGAGGGAGGAGGGCGGGGGGGAGGGAGAGGATGGGTGAGGGAGGGAGGAGCAGGCGGAGGAGGAGGAGAGGAGGAGGAGGAGGAGGTAGGGAAGAAGAGGAGGAGGAGGAGGAGGAGGGGGGGGAGGTGGGGGAGGAGGAGAGGAGGAGGAGGAGGAGGGAGGAGGAGGAGCAGGAGGAGGAGGAGGAGGAGGAGGAGGAAGAATAATAATAAGAACAATAAGAATACTAAGACGAAGAATAATAATAAGCATAATAATAATACTAATACTAATAATAATGATAATAGTAATAATAATAAGAATAATAATACTAGTAATAAGAAGAAGAATGCGAAGACGAATAATAATACTAAGAATAAGAAGAAGAAGCAGAAGAAGAAGAAGAGGAGGAGGAGGAGGAGGAGGCGGAGGAGGCGGAGGAGGCGGAGGAGGGAGGAGGTGGAGGAGGAGGAGGAGGAGAAGGAGGAGGAGGGGGAGGGGGAGGAGGAGGAGGAGGAGGAGGAGGAGGGAGGAGGAGTAGGAGGGAGAAGGAGGAGGAGGAGGCGGGGGAGGGGGAGGAGGAGGAGGAGGAGGAGGAGGAGGAGGGGTGGAACAAAGGGAGGAGCGAGGAAGAGGAGGAGGAGGAGGAGGATGAGGAGGAGGAGGAAGAGGAAGATGAGGAGGAGGAATAGGAAGAATAAGAAGACGAATAATATGACTAATAAGAATCATATTAAGAATAATACTACTAAGAAGAAAAAACATGATAATAATCACAATAATAATATTAAGAATAATACGAAAAAGAAAAAGAAGAAAACGAGGAGGAGGAGGAGGAGGGCGGCGTCCGACTGACTCTTGCGCCTGCAGTTCGTCAGCTCCTCAGGTGGAGGAGGGAGAGAGGGCGGCAGGGGGGGATGATACTGTGGCGTGTGTGGCAGTCTTGGAGACCTCGGGGTGGGCCCTCGTGGCGCTGGGCGCAGCTCGACGGGCTGGCCACGACCGTCTGGGAGGCGTCTGTGCACGGACATCTGCCCAAGCTGGTCCCAGGGACAGGGTGGAGGGCTCGGAGGGGCGTCGCGTATGATTTCGGCATCACGTTCTACGTGGAGGTCAGAAAACGGGGGGCAATGGTAAGCCATGCAGACGCATGTTGGGCTCGATGCGCTGGGGGGCCACCCTTGCTACTGCCGCGCAACATCAGTAAGGACACCACACGCACAAACACACCCACACCCACACCCACACCACCACACCCACACCCACACCCACACCCACACCACCACACCCCCACCCCCACCCACACCCACACCCACTCCCACACCCACTCCCACACCTACACCCACATCCTTGTTCCTTTTTATTATATACCCCCACCTACCTCGTATTCCGGCCGATAGCAACCCAATCCGGGACTTCCCATCCAGACTATGAAAAATCAATACAAAGTGGCCGTTTTTCTTCTCAACATCGTTTTTCTTGTCAACGACGATGCGAAAAGCGTGGCAGGAATGGGACGCGGCGCACATCGCGCGCGGCCGTCAATCTGGGCTCGCCCATCCTGACTGTAAAAAATCAATACTAAGTCTTCGCTTTTTCCTCTCAGCATGGCCTGCCTTGTCGCCGACGGTGCGAAATATGTGGCAACAATGAGGCGCAGCGCACATATGGGACGCGGCGCACATCGCGCGCGGCCGTCAATCCAGGCCCGCCCATCCTGACTGTAACAAGTCAATACAAAGTCTCCGCTTTTTCCTCTCAGCATGGCCTGCCTGGTCGCCGACGGTGCGAAATATGTGGCAGGAGTGGGGCGCGGCGCACATCGCGCGCGGACGTCCATGCGGGCTGCGGGCCCTCCCACCCTGACTGTAAAAAACAATACAGATTTGCTGTTTTTCCTTTCATCATGGCCTGTCTTGTCGTCGACGATGCGAAATGCGTGGCAGGAATGGGGCGCGGCGCACATCGCGCGCGGACTTCTGGGGCAACCCCAAGGCGGGAGGGACCACCTTACTTGTCAGAAACAATGCCGTGATGATTTTCCCTGCCCACATAGCTGTTCTTGTCACGTCGTCCACCCCGCAAAAGTGCATGGCAAGAATTGGGCGCGGCGCACCCCCCTCCCCCCCTGCTCGAAGTGAATGGAATGACCTTCTCGCTTGGGCGCCGAGCGAAATTTTCTCAAAATTGCGCCCCCGCTTTGGCTCGGCGCACGTTTTTAGCTCGCCAATTCATTGGGCGCCGGGGCGTTCCAGGAGGCCCTGGGGTGACGAATGCCTGGGTTTTTTTGGCTTGTTCAGGCTCTTGGAGGGTCTCCTGAGGCTCCCTGCGGTTTCTTGGCGGCGTCTTCGGCCGTCTGGAGGCCATCTTGGGCGTCTTGGAACGATCTTTCGGCGACTCAGGGCCCCTCGGATCGTCTCGGGGGCGTCTCGGCTCTCTTGGGGCGTTCCTGGGGCGCTCTGGGACCTGGAAGTCAGCGCCGAAGAAGAAAACCATCGCTGGGACCGACGTGCCCAGGACCTGCTCGGGGTTCTTTTCGTCCGGGGGCCCCCAGGGGCCGCTAGTTACTGGAGATCTTTGCACGCCTCTGGCCCGTTGGGCCGGCGAATTTGTCCCCAGCCTTTCTGAGATCTCGACCCCTTTCTCGGGAGCAGTTTTGCGTCCTGGATATTTTCTCATTGGTCCGGGGGGCCAAAAACCGTTCCCTGGAGGGCGAAGTCGAGGGAAAACGTGCGAAGTCGAGGGAAAAACGCCAGCACGGAGAACATTTCATCGTCGGGGATGCGGGCCCAAGAGCCGCGAGAGCTTCCGAGGGGCCTCGAAGCCCGAACTGGGAGGGGCCTCGAAGCTCGAAGCCTCGAGGGGTATCCTCCACTCGCACTGAAATGCCCGCGCAGCCCCCAGTTGTGCCATCACTGTTTCTTATGTTGTGGGAGGGCGGGTGGGAATGGGCATGCCGCACTTGACTCGCTCGAGCTGGCTAGCTTGACCCACACCCACACCCACACCCACACCCACCCACACCCACACCCACGCACGGACGCACGCACGCACGCACGCGCACACACACAGACACACACACACACCGACGCACACAGACACACACACAGGCACACACAGACACACACCGACGCACACAGACACACAGAAACAGACACACAGACACAGACACAGCCACACACACATACGCACACATTCACACATCCACGCATCCACACATTCACACAGTCACACATACACACATTCGTACATTCTTGCATCTACACATTCACACATTCACACATCCATACATGCACACATGCACACACAGTCACACACATTCACACACATTCACACACATGCACACACAAACACATTCACACACATTCACACACACACTCACACACTCACACATGCACACACACATTCACACCACACACACCACACACACGCGCACACGCACACACGCACCCACGTACACACGCACACACGCACAAACGCACACACGCACACACGCACAAACGCACGCACGCACACACGCACACACGCACACACGCATACACGCACACATGGCACACGCACACACGCACACACGCACACGCGCACACGCGCACACATGCAGACGCGCACACGCGCACACGCGAACACGCGCACACGCGAACACGTGCACGCACACACACACACACACACGCACACACGCACACACGCGCAAACGCACGCACGCACACACGCACAGACGCAACCATGCACACACGCACACACACGCACGTCCGCACACCGACACACTCACACACCCACCAACCCACCCACCCCCCCACCCCCACCCCCACCCCCACCCATACCCGCACCCACACCCACACCACACAACATACACCCACACCCACACACACACACCCACCCCACACACACACCACACACCCACGCTCACATACCCACCCACCCAGCCACGCACGCACGCACGCAAGCACGCACGCTCGCTCGCACGCACGCACGGCCGCACGCACTCACGCACCCACGCACTCACGCACGCACGCACGCCGCACGCACACACAGACAAACACAGACACACACAAACACACACACAGACACACAGACACAGACACACAGACACACAGACACACAGACACACAGACACACAGACACACAGACACACAC
>CAUYUJ010010405.1:10000-12500 GCA_963575745.1 Prorocentrum cordatum | reverse complement strand
TGCCCTACTCGGGACTTCGCGGGCCAATTCGACGACCGGGCGATGCGGCAGTTCGCGGCCCGCGAAAATGCTACGCAGCATGGCGGGGGGGTCGCCGCCAAATAATCCCGTGCGCATCGAGACCATCGGGGGGGTCGTCGACGAGAGGATTGAAGGTCAACCCGCAACGCTAGCAGAGAGCCCCATGGAAAACGCGTGCGTGCTGCACGAGGTGCGGGCGCCCATAATCACGCAGGAGCGCGTCTACACCCCGTTTGCCAGTCGCGGAATGCTGGGGGGATCAACGCCGCCACGGGCCATTGGCTGCTGCTTGTGGTGGGTGGTGAACAGGAGGTGGTTGCGAACTCGTGGGCCGTCTTCACGGTGGGCTTCCTAGTGCGCAGCGAGAAGCTGAAGCCGACCGCAGCCCGCATTGGCATTGAGAAGCAGGACGTCCTCAGGCACACCTCGTCGAACGTTCCGTTCCTGCAGTTCGTCATGCACGAGGGGTCTATCGAGCACGTCCTGGGCGCGTTCTTGGGCGCCAGCGCTATCGCGAGGCAGATTGCCAGCGTTGGCGTGATAGCGAACGTCATCCAGGCCCATGGGGACTATGCGAAGGACATGGAGAGCGGGCGCGTCGAGGTTTTCCCGGCGCCCCGTGCCGTGGAAGATTATTTCCGTATGATCCAGGAGGTGTCGAAGGCCCTGCTTGCCGCGCTAATGGCGGTCGGAGCCGCGCCTGATCCTCTGCGACAGACCCGATTGGGCGAGTGCGCGCCAGACGCCTCGGCAGCTCCCCGCGCCGACGGCGCAGTCGCAGCGGCCGGGGCCCGCTGCGCCCTCGGGCCGAGGCAACAGGTTCGGGAAGGGAAGGCCGTAGGGGAAGCCGAAGGCCGCTGGCAAGGCTGGTGCAAAGCGAAAAACGAAGGCGAAGGACACGGTCGGGCAGAAGCACTTCGGCAGCTGCATGCAGGTTGGAAGGCGCCAGATTCTTGCCGACAGCGCAGCTGGTCGACGCCGTCGCGCCCGTGTTCTTCCACCAGATGCGCGTCGGGTGGCGAGAGGTGAGTGGCGCAGCCTACCTCTTGAACGCGTGCTTCCACGATGTCCCCGTAAACGTTGCGCAGGGGATCTGCAGGCGCGTTGGCGGCGCGCCCAGATATCGCGGATCCCCGCATCCGGTGGATTTGGTCGTTTGTCAGCTACCGGTGCGATCGGGGGCGGCTGTCCGCGCGACTCGCGCTCGCCGTCCGCGAGTTCTCTGGGGCGGACGTCTGCCGAAACGAAGAAACGGGGCTGCTGATTTGTTCGCGGGTGTGCATGCTGGGCCAGGTAATGTACCTTGAAAGGGCCGCCATGACGGTCGATGCGCACCAGAACCCGAAGAAGCCTAGCCAATGCCGTCCGAAAAGGCATGGGCGTGATCGGTGCGCGGGAGGCCCTCGACGGTCGAGGCGCGCTGGGTCTTGCAGACGGCTTTCTTGCCGTCGCCGCGTGAATCCCTGAGACTCCACGAGGGTCTTAGGTGGGTGTGATGGTTTTCTCCAGGATTTCACCCCATGCTTTGACCATCCAGTCCTGGTAGACCTGGTTGAGCAGAGCCTCTCCTGTCTCTTTTAATGCACCGCGGCCCGTAGCAGAGTGCAGCTTGCCATCCTCTCCTCTATGCTGTGCCGGGTAATCCCCTGCTCCTGGTCAGCGGGTCCGGATGGGGCCGATGCCAGGGCCCGGAGGAACTGGGGTAGATTTGAGCGGAACTGTAACCTCTATGTCCTGGATGTATGCCGCCAGGGATAGGGGGGCCGGTCGGCGGATAGTTCGGGGGTTCAGGAGACTTCTCGGCCCCGCTGGGTCCCTGCTCCGTTCGACCGCCATTCAGACGTCGGCGATGGGGTTCGAGGCCAGCCTCGCCGCCCGGCGCCGCCGCAGGGGAGAGACAAGAACGTGTTGCTCTTGCCTCAGAAGAGGATGACCGAAGCGGCATGCGCCTAGTTCAAGAGCGACCAGGCGTTGAAGAATAATGGGGTCGAACTGAGCGAGCGCGCGGCCGTCGCGGGGCGACGGCGCCGCTGGCGGTGATCGCCGGTTTTTTTGTTGTAGAAGACCAAAATTGGTTTCGCCGTTGGGGCCGGCGCCCCCAGGCGCTTCAAGGCGATTCCCAAGCGCCCGAAGGGTTTTTGACCGTAGACGAGGTATCGTCGGGGAGGCGCGCTGTGCCGTGATTTGCGGGGATCGAGGCCTCGGAGGCACGAATCTCACATGTTCTTGCGTGTCCTCGGGGCCTGTGCTTCTCGGCGAAACCGAAGGCGAGGCGCGCGGCAACTTCTCCCCATATTAGTTTTTCGCAGCGCTGGCGTCGGCCTGAGTTCTCGTGGGCTCAACTAGCGCTCGCCCTTTGCCGCCGATAGCGTTCGTGGTCGAAGCGCGACCCAGCGGGGCGCGTCACTTTAGGGTGTGGGGTTCGAGGGTCCACCAGCTCAACTCGAAGCCTTCTGGGTGTATCCCACCCGCCCGCGAC
>CAUYUJ010010405.1:0-5000 GCA_963575745.1 Prorocentrum cordatum | reverse complement strand
CCACGGGCAGATTCAAATTAGACCTCGCCATCCCTGGGGGGGAGCGATCTGTGAAACTGTCGCCATTTTCGAGGCCTGCTGGAGGGCCCAGCACAGTGAGGGCCACGGGCAGATTCAAATTAGACCTCGCCATCCCTGGGGGGCTGCGATCTGTGAAACTGTCGCCATTTTCGAGGCCTGCTGGGGGGCCCAGCACAGTGAGGGCCACGGGCAGATTCAAATTAGACCTCGACATCCCTGGGGGGGCTGCGATCTGTGAAACTGTCGCCATTTTCGAAGCCTGCTGGGGGGCCCAGCACAGTGAGGGCACGCGCGGATTCAAATTAGACCTCACCATCCCTGGGTGGGTTGCGATCTGTGAAACTGTCGCCACTTTCGAGGCCTGCTGGGGGGCCCCGCAAAGTGAGGGCCACGCGCGCGATTCAACGGGCTCCCGTGGTGTGGGGGGCTGCGATCTGTGAAACTGTCGCACTCGAGGTCGCTGGGGGGCCCAGCGCCAGTGACGACACGGGCAGATTCCAAATGATGACCTCGCAATCCTCTGGAGGCTGCGATTGTGAAACGGTCGCCATGTTCGAGGCCTGCTGGGGGGCCCAGCACAGTGAGGCCACGCGCGGACCCAAATTAGACCTCGCCATCCCTGCGGGGCTGCGATCTGTGAAACTGTCGCCACTTTCGAGGCTTGCTGTGATCCCCGTTTTCGAAGTGGCTAGGAGTGCTCAGGAATTGTAACTCATCAGCTTTATCAAGCCTTTTTCCTGTAGCCAGTGTCCTGCGAGTCTCCCGAATTCCGTCTGCAGACATATGTAACCCTCGCTCCGTCATCGCCCCCTTATAAAGTATCCTAAACTATTTGCGCCCCGCTTTTGCGCAGGGGTTGGGTACGTCGCCAGGGTAATTGTTCCCAACCCTCCTTGGTTGGGGATTCGTTTTGAATAGAGCAGTGTGGTCGCGTCCCTTCTCCTCCCGCCTCTTCCTGTCTTGCCTGCGGGGGGCTGCGATCTGCGAAACTGTCGCCATTTTCGAGGCCTGCTGGGGGGCCCAGCGCAGTGAGGGCCACGCGCGGATTCAAATTAGACCTCGCCATCCCTGGGGGGCTGCGATCTGCGAAACTGTCGCCATTTTCGAGGCCTTCTGGGGGGCCCAGCACAGTGAGGGCCACGCGCAGATTCAAATTAGACCTCGCCATCCCTGGGGGGCTGCGATCTGCGAAACTGTCGCCATTTTCGAGGCTTGCTGGGGGGCCCAGCACAGTGTGGGCCACGCGCGGATTCAAATTAGACCTCGCCATCCCTGGGGGGCTGCGATCTGCGAAACTGTCGCCATTTTCGAGGCCTGCTGGGGAGCCCAGCACAGTGAGGGCCACGCGCAGATTCAAATTAGACCTCGCCATCCCTGGGGGGCTGCGATCTGCGAAACTGTCGCCATTTTCGAGGCGGGGGGGGGGCACCTTGGCTTTTTTTTTTTTTGGGGGCCCAGCACAGTGAGGGCCACGCGCGGATTCAAATTAGACCTCGCCGTCCCTGGGGGGCTGCGATCTGCGAAACTGTCGCCATTTTCGAGCCTGCTGGGGGGCCCAGCACAGTGAGGGCCACGCGCGGATTCAAATTAGACCTCGCCATCCCTGGGGGGCTGCGATCTGCGAAACTGTCGACATTTTCGAGGCCTGCTGGGGGGCCCAGCACAGTGAGGGCCACGCGCGGATTCAAATTAGACCTCGCCATCCCTGGGGGGCTGCGATCTGCGAAACTGTCGCCATTTTCGAGGCCTGCTGGGGGGCCCAGCACAGTGAGGGCGACGCGCGGATTCAAATTAGACCTCGCCATCCCTGGGGGGCTGCGATCTGTGAAACTGTCGCCATTTTCGAGGCCTGCTGGGGGGGCCAGCACAGTGAGGGCCACGCGCGGATTCAAATTAGACCTCGCCATCCCTGGGGGGCTGCGATCTGCGAAACTGTCGCCATTTTCGAGGCCTGCTGGGGGGCCCAGCACAGTGAGGGCCACGCGCAGATTCAAATTAGACCTCGCCATCCCTGGGGGGCTGCGATCTGTGAAACTGTCGCCACTTTCGAGGCCTGCAGGGGGGCCCAGCACAGTGGGTACTCACCGCGGACTCAAATTAGACCTCGCCATCCCTGGGGGGCTGCGATCTGTGAAACTGTCGCCACTTTCGAGGCCTGCTGGGGCCCAGCACAGTGACGCCACGCGCGGACCCAAATTAGACCTCGCCATCCCTGGGGGGCTGCGATCTGTGAAACTGTCGCCACGTTCGAGGCCTGCTGTGATCCCCGTTTTCGATTTGGCTAGGAGTGCTCAGAATTGTAAATCCATCAGCTTTATCAAGCCCTTTCTGTAGACAGTGCCTGCGAGTCTCCCGAATTCCGTCTGCAGACATATGAACCCTCGCTCCGTCATCGCCCCATTTAAAAGTATCCTAAAATATTTGCGCCCCGCTTTTGCGCATGGGTTGGGTACTTCGAAGGGTTAAGTAATTATATTATTAGTACTAGACTACTACTAGAACGTAGTAGTAGTAGTAGTAGTAGTAGTAGTAGCAGTAGTAGTAATGGTAATAGTAGTAGTAGTAGTAGTAGTAGTAGTAGTAGTAGTAGTAGTAGTAGTAGTAGTAGTCGTAGCAGTAGTAGTAGTAGTAGTAGTAGTAGTAGTAGTAGTAGTAGTAGCAGTCGTAGTAGTAGCAGTAGTAGCAGTAGTAGTAGTAGTAGTCGTCGTCGTCGTCGTCGTCGTCGTCGTCGTCGTCGTCGTCGTCGTAGTAGTAGTAGTAGTAGTAGTAGTAATAGTAGTAGTAGTAGTAGTAGGAGTAGTAGGAGTAGTAGGAGTAGTAGTAGTAGGGGTAGTAGTAGTAGTAGTAGTAGTAGTAGTAGTAGTAGTAATCGCATTAGTGACTGTACTAGCAGTAGTCGCAGTAGTAGCAGTAGTAGCAATAGCAGTCGCAGTAGAAGTAGTAGCAGTGGGTGTGGGAGGGGTAGGAGGAGGAGGAGGAGGAGGAGGAGGAGGAGGAGGAGGAGGAGGAGGACCCTGATCCCTATGCGTAGCGAACAGGCACGTGCGTTTTTCCAGTGATTTGATTGTTGCGTCTGGGGGGTTCTCGGGCCCCAGGGCCACCTAAGCTCGAGCAGCGACGAACCCCCATGCCTTCTTAGAAGACCCCCCCCTCGCCCCGCCCACCTTCGCGCGCCGTCCACGGAGCGACGGAAGAGAACGGGGTCGATTTTGCCGGCGTACGAGCGTAAGTTTGCCGCGTAAGGCCGTGCGGAAGCGCCCTCGTTCTCCACGCGGTGTGCCGCGCTGGCGGCCCGCGCGAGCCACTGCGTATGGCCGCCATGCCATCTCGCGCAAGACCCCCTTCTTTTCGTCGCCCACCTGTCCTGGCCGGGCACGGTGTACGGCTGGGTTCGCAAACATACTGTGCGTTGTGGCGCCGCCGGCCCGCTGGTCACACGCAGTCCCCCCCACCTTGAGGATATATCGTGCACCGATGACGCCATAACGCCTGGGCAGCGTGCTTCTCGGAGGCTGGTACTGCGCGCGACCCCTGCGGCGCCAGCCGTACCCCAGGTCGAGCAGTGCCAGCGGTTCAGCTTCCCCCACAGCCTCGCCGTCCTGGGCCGCTCGCTGCGGAGCGGCCGCCTCAGTCTGGGCAGCGCCGACCCGGTTGCGGTCTGCGATTGGCGGCCTCTGCCGTTTCCCCCCCGCTCGCCCTATCCCGCAAGAGGAGTGCTTTGGTGGCAGATTGTGGGAGCCAGGTGTGTCTTCGCAAGTCCGTCACCAGGGTGCAACGGCGTGCGCCAGCGCTTGGTGATCACAATGAGAGCGCGCCGGTTTTGCGTCGACTCGCGTTGATTTAGCGTCGATCCGCGTCGGTTCGCAATCGTCAGCAAGATGGCATGGGAGGCTCCCATGAGATGTCGCCGAAAGTGTGACACGATTCAATGGTATGTCAGCGCTATCCGTACAGCATAGGTTTTATTGTCCCATGCCCCACCAAGTCTTGCGCTACATAGCGAGGCAGTCTTGGCACGGATTCCTCGACATCGTCAGCTTCGTTGTGGCCCTGCCAATGCCAATGCATCTTTCGCAGCTGGGTCGGGCCAGTTGCTGTCCAGTGCCCTTGTGTAACCCGAGGTACCTACGACGACGTTGTTGTGGTGGATGGCACCCTGGTTGTCTGCGAGTGTGTTCGCGTCAGCCATAGCCAGGGTGTCCTGTGCATCAAGTGGGAGGATGCATGCGTTTTTGCTACGCTGCAGTCGTCGGTGCTGGTTCGGAAGAAGAGGAGGAGGAGGAGGAGGAGGAGGAGGAGGAGGAGGAGGAGGAGGAGGAGGGGGACAAGGAGGAAGGGGAGAGGGAGGAGGAGGACGAGGAGGACGAGGAAGACGAGGAGGACGAGGAGGACGAGGATGATGATGATGATGATGATGATGAGGAGGAGGAATAATAACAATAATAATAAGCAGATGAATACTAATATGAAAGATGAGGAAAAGACCGGGAATAATAACAAGTGACACGCGTGCCATAGCTCTTGCACAAAACGGAGGTGGAAGGAGGAGGAGGAGGAGGAGGAAGAGTAGGAGTAGGAGGAGGATGAGGAGGAGGAACAGGAAGAAAGAGAAGGAGGAGGAGGAGCAGGAGGAAAGGGGGGGGAGAGAGGGAACGAGAAATCGGAGAAATCTCGGGGGGGCGGGACGGCGGGGGCGGTGAGACGCAGAAATAATATGGTCGGAGCGGAGGGGGGGCGGGGTGCACTGGGCGGGCGAGGAGGGGAGAACGATCGTGGGGGCGGGACGGTGGGGGCCGTGCGACGCGGAAGAAAACCTTCGTGGCGGAGGGGGCTGTGGGCGGGGCTCTATTGGAGCGCTGGGGACGCGGGGGGGCTCGGGGTGACTGGGCTGGGCTCCTGCCGGGGCGCTGGGGATGCGGGGAGGGAGGGTGGGGGAGGTTGTGGGGGGGTCTCCCGCTGGGGCGCTGGGGACGCGGGGA
>CAUYUJ010010404.1:17500-21409 GCA_963575745.1 Prorocentrum cordatum | reverse complement strand
CGTTCGCCCCCTCGCCCCCCCCTTCCCCCCTGGGACCCAGCTCCCCTGGGCCACCCTCCCCGTGAACCCCCTGGGGCACCCCTTCCGCCGAGGCTTTCCGGGGCGGCCCCCCTGGGCCACGGAACCTTGTATTCTCGTCGCGTCGCGTCGTCGTTCGTCTCCCTCGCGCCCGCCCCCCCACCCTCCCTGAGACCCCAGCTCCCATGGGCTCGCCCCGCGCCCCTCCCAATACCCCCCCCCCCCCCCTGCGGCCCAGCTCCCCTGGGTCTCCGTGGGCCTCTCGCACCCCCTCCCCACACCTCCCTTCCATGTGGGCTCATTGGCAGCGCCCCTCCGCCCAGGCTTCCCAGGGCAGCCCCCCTGGGCCACGGAACCTTGTATTTTCGTAGTGTCGCGTCGTCGTTCGTCCGCCTCGCCCCCCCCCCCCTCCCTGAGACCCGGCCCCCCTGGGCCACCCGCTCCGTGGGCTCCTTGGGCGCCCCCCTCCGCCCTCCGCCCAGGCTTCCCAGGGCAGCCCCCCTGGGGCCACGGCCGCCCTTTAATTATTCCTCGTCGTGTCGTGTCGTCGTATTGGCCCCCCATCGCGCACCCCTTCCCCCTCGCCCTCCTCCCTCCCTGAAACCCGCCTCCCCTGACTCGCGCCCCCCCCCCCCCCGTTCCCTGCGACCCAGCTCTCCTGGACCCCCCAAAAAGTGGGCCCCTTGGGGCCGCCGCCCCCTGGGCCACTTGGCGGCGCCTCTCCGCCAGGCTTCCCAGGGCAGGCCCCCCTGGGTCACGGAATCCTTTATTTTCGTCCGTGTCGCGTTGTCGTTCGCCCCTCGCCCCCCCCCCCCCTCCTGAGGCCCGGCCCCCCTGGGCCACCCGCCCCGCGGGCCACTTGCCCCCCCCCTCTCCGCCCAGGCTTCCCAGGGCAGCCCCCCTGGGCCACAGAACTTTTTATTCCCGTCGCGTCGTGTCGTGGTTCGCCCTCCTCGCCCCCTCCCCCGCTGAGACCCAGCCCCCCTGCGCTTGCACCCCCCCCCCCCCCCCCTCCCCCCCGCCCACCCGCCCCCCCTGCGACCCAGCTCCCTTGGGCCCTCGTGGGCCCCTTGGGGGCCCCGCCCCCCGCGGGCCCCTTGGCGGCCCTTCTCCGCCCAGGCTTCCCAGGGCAGCCCCCCTGGGCCACGGAACCCTTTATTCTCGTCGTGCCCTGTCGTCGTTCGCCCCCCGTAATCGACTTCCCGAGCCATCGTAAAGCGCACTGCGACGTCATCGCACCATGTCCCATTCCCCCGCTTGCCTCCGCTTTCCGACAGATCCACTCAGACAGGCCCAGTCGACACGCACTGGCGCGGCACAAGGCGCCTCTTACTTCTCTCAATTGTGCAAGAGCCAGGGCACGCGTGCCACTTGTTTGTGTGTCCTGGGGCCCCTTCAATCTTGAAGGCAAAAGTTAAAACTGGGTCGCTCCCCCGCCGTCGCTTGAGCCCCAGGCCCGACGAACGCCGTCTCCAGCCCGGGGCTCGGCGCCCACCTCTTCCTCTGCGAGGGCCCCTGCCCCCGCCTCCACCCCCACCCTTCGGCTTGCCTCTCAAGGACGATGCCAGTGAATCGGCTGCGAACGCTGCGCAAGTCCCCCGGCCCCCGTCCGCCGAGCGACTCGCCCAATCAGTCCCGGCCGGCGTCCGTCCGAACAGAAGCCTGGCCAATCCGTCCCGGCCGGTGTCCGCCGAGTGACTTGTCCAATCCGTCCTGGCCGGTATCCGCCGAGTGACTTGTCCAATCAGTCCCGGCCGACGTCCGCCCGAACAGAAGCCTGGCCAATCAGTCCCGGCCCCCGCCCGCCGAGTGACTTGTCCAATCAGTCCCCGCCGGCGTCCGCCCGAACAGAAGCCTGGCCAATCCGTCCCGGCCGGTGTCCGCCGAGTGACTTGTCCAATCAGTCCCCGCCGGCGTCCGTCCGCCGAGCGACTTGCCCCGGGGTGCGCCGGCAGACGGAGGGTTCACGAACCGAGCAGCCCCTCGCAATCGTCGTCGTCGTCGTGGCCAGTGGCCCCGCCCCAGCGTTCCAAGGACGCCAGCGACCAGAGGATTTATTAACCGAGCCCCCCGCCGTCGCGGCCGCGGTCGTCGTCGCGGCCGGCGGCCCCGCCCCAGCGTTCCAAGGACGCCAGGGACCAGAGGATTTATTAACCGAGCCGCCCCTCGCAATCGTCGTCGTCGTCGCGGCCGGCGGCCCCGCAGCGCTCCCAGGACGCCAGCGACCAGAGGATTTATTAACCGAGCCGCCCCTCGTAATCGTCGTCGTCGTCGCGGCCGGCGGCCCCGCCCCAGCGCTCCCAGAACACCAGCGACCAGAGGATTTATTAACCGAGCCGCCCCTCGCAATCGTCGTCGTCGTCGTGGCCGTTGGCCCCGCCCCAGCGTTCCAAGAACGCCGTCAACCAGAGGAATTGCCGAGCCGCCCCTCGTAGTCGTCGTCGTCGTGGCCGGCGGCCCCGCCCCAGGGCACGCCAGCAACCAGAGGATTTATTTATTAACCGAGCCGCCCCTCGTAATCGTCGTCGTCGTCGCGGCCGGCGGCCCAGTCCCAGCGTTCCAAGGACGCCAGCGACCAGAGGATTTATTAACCGAGCCGCCCCTCGTAATCGTCGTCGTCGTCGTGGCCGTTGGCCCCGCCCCAGGGCCCCAATAACACCCACGCCTTCCGCCCCAAGAGGCCAACAATGGCCCAGTGTAGGAACAAACTAAATCCTTCACCTCTTGGGGGGGGCCCTTGGAAGGCTCGGAGGCACTGGAAACCCTCTCGGGGCCGTCTTGAGGCCTCTCGGATATGTGTCGCCGGTTATCTTGAGCCATCTTAAAATGTCTTGGGCCATCTTGGAGGCCATCTTGGGCTCTCTAAGGCCCTCTCGGAGCCATCTTGGGACATCTTGGGCGCTCTAACTACCCGCGGGGCGCCCCATCCAGACCCCAGGGGACGGGGGCGGGGGACGGCTGAGCAGAGGAAGGAGGAGGTTTTGGCAGAGAGGAGACCTTACCCGCTAAACCCCTGTCCAGACGGCTGGTGTGACTCTCCGGTCGGTCGGCTTGGCTGCCGGGCAAGATTCTTTAACCCTCCTCGCCGTCTGGGCCCCTCCTCCTGGTTGCGCGTGCGCGAAGATAATTGCGCTTCTGCCCCGCGGCGCGCTCCTGGGGATCCTTTCGGCCGTACTTGCGCTGTTTCGGCACAGCTTGCCGTGGCTGAGGTTGCTGTTTAATGTGGTAATCGTTGCCAGGTCCTCCCATGTTGCCCTGGCACTGATCAGTTTATGTTCCCTTTCGCCGTCGTTTCTGTTGCCATCATTAACGATCCGTGCCGCTTTGGCTTCAAACCCCAGAGCGAAAAGATAGGCCGCACCTCGTCCAACGACTTATCCAGCACAGACGCGCCGCAACCAGCAAATTCAGGCAGTCTTTCACAGCCCATGGCTGGAGAATCCATGAGTCTGTCTGAATTGAACAACAAATCCGCGGGAATAGGACAATGGATCGTCCAAGTCCACGGCATGCAACGCATCGAATGCGAATATCAGTGGCAAGGGAAACCCCGAAAAGGAGGAAAATACACGTGCATGGTCGTGGCGACTGACGGGAACTATTGCGAAGGCATAATCAAGCCAATTCCAAAGAAGGCCGGTGGTCCAGACCCTGGCGCCGAATTGAAGAAAATGACAGAGAAATTCAAAAACGGCACCGTTTGGCAACTGACCAAGCTCACACTCGCAAAAGAGAAGAAGGAATACATCGGTGCCCCTTGCAAGGTGTGCGTTGACATTCGAAAAACGAAATCTGCACCAATCCTGCAGGGGCTCTCGGCCATGCCTCCCGCGCCTAACCTAGAGGATCATCTTGTCACCAGCGTGAACCTCCCCAGTTTGCACAGGGTGA
>CAUYUJ010010404.1:0-12500 GCA_963575745.1 Prorocentrum cordatum | reverse complement strand
AAGAATCTCCAGTGCGACACGCAGGTGCATCTCATGGAGGTGGCCACAATGACAGTCAACGGCGCCCTCGAGCAAGCGGACAGCGGCGCTGCAGAGCCTGCTGCCCTGCGCGTTGCGCTTGTTCCAAGTGCGCATCCCTCCTATGCCGCCATCGAATGAGACCGCGCCGATCTCATCGTCGACGACGCTCTCCGCACGGGCTTCGCCCCCTGCCGCCGGCCCCCTCTCTCGGAGAATGGGGCCTGCAGAACGCCTGGCTCGTGCGGCAACGGCAACCAATGTCTATGGGCAGGGGCCGCTTGCAGTGCGACGCAGAAAGCAGGACTGCCACTTTGGAGACTCGAAACTGGAACCGGCGCAGGGGAAGCAAACCTCGTCCTACAGCCCAATGGCCCCGCAATGGGGCCGGCGGATTTTTCATCGCGGCCTGGGCGCAAGACAACGCGCGCGGTACGTCCCGATCGCACAATGGTCACGTTGAAATGCACATGGCAATGCGCGCCAATCCAAACAACAGTTTGCCATTGCCCTTGTTCCAAGAAGCGCCCGTGGGACATCAATGCAAGAGAGGCCACGTTGCCAAATATATTTGACTAGAACCACGCGCGCGCTTCGCGCGCGCTTAGGTTCTAGCTAGGAGGCGAGCCTGAGTCAACGAAAGTCGCAGGAAAGGGGGCAGGGGGAAGAAGGCCAGAGAGCGCTGAAGGATACAAATATTGGAACCCTCTTGTGATTTTGTGGGGGGCCTCGTCTGGCCGCTCGCTGGGAGTTTGACGTAGCTTCTCGGGAGCCTCTGAACCTGTCGGGGGCCTCCTGGAAGCAGGTTCGAAGCCTTTTGGGTGCCGATTTGGGGCTTCTCGGGGCCTCCTTTGGGCCTCTTGGGGGTCTCCTGGGGCCTCTTGAGGGGCCTCCTTGGGGCCTCCTGGCGGCCTCTTGGGGCGGAAGGCTCGAGCTTGCGGTTCGTGGTCCCCCTCTGGGCCCCCTCTTGGGCCCGTCTTGGGGCCCTCTTGGGCCATCTTGGGCGCCTCTTGGGCCGTCTTGGGGCCCTCTTGGGCTGTCCTGGGGCCCTCTTGGAAGCTTCTTGGGCCGTCTTGGGGCGGTCTTGGGCGCCTCTTGGGCCGTCTTGGACGCGGTGAAAGCCCAAGAGGCGAACATGCGAAAAATATACGTTTTCCCATAGGAATGACACGATTTTTGCTTCTTGGGCCTCTCTTGGGCTGCCTCTCGGAGCGTCTTGGAGGCTTCTGGGACCTTCTTGGTGTCATGACTGGCGTCTTGGAAGGCATCTGGAGCCATCGGAGCGCGTTCCGAAGCCGCCTGCGAACGATCTTGGACGGCGTCCGGCGGTCCGACGAGCCTCCGGGCCCCCCGGGGCCCACATTTGTGGTCGGGGTCCCGGCCCCGGGCCCCCGGACCCGGTGCGCCGTTATATGTATAAGCCGCAGGCCTCAGGCACAAAGATCACAGCGACGGTGTTACAGAACCTGTCCGTTGGATCTTGGGCGGTGATTTGAATCTCGGCGCAGCCTACCTCCAAAATGAAATGAAGAAGTACCAGCGCGATGAAACGAAAGACGAGAAGATCCACTTTGTGGATTCTGGCTTCGCGCCAATTGCGCCGCGGAGACTTGGCCATGGCCCGGCACTTGGAAGCGTTTCAAACCAAACACCTTCCGAGATCGGACGAGGTTTCGACGGTATCTCCGATGCGCACAACGTGGCTGCAGTCATAGCAGAGACCTCCCTGGCGGCACCGCAGGCCGCACCGCTGGTGCCCCAGGGGCTACAGAGAGCAACGGATCTGCCGATGCCTCAGACCCAGACCCCCGACGTAATGATTTTTTCATTACGTCGGCCCCCAGAGGTCTGGACCCTTTCCCCATGACCGGCCTTGCATCCTGAGTCGTTTTTTGACGCTCCCGAGGCCCGGCGAGGGCCCCCGGAGGCCGAAAATTAGGAAAAACATCCCGTCGTGATTTTTTCATTCCTCGAGGGGGTCTGGGGAGCCCCGCAGATCTACGGAGGACGCGGAGATGGGGCGCGGTGGCACAGCGCCCGGCGCCGACACGAAAACCAAGGCGGCCTCGGCGATCGGCCGCCGGAGAAGCGCAGAGCCCGGGGGCGGCATGTGCTGCAACGGAAGCGAGTTTCTTCGCGAATACGGCGAGCCCAGACCCCCTCGAGTAATGAAAAAATCATGACGGGATGTTTTTCCTAATTTTCGGCCTCCGGGGGCCCTCACCGGGCCTCGGGAGCGTCAAAAAACAACTCAGGATGCAAAGCCGGTCATGGGGAAAGGGTCCAGACCTCTGGGGGTCGACGTAATGAAAAAATCATTACGTCGGGGGTCTGGGAGGAAGATGGCGATGCCTGCTGGAGAGATTTTTTGGGGGGGGGGCCCAGAAGTCTCGGGCGAAACGTGACCGAGACGAATGAATCTCGGTCGCGTTTCGCCCAGGGCTTCTTCCAGGTTAAATCCCTGTGCCGAAGTCACTGCCACTGCTGGAGAGATTGTCGCAGCCATGACGTGGAGAAGCAGGCTGACGATATGCGCGCCGTCCTGGCGCGAACTCTGTGGCCCATGCGCGCCCCCCAACAATGCGTATTTGTCGACGAACAGATCGCGCTCGAGGCTGCGACCGTGCCAACGGCCGATGCCGTGGCAGAAGTATTCGAGACATTGCTGCGGGCGCGCCAAGCTCAATTCAATGCAATGCAGGGGGTTGCGAACCCAGATGCATGGGCTGACTCTGCTGGCGCTCAAGAGCCTGGTAGACGCGAGTTCTCTGACGCAGAGTTCGAGCAAGCTTACGCGAGATGGAGAACGCAGTGGATTGCTAGGATCGCCTTAACGCCAGATCAAGAAGCTCTGAGAAGGACCCTAGTTCCGTCGGCCTTCAACAAGAAGGCAAGGTCTTGGTTCGAGGCGTGGCTCCACAAGTATATCGGCAGCCGCCATGTCGCCAGGGCGATCATCCGCTACATACGGATGCGATGATCCGGCTGTCCTCTTGCGCTTGAAACAAGAGCTCGACCAGCAGAGCGAGGCGAAGCAGCGCAAGGCCGACGACGAATACATGCGCGGAGTTTCAGAACGTGTGAATACCGATGGCGGCGTTCCAGAACCAGTCCAAATTCTTCGTTGGAGGGCCAAGAAGGCGCGCAATACCTTGAGACACACACAGAGTTTGCATAGACAACTCGGTCCTACAGGCTTCCGCCACATCCGCCGGCCCATTGATGTTGGCCTCCTGGCGCCCTCTGTGGAGACCTCTTGGAAGTCTCTTGGGGCGTCTTGGAGGTCTCTTGGGCCGTCTTGGAGCTCTCTTGGGGCCTCTTTCAGGCTTCTTGCGGCGTCTAGGCGGCCTTTTGGGGCGTCTTGGAGGCCTCTTGGACCGTCCTGGGGGGGTGGGTCTTGGGAGGGCGAACGGGCTGTCCTGCAGCTCAAGACCGAGCCCAGGGAGCCCAGACCCCCCCGGAAGAGTTCGGCGGATTGCCACCCGGGGCCCGGACAGGCTCGGCGTCGGAAGCCAGCATAGACGCGAAGCAGAAACAAACAAAACAGAACAACAAACAGTGACAATCAACGATGTTTGCTTCTTGGGGGCCGTTGTGGGGCCTCTTGGGGCTTCTTTTGGGATTATTGGGGGCCGTTTGGGGCGTCTCGGGGGCCTGTTGGAGGATTCTTTGGGCCCCTTTGGGCCCTCTTGGGACCTCCTGGAGGCCTCTTGTGGCGGAAGGCTTGGTTTTTCGGTTCGTCGTCCCTCTCTGGGTCCCCTTTTGGGCCCGTCTCGACGGCCTCTTGGGCCGTCTTGGACGGTTCTTGGGCCGTCTGGGGGCCCTCTTGGGCCGTCTTGGGGGCGTCGTGGGGGCCTCTGGGCCGTCTTGGAACAGTCTTGGGGGCCTCTTGGGCGGTCTTGGAGCGTCGCGAAGCCGAAGCGACAATGCCAAAAACAGTGCAAAAAAATACAAATGAGCATTTATGAGTTTGGCCTCATGGGGCCCTCTTCGGAGGCCTCTTGGAGGTCTCTCGGGGCGTCTTCCAGGTCTCTTGGGCCGTCTTGGAGGCCTCCGGGAGCCTCTTCGAGGCCTCTTCGGGCGTGTGGGCGGCATCTTGGCGCGTTTGGGAGGCCTCTTGGACGCTCTTGGGGGTATCTTGGGAGGGCTGACGGGCTGTTTTGAAGCTCAAGGGCGAGCCCAGGGAACCCTGACTCCCCCGGGGGAGCTCGGGCTCGGGCCACCCGGAGCCCGGGGGGGGGAGGTCGAAATGCCGGTTTGGGGTCCCAGGAGGGGGCGGGGAGGGCGGGCTTCTGGGGGAGAGACATCTCGCGCGCCTGGAGACCCACACGGGGTAGACGGACAACAAGAGAAGGACATGGGATTCGCTTTCCCAAGATGAACGCGAGTCGTTGGAACAATTGGCGTCGAGAAGGCTCCATGTAAACGTAGACAAAGCCAATTTAGCATACGGTCACGGTATCGCTAGAACCAATGACTTCGGGTTCCAAGAAGGCGAAAACATGTGCCGTCATGTGCCCATGGACGTCAGAGCCCACCTGCGACAGCTACAAACACATCCGCGCGAACGTGACGTCGGTGCTTAGAGCCTGATGTTACCAAGAGGTGGCGTTGCTGAGCGTGCTCGATAGCGCATATGGCTGCGTCGCTCATTACCAGAAATCCGCAAATCTTCCCGCAAAGACACCAATGATTCTGTAGTGCTGCTTATGAGCAGTGTCGCTGGAGAGCCCATTGCACTGCGCGCACAGACAGTGGACTGACGCGACACGACCTCTAGAGCGCCTGGAAAAATGGCAAGGCCTTCGGCCCAACCCGCCGCCGTGCCTGGGTCTTGGGCGAGAACCTCAGGGACGTTCGTTGGGGGTCTCTTGATTGGCCTCTCGGAAGCGTCTTGGACTCAGCTTTGAAGCCTCATGGGGGCCTCTTGGGACCTCATTTGGGCCTCTCGGGAGCCTTTTGGAGCCTCTTGGGCCCTCTTGGGCGCTTCGTGGGGCTTCTCAAGAGCTTGTTGGGGGCCTCTTGGGGCTTTTTGGTGGTCCGTTGAGGCGCAACGCTCGAATTTTCGGTTCGTGGCCCCTCTCTGGAGCCCCTCTTGGGGCCGTCTTGCGCGCCTCTTGTGCCGTCGTGGATCCCTCTGGAGCCGTCTTCGGGCCCTCTTGGGGGCCTCCTGGGCCGCCGTCTTGGGGCGGTCTTGGGGGAGCCTCTTGGGCCTTCTTGGAGCGTCGGCAAGCCGAAAAGGCGAGAAGGCTGCGTTCGTAATTCGCTCGGCCCCCTCTCGTGCCAAAGCTAGTGTTCGCAGTTTGCCGGGCCCCCCGCTCGTGCCGATGACTGCGCTCGCAGTGTGCGACGCCCCCCGCTCGTGCCAAAGGCTGCGCTCGTCGATTGCGGGGCCGCGCCCGGGATGCTCTCGGGGTCGCTCCGGGGGTCCGGCATGTCTGGCCCGACCTTGGCGGGCTCCCGCCGGGGTAACCCCATGCTCACGAGAATAAACACTAGGGGATAATAGAGTTCGGGGTTCAGGGGGAGATAATCAAAGTAGCCCACCAGACCTCAGCATAATCTCGAAGTAAGAGATGATCAAGAGGAGACCACACCGAGCACGTTTTGAGACATCCTTGGCGTTTAGTCTTCATTAAAATATCCTCAACAATGGCTTATCTCGCTGGAGACATCCTCGACAAATCCCTTGTTTCGCTTGAGACATCCACAAACTATTGCTTATTTCGCTTGAGACACCGTCAAACTATTGCTTATTTCGCTTGAGACATCCTCGAAAAAAATGTGTTTTTCGCTTGAAACATCATCAAACGATTGCTGATTTCGCCTGAACATCCTGAAACTATTGCGTATTTCGCTTGAGACATCCTGAAACTATTGCTTATTTCGCTTGAGACACCGTCAAACTATTGCTTATTTCGCTTGAGACATCCTCGAAATAGTTGTTCTTTATTCTCGAAGGTCTCATTGTCTGGTTCTGCTCTCTGAGCAGCCATCTGCTTGAGCAGCTCTGCTTCAGCAGCTCACCTTGAGCAGAGAGAGACAGTGAGAGAAAGAGGAGAGAGGGAGGGAGAGAGAGAGAGAGAGAGAGGTGAGACTCTCTCTCTCTCTCTCTCCCGCCGTGCGCTCCTCTGAGGTTTATTATCGTCGGCAGTTTTTTATCATCGGCTGAGGTTTATTATCGTCGGCAGTTTTTATCATCGGCAGTGGTCAATCGCAACTCCTGAGCTCTCCCGGAAGACGGCGGCACGCAAATGATACGCATGTTTTGAAAAACTTCATTTTGAAGGAAAAAACAACTGTTTTTAATTGCGAATTCCATTGTAATCCTTTCAAAATTGCGGAATCGAGCCGTCAGGCGTCAGGCGCTTGAATGCCGCATTGCGTTCGAGATTTAAGCACGCGACGCATTTATGAGAAACTTGCGTCGCACGCGCTTTTGCCCGAATATCGAACGCAGTGTGGCATTCAGGCGCGTGCGGGTTCGAATTCGCAATTTCGAAAGGATTTCAATGGAATTCGCAACCAAATACAATATTTTTTGTCAAAATAAGGTTTTTCAAAAAAAATGCGTGTCATGAGAAAATTGCGTCGCACACGCTTTCGCCTAAATCTCGAACGCAGTGCGGCATTCAAGCGCCTGACGGCTCGATTTCGCAAATTCGAAAAGATGTCAATGGAATTCGCAATTAAATAAAATATATTTTTTTCAAAATGAAGTTTTTCAAAAACATGCGTATCATTTGCGTGCCGCCGTGTTCCCGGAGAGCTCAGGAGTTGTTATCGACCACTGCCGATGATAAAAAACTGCCGACGATAATAAACCTCAAGAGGTTGTGCTGAGGGGTTGTGCTGCAGGGTTGTGCTGGAGGGTTGTGCTGGAGGGTTGTGCTGGAGGGTTGTGCTGGAGGGTTGTGCTGGAGGGTTGTGCTGGAGGGTTGTGCTGGAGGGTTGTGCTGGAGGGTTGTGCTGGGGGGGTTGTGCTGAGAGAGAGAGAAGGAGAAAAAAAAGAAGATAAAAAGAAATATCTTTTAAATAACAAAGATATAACACATTTCGCAGAAGAATTAAAGAAGAAAAATAATAAGAAGAAGAATAAGAAGAAGAGAAGATATATATAAAGAAAGACAGATAGAGGAGGAGGAGGAAAAGCAAAAAAAAACAGCTTCAGAGAAAGATATAAAGAGATAAATAAAGAAAACAAAGAGAGAGTTGAGGGAAATACATAAAAGAAATATTAAAAAGGAAAAGGACAAGAAGAAATGAGGAGGAGAAGTAGAAGAGGAGAGGAAAGGAGGATAAAACAAAAAAACTGAAGATTCAAATGTATTAATTTTTTATTTACAAGCGCTTTATGAACATTGGAATATTTAAGTGCTCGCGTAGGGTAGCTCATGTGCCTCACTTTCCGTGGATGATCCACCCCAGGGATAAACAAGTTCAGGGGGGCATGGGGAGAGAGAGGAACAAAAAGAAAGAAATAAAGAAATATATAAAGAAATAAAAGTATAAAGTAAGAAAAAAGAAGGAGAAGAGAAGAGGAAGAAAAAGAGCAAAAAAACAAGTTCCAAATCTATTGGATTTCATTTACAAGCGCTTTCTGAAAATTGATTTGTTTGAGTGCTCGTGTAGGGTAGCTCATGTGCCTCACTTGCCATGGATAATCAACACCAGGGATAAACAATTTCAGGGGGGCATGGGGAGAGAGAGGAAAAAAAAGAAAGAAATAAAGAAATATATAAAGAAATAAAAATATAAATTATTAAAAAAGAAGGAGAAGAGAAGAGGAAGAAAAAGAGCAATCCTCGAGTATATGCTTGTTTCGCTTGAGACATCCTCGACAAGCTTCTCGAACCGCTTGAGACATCCTCGCAGAATTGCTGGTTTCGCTTGAGACATCCTTGAAACATTGCTCGTTTCGTTTGAGCCTGCCTCCCAAAATTCTTGGTTTCGCTTGAGACATCCTCACAGAATTGTTGTTTTCGCTTGAGACATCCTTAAGAAACGTATCGTTTCGCTTGAGACATCCTTCAGTATATGCTTGTTTCGCTTGAGACATCCTCGAGTATATGCTTGTTTCGCTTGAGACATCCTCGACAAGCTTCTCGAATCGCTCGAGACATCCTCGAGTATATGCTTGTTTCGCTTGAGACATCCTCGACAAGCTTCTCGAATCGCTTGAGACATCCTCACAGAATTACTGGTTTCGCTTGAGACATCCTTGAAACATTGCTCGTTTCGTTTGAGCCTGCCTCCCAAAATTCTTGGTTTCGCTTGAGACATCCTGAAAAAAGTGTGATCGCTTCGCTTGATGTTGCTATTTCAACATAACTTGATCTTGCTATCTCAACATAACGTTCCGAGGTGATAATGAAGTTTGGCCTCCGCGCCCCGCGCCCCCGACCAAACTCTTATTGGTCGACGATAAAAAACTCTAACGACTTACGGGGGGGGGGGTACATTATTATCGTGGGCATGGGGTTACTTGCTCGCTGGGCCTAAATCGACTGGACGGATCAAATGGACCTATCAAGCCAACAGATAAACCGGCCAGACTTGATCGACTTCATAGCCCGCATGGCCTCCGTAGCCGCGCAGGCAGCACAGGCCTCATCCGCAATTGCACTGGGATCTCGTGCAAGATCAAAAAGCTCTGATAGGGCTTTTTCTTCTCCGGTGTCATCAACGGATTGAGGTCGGCTCGTTTTCAAATGTTTTCGACATGTGGCTCTCGCATCAGCGCCGCGCGCCTTCGCCTTCAAACATTACTAGGGAGCCCACATAGGACGTACGCGCCCAGCTATGTACATGAACACGGCCCCTCGATCCGCGAGACCGGCCGCGTTATACGAACATTTGCGCAATGCGAACTCTCGAAACCAGCGTGGATTCATGTACATGTACGTCCTTTTTCCGCTCCTGAATTACGAGGGCTTCACGGACCGAGGGCGGCTCCTTCTCCAGAGGTGGCTCTCGCTTTCGCGCCTCGTACACTCGGGTAAAGCATGCGACAGTCTCATTGTGTCTCGTGACAACTCTTGTGTGCAGCGGGTCAGGGCTGCCAGGAAGCAGCAGTTAGGTTGATTCGCGGCGCTGAAGTTCCTGGAATGATGTGCTGGCACGATTCATGATCAACAGGACGCATGATGGGGCCGAAGCGCCGAGGTGCGAGCATCGAGGTTTTCGGAGGTTTCCGTCGAGTGGGTCGACGGTTTTCGATGAGGTTGTCGGCGGTTTTCGATGAGGTTTTCGATGGTTTCGGGGGTTTTCGACGGATCTCGGTGCCGTCGAGTTCGATGCGTGGGTCGGCCCTGCCAGACCAAGTGCACCCACCCTTGTGTCTTGTGTGTGAACGACCGCTGCCCCCCTACACATCCCTATGGCAGTGTGGCCATCGGAAGGACCGTGTGTCCTCTCGCGTGTCCTCTCAAATCGAACTCGACTGTAGAAGGGCGCCGTCTCAGCATCGAGCTGGGGACGCCTGGTCGCCGTCCTCCTTCGAGGGGGCCGAAGCTTCGAGGTGCAAGGTCTGAGGTGCTCGGGCGGTTGCGTCGGAACTTGGCGGCCCTCCAGCCTCGGAATGCCTTTCAGCGGCTGCGCCTCGCGGAGAGAATCTCCGGGGTGCCCCGATCGTCCCGGAGAGCCGCCAGAGGCCCGAAATTTGACCCGAAAACCACCGGGGGGCCGCTTCAGGGGGGAAGCATCGACCTGGGATCGGCGATGCATCGCCGATAGATCAGCGATGGGCCCCCGACAGCGGATCCGCACCCTCCTGGGCAGGCCAGGCGCTATCAGGCAGTACCAGATGCCCCTTACGAGCAATAAGCAAACAGAAAAACCAATGCATACCCCCCTGCCTGTCGGCGTGTGCGAGGGGCTTGGCTGTTCGAGTCGTCGTCTCCGTCGGTCGTCGCCTCCGTCGTCCCCTTTCCCTGCAGCTTCCTTCTCAAGCTCGTGAGCGAGAGAAAAATCTAGCAGTGTCGTAATCGAGTCGAAGGGAAGCCCCTTCCCTTTGATCCCTTCCCCAGGGGGGGGGGGTCCCGGGGGGGGTGGGCGGGGGGTCCCGGGGGGGGTGGGGGGGCAGATTCGTTTTTCCTCGGGCGGCCTAGAAACCTCGAGCCTATCCCTCCTAGTGATTCTCGTCGTCCAGTCTGGGAGCCCATTCTACCTCGGGCCTCCAGCCGCCGCTCGGGAGGCTCCGGACCCCCCCTGGAACTCTCTTGGCGAGGCGCAGCCGCCGAAGGCATCCCGAGGCCGGAAAGCTGCCGAGAGCCGACGAGAACCGCTTGAAAACCTCGAGCCCGGAGCACCCCCCTCACGTTGACCCCCGACTCTCGGGTCGTCGATCGGCTCTCCAGCGGCCGGTCGGCACGCTCTGGGCACCCGTGGAACGCTCTCGACGAGGCGCACCCTCCTCTTCCTCATCCTCCTCCTCCTCCTCCTCCTCCTCCTCCTCCTCCTCCTCCTCCTCCTCCTCCTCCTCCCCCTCCTCCCTCATGGGCAACGCCCCAGGCCTCGAACACTTCCGAGAACTTACGGAAACGTTCGAGCACGTTCCCTCGGAGCCTGTCCCATCCAAGTCGGACGTTGCACAATGAGGGGGCGATGCATGGCGGGGAGAAGCGTGCACATGCATGTCGTACCCTTTTGGGCCACTTTAGGGCCCCTGGCCCCTTTCGGGCGCAGAGGGTGCACCTTTCTCTCCCCCACCCCCCTCAACTCCCATTCGGGCGACGACAGGAAACTGATCGTACGCGACACTGCATGGCGATCTTATGCGGTCGCTTACGCGGACGCCAGCGCGGCACGCTATACTGGAAGCGAGGGCGCTTGCGCGCGACCTCAACTACTCGGGAAGCTTACGCGCCAATGTCGGTGAAGACGACTCCGTTTTCTTCCGTCGCGCACACGATCTTTTCAACCCTCGACGAAATCGGCAGTGCCCCTCGCCCAAAAGGTGCTCCCAGCTTTCCGACCCGCTTTGGAGCCCTCGGGGTGCCCTGAAGCCGTCAGGGCCACCTCAGAAATCCCTCTTCCTCCTCCTCCTCCTCCTCCTCCTCCTCCTCCTCCTCCTCCTCCTCCTCCTCCTCCTCCTCCTCCTCCTCCTCCTCCTCCTCCCCTCCCTCCTCCTCCTCCTGCTCCTCTCCTCCCTCCTCCCCTCCTCCTCCTCCTCCTCCTCCTCCTCCTCCTCCTCTCCTCCTCCTCCCTCCTCCTCCTCCTCCGCCTCCTCCTACCTCCTCCTCCTCTCCTCCTCCTCCTCTCCTCCTCCCTCCTCCTCCTCCTCCTCCTCCTTCCCCTCCTCCTCCTCCTTCCCCTTCCTCCTCCTCCTCCTCCTCCTCCTCCTCTCCTCCTCCTCCTCCTCCTCCTCCTCCTCCTCCTCCTCCTCCTCCTCCTCCTCCTCCTCCTCCTCATCCTCATTCCCCTTCCCCTCCTCCTCCTCCTCCTCCTCCTCCTACTCCTCCTCCTCCTCCTCCTCCTCCTCCTCCTCCTCCTCCTCCTCCTCCTCATCTCCTCCTCCTCCTCCTCCTCCTCCCCTCCTCCTCCTCCTCTCCTCCTCCTCCTCCTCCTCCTCCTCCTCCTCACTCCTCACTCCTCACTCCTCACTCCCCTCCTCCTCCGCCTCCTCCTCCTCCTCCTCCTCCTCCTCCTCCTCCTCCTCCTCCTCCCCTCCTCCTCCTCCTCCTCCTCCTCCTCCTCTCCTCTCCTCCTCCTCCTCCTCCTCCTCCTCCTCCTCCTCCGCCCTCTCCTCCTCCTCCTCCGCCTCCTCCTCCTCCTCCTCCTCCTCCCTCCTCCTCCTCCTCCTCCTCCCTTCTCCTCCTCCTCCTCCTCCTCCTCCTCCTCCTCCTCCTCCTTGGAGCACGTTTGGGGAGACCAAAACGGACCGATATCGCTACTCCCCGGACCTCTCCAGGGGTGCGTTCTAACCAGAATGTCGAGGCGCATCCAGCGGTGGCGACCAATCCCAGGAGGCCCAATAAGGGGAAGAAAAGGCGAGAGCATCAGTATCGGTATCTTCTCCTCCTCCCAGCCTTGCGCCAAGGGCAGTTCTGGCAACGCCCGACGACTAATGTTGCCCCTGACGCTGCCCGGCCACCCCGCCACGCGGCCCGCCTGGCGGGGGCTATGTAAAAGTCTGGGCCTCACGCCGAGGTCGCGCTGGCCACCGCCAGGAGGTTCGCGGCGCTGGGCGGCTGCTGAAGCATCGGCGCGGGGCCGGGGCCTCCTGCGACCTCGGGCCGCCAGGGGGGTGGAAGGGGCGCCAGCTCCCCAAACTCTGCCTCCGAAGCACGCGCCGGCTGGGCCCATCGGCGGCGATGCGTCGCGGGTGCGTCATCGGCGCGTCATCGGTGTGTTATCGGTGCGCCACCTCCTCCTCATCCTCCTCCTCCTCCTCCTCCTCCTCCTCATCATCATCATCATCATCATCATCATCATCATCATCATCATCATCATCATCATCATCATCAGCATCAGCATCAGCA
>CAUYUJ010010403.1:2917-28669 GCA_963575745.1 Prorocentrum cordatum | reverse complement strand
GGGCAGCGTTGGCGGGGGGGGCAGGCTCGGGGGGGGGAGACTTGTCGGGTTCGAGGTCCCAGGTTTTCGAGTGTTTTGCTGGTTTCCTGCCGTTTTGTTGGTTTTGTTGGTGTGTCGACCGAGGAGCGGCCATGCGCAGAGGGTGGATGGGGCGAAGTCAGGCGCAGCGTCAGCAGGGTCGAGGTTCTCGGGCGTTTTCGTTGGTTGTCGGCGGATTTCCAGCCTCGGGGTGCTCTCCAGCAGCTGCGCCTCGCCGAGAGCGTTCCAGGGGGGGGGGCCCGGATCGGCCCGAACGGCCGCTGGAGAGCCGAGCCATGACTCGAAAGCCAAGGGTCAACGACATGGGGGGCACGCTCAGGGGACGCATGGACCCCCAGTCGCCCACTTGTCGCTGACATTGCAGGACCCCGGCAGCCCTACCTCGCGCAGGACCGTGTTTCACGATCGGGGGCATATCGCGGGCCTGTCGGCGATGCATCGCCGATTCCAGCTCGCCTTTTTTCCCCCCCTGCGCCCGCCCCCCCCCCAAGCGTTTCCGGGGATCGCGCCGGTCTCGGGCACGTCTGGGCTTCTCTATGCTTTTCTTGGAGGGGCCAGAGTTGTCCGCGGAGGAGGTAGAGGCAGAGGAGAGAAGACTTGCAGGGAGGAGAGAGGGAGAGGAGGAAGAAAGGAAGCATTTTCACATATGTGCACTGTTACGAAGTTGCAGTGTACATCATTCAAGCGTGTGTGCACCGCTGTCCCTACTCTCGCCCACCCCCGTCCGTCCGAGGAAGCGGGCTCGGAATCGAGCTTTGGGCACACCGGGCTCCCGACGTCTCCATCCCTGCGCTGGTCCCCCCCCCCCTTCGGCCGCGCGCAGAGGGGCGGGAATTAGGGGGAGGGGGGGCGGCTGCTCGGAAGCACCCTGGCTTCTCAGAAGACGCGGGCCTTGCCTGGAGACGTAAGGCTGGTGCCTTCCAAGAAGCAGCCTCCTTCTGAGAAGCCTTCCCCCGGCCCCCTTTGTGCGCGCCGCCAAGGCGTTCCCCCGCAGCGTTTTTGTTGTGCTCGGGGGGTCCGCGTGAGAGCCCACTCGCCGCCGCCACGGACGGGCGCTCGGGGATCTCGGGCCTTCTCCTCGCTGTGGAGGCCCAGAATTTCGGGACGATCGACACTCTAGGCTTCAGTCGAGCGTGTCCCTCGACAGGAGGGATATTCAAAAATAGTCGAAAATAGTCAGGCGACGATTGTTTGTGGATATTTTTTTAGTATTTTCAATGTTTGCCAAAGTCCCCCTGTAGGGGGACTGGCCCGACCTAATTCTAGGCCTCTTAGATGGGGTCTGAGTAGATGGGGTCGGAGGCTCGCGCCGCATCGCCGATGCATCGGCGATGCATCGGCGATGTGGGGCCCAATTTTCTCCCTGCTGACGCATCGCCGATGCATCGCTGACGTCGCCAGTGTATGGCCGACGCATCGCTGATTCGTAGGCGATGCATGGCCGATGTATCGGCGATGCGGCGAGATCCTCCGACCCCATCTACTCGGACCCCGTCTAGGAGGCCTCTAGACATGGGTACGGTCAAAATGGGTACAACCCCAACAGCATGTCCTGTTCATTTTGAACAGGGCTTGCTGTCGGTGTCGACGCAGACGTGGTCAATTCGAGACCGAAGGCCGCCAGCCCAACAGCGGCCGCTGTCGGTTTCGATCAACATGTGTAAAGTCACGACGCATGGTTTTTGGCCGCTTTCGGCCTCCAGGGCCCTCACCGGATCTGGGGCCGTAAGAAAGCTATTTGGGATGAAAGGTGGTCTGGGGGAAAGGGTCGGTATTTCCGGGGGCTCCATAAGGAAATCGAGACCTCGGGTGTCTGGGTCTTGCGATGGAGAAGCACGGCAGGTTAGGGTCATGACGGCCCTGGCGCTGGTTTCTGAAGCCACGTGGGTCGTTCAACCTTGAACGATCTGCGACTCTTCGATCGCCAGATCTCTTCGTATTGGCAGATTCTGGCCTTCAACCTCGATTGCACGCTGCGGGGTCGCCGGCGCGTCCTTTCTAAATTCATTTTCAATTTAAGTATGAGCCTCAGGCTTCATGCTATTTCACGTTGCCTCAACAAATCTATGTGTGTAGCGCTTGATGCGCTTTTCGTGTTGTGCTGATGCACTTTTCAACAGAAAGTGCGCAACGTGGTACTAGTTCGTTGGTGAACGTTTTTTTTTACACTCTTGGTGCATTTTCGCAACAAGTGCACCATTACATTAACGCGCGTTTAGTTGCTCCGTAGTGCTCACAGGGTGTACCACCACGATGGTGCAGGTCTAGTTCACTTTTGATGCACTTGCGCAAAAGGGCACCACTTCTGCGGTGCACTTGTTTCATACACACTGTTGGTACAGGTGCACCAAAAGTATACCACAACGGCTGTGCGCCTGTAGAGCTGCTCCACATAAAGTGCACCACTAGCCACCGGTGGTTGAAAGTATGTATTTTTTGAGTTCCATGTTCCAGTCTATTTTAGGCGCCTGCTTCAATGATCGAGTGGCTTCTCCTTTGCCGTCCTCTTCAGGGGGCGGGCGGAGACCCAATCTTTATTCCAACGCCTTCCTGCTTCATGTTTCTACCTACTTCTTCTGACCGATGGGTACGATTCTGTTACAGTGAGGGGGCACATGCGTACGCAGCTGAAGCTGGGTCCTGCTGTGCGGATTTTTGTAGGTTCTGCCGTCGCCGTCGCCCCGCGACCTGCTCGCGACCCGCCCTCGACCCGTCGGCCACGCACCTGCGACGCGTTTCGCGCTCACCTCATCCGCTTGAAATCGCGTGCCGTGCATCCTCCTCTTCCTCCTCCTCCTCCTCCTGTTCCGTCATCCTTATGTTCTTTCTTGTTTGTAGCTTGTCTTGAAACTTTTGGCTTGATGTAACGGTGCCTGTGGTTGCTGTGTTTTGTTGTTGTTGTTTGTTACAGTCTGCTGTAGTAGTCGCGTCTGGACAAACTTCAGGACCCGATTTCAGGCACGCAGCCAGGGTCTGAGTAAGGCTTTAATGCCGTTCGGTCCCTCAGCCTCACAATGGGGAGCAGCACCTGCAGCGGCAGCAATGGAGCATAATGACACGGTAGTATTTTGATTGAATATGCCAAATTAATTTTGCGATCCAATAAGGTGCAGATCGTTTGTTTGAAAGGAAAGCAACCAGTGCGCAAAACGTGCACCACCATATGGCCACCGAAACATGAACAAGTGCACAACCCAACACTCGCACCATTCAAATCTGACAGAACAGCACTGCACAACAACACGAACACGTGCACCGCTGAAAACGAGCAAGCAGCACCGATTGCCAAGCCTATTAGTAAACCCATTAATCAATGTGTAGGCTTGTAGTTTGTCAACGTTTCAGACCATATATAGCACTCAAGCGTATGAATATCATTTTTCGATTAAGCTTAACATTCGATCTGGCAGCAAGCCCATAGGTCGAACAGGAAGAGAGTGCTGTAAGTCACGACGGAAGGTCTCTTGCCATCTTCGGCCCCTGGGGGGCCACATATTTTGAGGCCTCCCAGGCACTGGGATCGGGTACATCGATGGGGGTGGGGGATCGCGCCGCATCGCCGATGCATCGGCGATGCGGTTTGATGTGGAGCCTGGTTTTCTCCACGCCGACGCCGCCGATACATCGCCAACGTCGCCGATGCAACGCCCGCGCATCGGCGATGCGTCGGCGACGTCGACGCGATCCTCCGACCCCATCTACTCGGACCCCATCCGGGAGGCGTCTGGTTTTTAGGTCTATGGCGGGATCCCGCACTGGGCCCCCCGGGCCTTCGAGAGGCGGCTGCTCGGACGGCGCCTCTGCGCACTCCCCAAGAACTGGTCCGGGCCTCCGAGGACCTCCACGTAGAGTTGAGTCGGGTCTGTCCCTCCACAGGGGGATTCTTTCAACATAGTTACAGCAAAATCGGTTGGGGACGATTTTTTGACTATTGTTGGGCATTTTCGGGCAACCTCGCCGAGGGTACCTTTGCATCCTCGCCTCCTCTGTCCATCCTTGACCACTTTCGCTGGCCGCGCCCCGCTCGAGAAGCTTCGGAATGGGCATCCAAGGCCCTTGTATCCTTATCCCGCATCCTTACTAAACGGGTTGACTGTAAACGTCGAGGGGGAAGCCGCAGGTGTCAGAAGTCTGCGGCAGGGTTGGACGTAAACGGTGGTTTGGCGATTTCGTGGGCCGTTTTCGATTCGATTTCGTTTTGCGTTCAAGGCGGATTGAAGACAAAACGAGGGATAACGGAAACAAAACGAAGACGAACAACACCATTCAGGTTCAGCCCTGATCTGGGGCCTCCGCACCCCGCGCGGGTCCCTCGGGGACGGGCCGCGCCGAGGGGTCGGCGGCGAGCCTCGTCGGGGGAGGGGGAGGAGGGGCGGAGGGGCCTCCTCGGGAGGGCTCGGGGGAGCCCCCCCTCCTCGAGGAGCCTCCTCGGGGAAGCCCCCCGCGAGCCCTCCCCGAGGATGGCACCGCGAAGGAGGCCTCCCCAAAAGGGGGCGCGCGGGGGCCTCCGAGAGAGAGGCCCCGCCCGCCGTCGCCTTGCGAGTCCCCCCCCCCCGTCGCTCGCTCGCCGCCGAGGGGGGGGGGGGGGGATAGGCTCCAACCAAAAGGGTGGACGCCGCGCCCCCCAGCGGCGCCCAGTGATTGCCGATGTGGGGGCCCGATGCCCGCTCCGCCCAGGGCCATGCTGCGGCTGCACGGATTGTCCGGGGCCCGTCGCTGGCGATGTCTCCTCCCTCGGCCCCCGACTCTTCGGCCACACACATAGAGCCGCTCAGAGAAGGCGGGGAAGCCCTGGGATGCACCGCACTACTGGGGGCTGGCGATTCGGGCGCACCCCACATCGAGGACGGGGCGCTCCCAACCTCTCGTGTGTCCCAGGGTTGGGCCCCAAAGGTTTGGTCCGTTTGGGAGCCTCGCGGAGCCTGGGATGGGGGTCTACGTATCCCTTGTCACATCGCCGATCTATCCCCCTCCCTCTCTCGCCCCCGCCCCCCTCCCTTCCACCCAGGACGAGGAGGGGGACGAGGAGGAGAAGGAGAACGACGAAAACGGCGACGACGACGACGGCGGCGACGACGACGACGACGACCCCTCCCCGATGTCTGCGCCGAAGAGGCGGGAGCGCGAGAACCAGTCGAAGGTGCTGGCCAGCAAGGTGGGCACCCCGGCGACGGGGCGGCGCGTCCCGTGCCTCCGCGGGGGCCGGGGATGGCGGGCTCGCGAGGAGCCTATGCGCAGCGCCGGATGTGTCGAGCGGTGGCGAGTCGTCCTGGCTTGCCTGGACAGTCGAAGTCGATGCCTTCCTCCCTCCTCCTCCTCCTCCTCCTCCTCCTCCTCCTCCTCCTCCTCCTCCTCCTCCTCCTCCCCTTGCTTGCCTCCTCCTCGGCCCCGCCGGGAGTTTTTTTTTTTTTTGGGGGGGGGGGGGCGCTTTTCCGCGGGGGCCTGGGGCGCCCCGCCCCTGTTCCCTTGTGTCCTTGCCTCTTCGCTCCGCCCTTGGCCAATGTCGATGGCCAGCCCCGCCCGAAGAGCCTCGGCAGGGGCGTGCAGGGGAGGTGGCTTGCATCCCTATCGCGCCTCCATGCTATCAAGTTTGACTGTCGGCCCAGCAGATGCTGTTCTAGGAAACGGATGCGGCTTGCACGGGATGTTGCCAGAGCATTTCTGGTCGAGGCCGTCTTGTTTAAATCCACCAGCCTTGCGTTCTAGGAACATTGTTTCGATGCTTCGAACATTCCTCTGTTCGAAGGACATGCCAGGGTAGGCCTATGGGAATGCCGGGACGGTGGGTCCCTGCTCAAATGGGAGAACAGACAGCGACACCACCACCACCGGGGGTGCCAGCTCCTGTCATGAGGTCCGGGATGCCTTCCCCTGGGCTCGGGACGGGGGACGTCTCGAGCGGGGAGGGGCGGACCACACCGCCAGCAAGAGGATCCCCCCCTCTCTCACCACCCCGGCTCCTCGCGCTTGTTGGAGGTGGTGGTGTCGCCTTTCCTTGACCGTGTGGATGTGAGTGCCCTCTCCTTGGCTCGGCGAGGCCAGCGCCAGAGAGTCTGGAGAGTATCTTTGGGCAGCCTGGGCCGTCTCGAGAATTTAAAACACGCACGAAGCCAAATGATGCACGGGAAACGGACGTCCGAGCGATGACAATGGCGTTCCGCGGGGCCCTCGGGGACACGCCCCCAGATCTATGTATGTATGTATGTATGTATGTATGTATGTATGTATGTATGTATGTATGCATGCATGTATGTATGTATGTATGTATGTATGTATGTATGTATGTATGTATGTATGTATGTATTCATGTATGTATGTATGTATGTATGTATGTATGTATGTATGCATGCATGCATGCATGCATGCATGCATGCATGTATGTATGTATGTATGTATGTATGTATGTATGTATGTATGTATGTATGTATGTTTGTATGTATGTATATATATATATGTATATAACTATGTATAGGACAACAGGCAACACCACACTCTTGCCAGCGCGTGCCTCGGGGCAGTGGGCTCTCGTCCCCGCTGGATCTACGGGGCGAGGCCTACAGTGCTCGGTATCGCGCGGACGTGCGAATTGTTTCCTCGGCGAGGGCCCTCGAGGAGCAGCTAGGATCATCTCACGAAATTCACACGCACGAGCTCCAAGCATTCACGGGGAATGGACGTCCGAGCGATGGCGAGAGTGGGATGCGCAAGAAGAAGCCACATGATTTTCCTCAGGGTACCCTGGGTTTCTTCGCTCTGCGGGCTGCGCGGTGACTTCCATCGGCCGTTGAGGAAGCTGCCGCGTTCAGGGTGCTCTGGGCTCCCCCCCGCGTGCATTTCGCGCGCGGGTTTTCAGGGCTCGGCTTCTTGCGAGGTGTCATTGCGGCCGCGTCCGCACTGTATGTCGCTAGATCTACGTGGTGCAGTCTGCATGGTGCAAGACACGGAATGACGTCTATCTTGTGCAAGGTTGTTGTGGGGGCACACCCCCAGATGTACGAACACAGTCTACCCGAGATCCGCACGCATTCTTTGGATCGGCGCTGGGCCCCCTCCCCTGGCCCGCGGGGCGCCCACCCAAGACATCCGCGCGGACCTCCGCAGGTTGACGCTCATGCTTCTTCATTTTGTTCCAGAGAGGGCCCCCCTCACGCATGCTGGCCAATTCGCTGCAATGGTGCCCCCGTTTCGTTCGCTTCTTCCGCCAGCGCGGACGACCCCTGCCTGGCCGCCGGCGAAACAAGTTATTCCAGAGAGGCCTTCTCAGAAGCCTCTGGGATCTTCTGTGAAGCCCCCGCCCCGCCTTCTTGGAGAGCCATTCTCCTTCCCCCCCCTGTGTGGGGCGTACCGTCGGCATTCTTCGGGGAGCGACGGCATTCCTGGGGCCTCTCCCGAGGGAGGTGGTTTGATCCGAGTTCCGAGCCGCATCCAGCTGGGGCGACGAGGGCGAAAACGAGGTAAGGGCATCCGTATCGCTTGTTCGATCCGAGACGGCATCAACATCTAGTCCTGCGACCGTCCTGGACCCAGCTCTGCATCTGTTTCGTGCCAGGCAGATGCTGAACGGCCCGGGGCCCGAAGCGGGCCCCTGGGGGCAGAAAGGCATCGGCCTTCGGACGTCGATCCTCGAAGGTCGTCAGGACTGGCATCTCTTCTCCCAAACAGCGCTTGCACTCAGGGGCTGTAAATGGTTTCTGGGGAACTGGACTTGTGTGCCGCTCTGGCGGCTATGTAGCCGCCCCGTCGCCGCCCCGTCGCCGCCTCGTCGCCGCCCGTGGTCTGGGGTGGTCTTCCGGTCTGGCGTCTATGTAGCCGCCGTCGCTTCCCCGTCGCCGCCGCGTTCCCGCTCGTCGTCTGGGCTGGTATGCCGCTCTGGCGGCCATGTAGCCGCCGTCGCATCCTCGTTGCCGCTGCGTCGCCGCCCCGTCGCCATCGAGATCGTTGGGGCCTCTCTGGCGCTCTGGTCGCCATGTCGCTCCCCGTTGCCGCCTAGTCTTCGCAGCACAGATTGCACCACATTGACTGCGTCACATCGATAGCACCACATTAGGTTACATAACGTATATTGCACCACACGTAATGTACCACGTGGATCGCACCACATGTGTTATTCCCCACATGCTTCGTGGGGTTCTGGTTTTCTTCCCTGCCGCGCCGCACCCGCGTCTCCTCACACCTCCCCTCCTCTCTCTTTCTTCCTCCCCTCACTCACACGCACACACACATACACTTCACTCTTCCACCCCTCGTCACAGCACTGCTCAGCTCAGCTCAACTCAGCTCAGCACAGCACAGCACAGCTCAGCTCAGCTCAGCACAGCACAGCTCGGCCCAGCTCAGCACAGCTCAGCACAGCCCAGCACGGCTCAGCTCAGCACAGCACAGCACAGCTCGTGGCACTTTCTCGACACCACAGGGGGTGCGCAGGGGTTGGTCTCTCAGCTCGGCCGCTATCCACGACACTGGCGCAAAGCCTGGCAGGCGTGGCACTCTCTCGACACCAAAGGGGGTGCGCAGGGGGTGGTCTCTCAGCTCGGCCGCTATCCACGACACTGGCGCAAAGCTTAGCAGGCGTGGCACTTTCTCGACACCACAGGGGGTGCGCAGGGGGTGGTCTCTCAGCTCGGCCGCTATCCACGACACTGGCGCAAAGCCTAGCAGGCGTGGCACTTTCTCGACACCACACGGGGTGCGCGGGGGGTGGTCTCTCAGCTCGGCCGCTATCCACGACACTGGCGCAAAGCCTAGCAGACGTGGCACTTTCTCGACACCACAGGGGGTGGGCAGGGGGTGGTCTCTCAGCTCGGCCGCTATCCACGACAATGGCGCAAAGGCTAGCAGGCGTGGCACTTTCTCGACACCACAGGGGGTGCGGAGGGGGTGGTCTCTCAGCTCGGCCGCTATCGCACGACACGCGGCAAAGCCGAGCAAGCGTTGCTCTTTCTCGACGACCACAGGGGTGCGCAGGGTGTGGTCCTCTTCAGCTTCGGCCCCTATCCAACACACTGCGCAAAGCCTAGCAAGCGTTGCACTTCTCGACACCACAGGGGGTGGCGCAGGGAGGGGGTGTCCTCTCAGCTCGGCCGCTATCCACGACATTGTCGCAAAGCCTAGTAGGCGTTGGGCTCTTTCTCGACACCACAGGGGGGTGCGCAGGGGTGGTCTTCAGCCTCGGCCGCTATCCACGACACTGTCGCAAAGCCTAGCAGGCGTGGCAGTTTCACGACACCGTAGGGGGTGCGGAGGGGGTGGTCCCTGAGCTCGCCCGCTATCCACGACATTGTCGCAAAGCCTAGCAGGCGTGGCACTTTCACGACACCAGAGGGGGTGCGCAGGGGGTGGTCCCTGAGCTGGCCCGCTGTCCACGACACTGTCGCAAAGCCTAGCAGGCGTGGCACTTTCTCGACACCAGAGGGGGTTCGCAGGGGGTGGTCCCTGAGCTCGCCCGCTATCCACGACACTGCGCAAACCTATCAAGTGGCACTTCCGTCGTGACGTCCGACAGCGTCGTGGCGCGGGGGGGTGGGAGGAGCCTTCTGTCGGCAGAGCGTCGGAGGGGCGCTAACTCGCGCGGGGACGGACTGAGCTGACACAAGACTACAGACGGAGGCACGGATGCGAGCGAAAGCTGCTCGTCAGACTAAGCGACCGTGGGGGGTATGCCTGACGAAAGAGGGCCGCTGACTCGTCTTACCCACTAGATACAAGGATCGCTATCCACGACACTGTCGCAAAACCTAGCAGGCGTGGCACTTTCTCGACACCACAGGGTGGTCTGGTCTGGCTGATCTGGCTGGTCTGGCTGATCTGGCTGGTCTGGTCAGTCTGGCTCGTCAGGATGGCGAAGCGGGATGTGATATGGTTTGTGAACACACGTGACATAAAGTAAGTATGTAGGGGTCTTCGGTAGCGTAATTTTTTTGTTGTTGTGTTTTGTTTCCAACTTACCACGCGCCAGGGGTCGGTTTCCCCCCGACGAATGGTCCAGGCCTACAGCCTGGCCTGCATCACTGTGAATGTTCAGGTCCACGAGGCCCGCAAGAAGCTATCCTGGGGTCCGTCCCCGTTAGATGCTCGCGCGGCGTCCAGCCTTGGCGGCGAAGACGCCCAGAAACGCCCGACAACCTCCGAAACGAAGACGCCGTCGTCGTCGTCGTCGTCGTCGTCGTCGTCGTCGTCGTCGTCGTCGTCGTCGTCGCCGTCGTCGTTGTTGTCGGGTTCGGTATGTGTTTCCCACTCTCGCGAGGGCCGGGGGATGAACCTCTACGTCAAGAATCTGGGCGAGACCACCGATGACGCGGCGCTGCTTGCGCTCTTCGAGCCCTTCGGCTCTGTCACCTCGGCGCACGCCCCGAGGGACGAGCGAGGGCGTGCCAAGGCGGGCCTCATCCTCGTCCTCGTCTCTGCGGCCCCCTCCACCGGGGTTAAGTCGGACATGTCCCTTTACAGGAGGACGATCCCAAAATAGTCAACACAAATAATATGCGGACGATCACGATCTTTCTTGCTATTCAACACTACTTTCGAGCTCTTGTACCATTTTCCAGTTTTCGCCGAAAGTCCGCCTGTAGGAGGACATGCCCGACCTAACACTGGGGTCCGGGTAGACGGGCTCGCAAGTTCGCGCCGCAGCGCCGATGCATCGGCGGTGCGGCTCGACTTGGAGCCTGATTTTCTCCATGCCGATGCATCGCCGTTCTCGAGGATGCATCGCCGAGGCATCGCCGATGCCGACCTCGGATTCCGATCCAGGTATACTGGTCTCTCGAGACAGGCCTCACCAGCCTGCCGGGTTCCACCGATCCGACTGCTCCCGACCTGGCTGCCGAGTTCCGCCGATCCGCTTCGTGTCGATCGCCCATCCGACTCATCGATTCGATCCTCCGGGCCCAAGGGACGGGGGTCAATGCAAAGGGGGTCAGCCAGGGCACCGGACCCTGCAGGAGCCTGCAGGGACAGGGTCGCACTGACCTGGGTCTGGGTGCAGGATCCTGCAGGATCCTGCGGGATCCTCCGCACTGACCCCGGGTCTGGGTGCAGGATCTTGCAGGATGCTGCCAAGCCTGACCGACCCGGGACTGGCTTGACCCGGGTCAGAAGATCCCCGAGCTCCTGGGGCAACGGGCCTCTGCGTCGCAGCGGGGCTCGAGCGAGGAGGAGAGGAGGGCCACGGCAGCTCTGCGCCGCGTGAGACGCGGCGGCGACCCCACAGCGCGGGCGCCTCCAGGGCGGAGGCGCCGCCAGAGGCCCAGGAAATCGGCCGCCGTCGAGCAAATCTGCGCCGCCAGAGAGCCACGACCGTTCAGAGCTGCACGGTCCACGCGCGGCGGCAGAAGGCAATGCCCGCGGCGTCGCGGCGCGAAGCGGCCGTGCAGTCAGCCCGCGCAAGGTCAGGAGATGAGCAGCTTTCCGACGCTGCCCTCGCATCCTGCCCCCGTCGGCCCATCCTTGGCCGCTCGCGCAGGCCGCGCCCCGCTCGCAGAGGGTCGGCATGGCGGCATGGCCTTCCAGGGCACTGGCGTCCTTGGCATCGTGCGTCCTTGCAGTGGAAGCCCATGCCAAGAAGCACCCTGCTTGCCTCCAGGGTGCACTTGGTTTTTGGGGTTCTCATGGTTTTCCTGTGGGAAGCGTGACGTGCCCGCACCAAAAACCAGTGGACGCCCTGGGGCCTCAAGGTTGGGTTTCTTGTGGAAGGTTTCTTGTGGTCTGGCTCCCACTGCATGCAAGGGTTACGTCGGGCCTGTACCTCTTCAGGAGGGATGCTCAAACATAGTCAAAAAACATACTCGGGGGACGATTTCTTGTAGAAGACGGCGTTTCGGCAACAGGAGTGTAGACTAACATCTGAAGTTTGGATCTATCCAACACGCCAGGGTGCTCCATTTCAACTTCTCTCTCTCTCTCCCACTTTTGTTGGCCATTCTGGGGGTATTCGTTGACTATTTTCATTTTCGTCCAAAATCCGCCTGTAGGGGGGGCATGCCCGACCTGGTCCCAGGGGTTGTCTTCCGAATCTACTACAACGTTGCTGAGACTCGACAGCCTCTTCCACACGCCGACAGGGTGGGCGGATTGTTTGCTTTTCGTCCAAAAAATCCGCCTGTAGGGGGACATGCCCGACCTCATGCATAAGGGCTTGGCATCGCTCGGACGTGTGCACTTTTCCTCGGCGAGAACCATCGAGGACCATCCTGAAGCATCGAACAACAAAACACACGCACGACACCGAGCAAATGCACTGGAAATGGCCGTCCTAGCGACGGCAATAGGGGGGGTGCCCGTGCGCCTTCCGCCCCCCAGGATCGCACGTGGCGAGGAGGAGGAGGAGGAGGAGGAGGAGGAGAGAAGGAGGAGGAGGAGAGGAGGGAGGGAGGAGAGGGGGAGGGAGGAGGGGAGAGGAGGAGGGGGAGGAGGAAGGGGGGTGGAAGGAGGAGGAGGGGGAGGAAAGGAGGAGGGGAGGAGGAGGAGGGGAAGGAGGAGAGCCGAGACGCCCGCGGCTTGCAGCGTCGAGCGGGCAGCACCGCCCGCGGCCGACCGCGTGGGGGGAGCGCGCCGCGCGGGCAGGGGCGGCGGGCGGACGGGCTCTCCCGCTCCGTGCGGGGCTCCAGGGGGGGCCCTCCACGGGCCCCAGGACGACCCCTCCGATCCTCCTCCTCCTCCCTCCCTCCTCCTCCTCCTCATCCTTTTCCTCCTCCTCCTCCTCCTCCTCATCCTTTTCCACCTCACCTCTCCTCCTCCTCCTCATCCTTTTTCCTTCGCCTCTCCTCCTCATCCTTTTCCTCCTCCTCCTCCTCCTCCTCCTCCTCATCCTTTTCCTCCTCCTCCTCCTCCTCGTCCTCCTCCTCCTCCTCCTCCTCCTCCGCCTCCTCCCTCCTCCTCCTGCGGGGACCCCATCCCGGGGCGAGGCGGTTGCTGGAGCGAGCGGGGGCGTGGAGCTACCTGGGTCGTTTCGGCGGCAGTGTGCAGGTGATGACTGCACAGTGATCGGGCGTTGCGCGCTGTATGGGCTCGTGCGGGTGCCAAGGGCGGCTCGTCTGTTCAAACGACGCGAAGATCGGGACAAAATCGGATCGGGATAACTCGAAATCTCTGAGAATCGGCGGGTTTGGAGGATGTATTGGGCGCCGCGGCCGCTCCAGAGCGTTCCAGAACGCTCTGAGAGCGCTCTGGAACGCTCTGGAGCGATTTATCCCGATCCTAGCCCTGTTTTATCTGTGGGCGTCGACGGCGGGCTTGTGGAACGTGCGAATGAAAAAAAAGCGAACCGCGTCGTGAAAACATAGCGACGGGAGGTTTTTCGCCTTTGTCGGCCTCCTGGGGGCAGCGGGGCCGTCCACAGACGACTCAGGACGAAGAGCCGGCCCCGGGGCAGGGGTCCAGACCATTGGAGGTCGGCGTCGTGAAAAAATCACGGCGCCGGGGGCCTGGGATCCATCGATCCTCGATCCTCGATCCTCGTTGATTCTCCATCGATCCTGCAGCCTCCATCGGTCCTCGATCCTCTTTGATCCTCGAAGGCGACTCAGGGGTGGCGAGAGTTGGTCATGTGGGGTGTTCCCCCGGAGCCCCGGGCCCGTGGCCCGCAGGACCCGCGCCCTTCGTGCCACCATTCTTCGTCCTCTTCTGCCCGGATATAGGCCTCCCAGATGTCAGATGCTCGTTTTGGGGGACTTTCCTGGGGGCCCACCTAACGGGTCTGTTCGACCCCAGTTCGACTCAAGTTCGACTCAAGTTCGACTAAGGGTCGGCCCAGGTTCGACTCGGTGTCGATTCAAGTCGGCGGACGTTCGACGCAGCTTCGACGCAAGAGTGGAGCGAGTGTCTCTGGGATGGTCCCCAGAATGAGCGTCCAGCAGGTGGGCTCCAAGCAGATCGGGTTGGAGGATCGCCCCGCATCGCCGATGCAGCCGCCGATGCATCGGCGGTGCGGCTCGATGCGGAGCCCGATTGTGTTCCTCCCTCCGTTCCTTCCTCCCCTCCCTCCCTCTTGCCTCCGTACCTTCTTTCCTCGTTCTCCATCCTCCCGTCTCCCACCCTCTCTGCGCAGCATCATCCCATGGCGTGGCCCTCCCTCTCTCTCCTCGAGCTGTTCTGACGTCGGATCTTCCGGTTGCTGCCGAGGGATTCGGCTTCGTGACCTTCTCGAACTCCGAGGACGCAACCAAGGCCGTCACCAACATGCACCTCAAGGTCTGGGGATCGTTGTAGGCGTCGTCGAAAGATGAGACGGAGAAGGTCACTACTTACCAAACCACCCCAACCTAACCCGAAGGTCTCCGACTCCCTAAAATTTCGGGCTGGGGTGTACGGGTTCCATTGTGCGTTTCTCGATCTTGCAGAACGCCCGCCCCAACTGAAATTTGGCAGGCCCAAAGGCGAGTTCGGATTGGATTTGGGTGGCTAGGTAGTCAGAAGGAGCTGCACTGGTCAAGAATGTTGTTGTTGCAAGGGGTGCGATGGGACCGGGACCAGTCAAGCAGGGCATGTCGTATACGACGTTTTCCGGAAGAGGTGCCCATGCTTTGCAACACTCGCACCAATTGGTGAAATGACGGTTGTGGTATCATTTCAGTAGGGGCAAGCCCATGCACATTCACGTGAGTTTTTAGAAGGCGGAGGGTTGTGGATAAATGATGGCCGCTGTGCAGCGAGAGCCAGATGACGTATGGTGGCAGACCAATCATGCGTTTGCACAGTACGAACAGGCGGAAGCGAGAAACACTGGATTTGGTGCAGGGTGTAGCGTGGACGATTGGATGGTGCAAGTATTGGGTCTGCAGTGGTGGGTGATGCTGTCAAAACATGTTCAAGAACATGACAAGGCAGAGGGGCGGCGCAAATTCATGGTGGGCGTGTGCGGGGCGCTTCAGCGACCTAGGCCGCCGCAGTTCTTTGCGACACCACCAGATCCATATGGACACTTTGCATGCGAAGAGGATCCAGCGCCCGTTGGCCTCCTTCCAGTGCCTTGGGAGGGGTGAAGAAAGATGGATGGTGAAAGAGAAGCATGGGGAGGTGGGTGGATGGAACATGTAGTAGTAGTAGTAGTAGTAGTAAGTAGTAGAAGTAGTAGTAGTAGTAGTAGTAGTAGTAGTACTAGTAGTAGTAGTAATAGTAGTAGTAGTAAGTAGTAGTAAGTAGTAGTAGGTAAAGATTAATAGTAGTATTAAGTATTAGTAAGTAACAGTAGTATTAGTAGTAGTATATTAGTTAGTAGTATAGTAGTAAGTAGTATAATAGTAGTATAGTAATTAGGTTAAGTAGTAGTTGTAGTAATAGTAGTAGTAGTATATAGTAGTAGTAGTATAAGTAGTCAGTAGTAGATATGTAAGTATATAAATATAGTAGCAGTATAGTAGTAGTAGTGTAGCACCTACAGTAGTAGTAGTAGTAGTAGTTGTAGTAGTAAGTAGTAGTAGTTAGTAGTAGTCGTAGTAAGTTAGTAGTAGAGTAGTATGTAGTAGTCGTAGAAAGGTAGTATAGGTTAGAGTATGTGGTACACCTATGGTAGTGGTATGTAGTGGTAGTAGCAGTTGTGTGGTAGTGTTAGTGGTAGTGGTAGTGGTAGTGGTAGTGGTTGTGGTTGTGGTAGTGGTAGTGGTAGTAGTCGTAGTAGTAGTCGTAGTAGTAGTAGTAGTAGTAGTAGTAGTAGTAGTAGTAGTAGTAGTAGTAGTAGTAGTAGTAGTAGTAGTAGTAGTAGTAGTAGTAGTAGTATAGTAGTATAGTAGTAGTAGTAGTAGTAGTAGTAGTAGTAGTAGTAGTAGTAGTAGTAGTCGTAGTCGTAGTCGTATCGTAGTAGTGGTAGTGGTAGTAGCAGTTCTACGCTTAGTAGTAGTAGTAGTAGTAGTAGTAGTAGTAGTAGTAGTAGTAGTAGTAGTAGTAGTAGTAGTAGTAGTAGTAGTAGTAGTAGTAGTAGTAGTAGTAATAGTAGTATTAGTAGTAGTAGTAGTAGTAGTAGTAGTAGTAGTAGTAGTAGTAGTAGTAGTAGTAGTAGTAGTAGTAGTAGTAGTAGTAGTAGTCAGTAGTAGTAGTCAGAAGTAGTAGTAGTAGTAGTAGTAGTAGTAGTAGTAGTAGTAGTAGTAGTAGTAGTAGTAGTAGTAGTAGTAGTAGTAGTAGTAGTAGTAGTAGTAGTAGTAGTAGTAGTAGTAGGAGTAGTAGGAGGAGCAGCAGCAGTAGCAGCAGCAGCAGTAGCAGTAGCAGTAGCAGTAGTAGTAGTAGTAGTAGTAGTAGTAGTAGTAGTAGTAGTAGTAGTAGTAGTAGTAGTGAGAGGAGGAGGAGAAGGATGAGGAGGGGGGATGTGGGAGAAGGGGAAGGAGAAGGGGGGACGGACTGTGTATGGGAGGATGGGCTGAGAGAGGATAGATGAGGGACGGGGACGGGCAGGAGGGGGAGTGGTCGGGGGAAGAGGGGAAACGGGGGCAGGGGGGGAAGGGGGAGGGAGGAGGATGGCAGATGGAGAGGAGTTGACGTGGGAGGGGAGAGGAGGGGAAGAGGAGGGGGCTGAGGGGAAGGATGAGGGACGGAGCGAAAAGGGAAAGAGGGGGAGAAGAGGATGATAATGACGGGGGCGGGGGGTAAGAAGGATGAAGAGGGAAGGGGAGGAGCGGGGGTGAGGAAGGAGGGAGGCGGCAGCAGCATGAGCATCCAAAGGTCGCCATCGATCTTCGCCTTCCTCCTCGCTCCTCTCTTCTTCATCTTTCGCCGTTTCTCTCTCCGTCTTCCTCCTCGCCCCTCCCTGCTCCATGCCCTATCCTCCCTCCCACTACTTCCCTACTTGTGTGTCAATAAGAGATCGTTCCCTCCCTCCCTCCCTCTCTCTCTCTCTCTCTTTTCTCCCTCTCTCTCTCTCCCTTTATTTCTGTTTGTTGTTACTCTTTACTTTTCTGTTTTTCTGTTCTCTCTCTCCGTACCCTGCATATACATACACACATATATGTGTACATATAAATATGCATATCCATATGTACACATCTAAGCACATCTGATGGCCTTCGGCCCATCCCGCCACCGTGCCTGGGGTTTGGGTGTGAAGCCTAGTTGATGTTCGTTGGAATCTCGTGGGAGGCTTTTCGGGGGCCTCTTGGAGGCAGGTTGGACGCCTCTTGGGGGCCGTTGGTGACCTTCTTGGTGCCTCTTGTGGGCCGCGTGGGGGCCTCTTGGAGGCATCTCGGGGCCTCCTGGGGGCCTCTTGGGGCGGACTGCTCGGAGTTTCGATTCGTGTTCGCGCTTTTCGGCCCCTTTCGGTGCCGTCTTGGGGCCCTCTTGGGCCGTTTTGGGCGTTTCTTGGGTTGTTTTGGGGCTTTCTTTGGCAGTTTGGGGGCCTTCTTGAAGGTCTCTTGGGTCGTTTTGGGGGCCTCTAGGGTCGTTTGGGAGCGTCGGGAAGCCGAACCGGCGAGGACGCCCAAATCCTACAAACACCCAAGTCACATCAATGATGTTTGCCTCTTGGGGCCCTCTTGGGAGGCCTTTGGGAGGCCTCTTTGGGGGTCTTGGAGGCCTCTTGGGCCGTCTGGGGGCCATCTGGAGCTTCTTGGAGCGATCGTTCCGCCACTGTAGGCCCTCTTGGACCGCCTTGGGGGGCTTCTTGGGGCCCTCTTGGCCCGTCTTGGGGCCCTCTGGGGCCCGGAACATTCATGCGACAACGCTCGGGGGAGCTCAGGGGTCACGCGCCACGCCCCAGGAGATTGGTGCCGAGGGCTTCCGAACCCCTTACTAAACTCCTGAGGGGTGCGGGCTAACATTCGAGGGGTAGTGAGAGGACCTGAGGACACGCCCACTCCGTGCCGAGCGGCACGGTGGCGGATCTATTTGTGAAATCACAATGCACATACAAACATATACGGTAGGTTTGCGTCGTGTCGACCAGCGGCGACCCCAGCGCGGGCGTTCAAGGTTGAACGCCGCCGGCGACCCAGAATCGATCGATGTTGAACGATCGGACGTTGCGGCAGCGGCCGATCGTTCAAGGTTGAACGATCCCTGCGGTGTCAAAAACCAACGCTGGGGTCGGCACGACACGAACCTGCCGTATGTAATATCTCTATGTATCCGCAACCCTCCTCCTCGTCGTCCGCATCTCACCTCCTCTCCTCTCCTCTCCTCCCCTCTCCTCTCCTCTCCTCTCCTCTCCTCAGGTCTCTGTCCTTCCCCTTCTTCCTTCGTCTCCTCTCCGTCGCCTCTCCCCTCCTCCGCCCCATCTCCCTCGTTCCCCTCCGACTGGTTTCCAGCTTGCTGCTGCTGCTTCTCACACTTGTCCTAGAGGTGGTTTGGAGGCTGCAGTTGTACGAACACGGCACCACATGCCCATGCTTGCGTCCCACCCCCACCACCCGTCTCCTCCCCATGCACCTCTCACTCCTCCCTCCCTCCTCCCTCATACGTCCCGCCTCCTCCGTCGTCGCTCCGCCCCCATCGCGCGCGCGTGTTCCCGCGCGCGCGCTGCCGGGAGACCGTGCGCGAGAGGGGCGACAGGGAGGAGGAGGGAGGAGGGGAGAAGCGAGAGGAAGAGGGAGAAGGAGGGAGATGAGGAGGAGGAGGGCGCAGGGGAGGGATGGAGCAGGCGGGGGAGGAGGGGGAGGGGAGGGAGAGGGGAAGGGAACGGGGAGGAGGAGGAGGAAGAGCAGCAGCAGGAGCAGGAGCAGGAGGAGGAGCAGGAAGAGGAGGAGGAGGAGGAGGAGGAGGAGGAGGAGGAGGAGGAGGAGGAGGACGACGGGGGTGAAGGAGCGCGGGGGGGCCGCTCCCTCCTCCCGCCACCCTGCGCGCGCCTCCCCTCCCCCCGCCCTCGTCCTCGCGTCCCAGGTGGTGCACGGCAAGCCGCTGTACGTGAGCCTCGCGGACACCGCCGGGGGGGGGGGGTGAGTCGGGCACGCCGCGGCGCGCTGCTCCCGCGCTCCGTGGCTGCCCTCGGTCGACGGACACCGCCGGGGGGGGGGGGGCAGTCGAGCACGCCGCGGCGCGCTGCTCCCGCGCTCCTTGGCTGCCCTCGCTCGAGCATGCAACACACACACACACACACAAAGGAGCTCCGCGCAGATCTCTTGGATCCGTGCTGCCGCAGTGGTCGGTTTGGCCTGCGGCGGCTGCGCTGGCTGCAAGGCGGCCGCAGCCCACTCGCAAAGGCGCCTGCAGGCGGGTTGCACGCCCGCCCAGCTGCTCGGAGTCTCAGTGCGTCGCAGACCCAGCTTGGAGCAGCTGGGCGGACTTGCAACCCACTCGCAAGTGCCTGGCAAGTGGGCTACAACCACTTTGCAACTGTTGCAAGTCCACCTGGCGGCGCCTCCGGCGCCACCCCTGGCGCGCTCCGCGCGCCAGCGAGAGGGGTTCAGCACCGATCCAAGGAATCCGCGCGGTCCTCCGAATGTTCAGGGTTATGCAGCTTTTCGTTTCTTCTACTTCGGGCCTGGGCGTCGTGAAGAAAACACGGCGGAGCGCTTTCTGCCCCCGTTCCGGGCCCTGGAGACCTCCTCGGGCCGATCGGGCTCGAGAAAGGCACTGCTTCAGTGAGCCGGGGCCCGGCTCGGGGCGAGTGCTGCAGCGGTGCTTGCTGTGGGCCTTCTTCTCGTGATGGCCGCGGGGTGCTCCTGCGCCGAGGTGGCGACACAGTCTGCGGCCGCCGTGCTCTTGGCCGAGGCGCTCGGGGGGCCGTGTGCCAAGCATCGGGCTGGATGCATGCTTGGCGCCCCCCCGTCTCGAGAGGAGGAGGAGGAGGAGGAGGAGGAGGAGGAGGAGGAGGAGGAGGAGGCACAGATGGGCAGCAGCCTCGATTTGTTACCTGCCTCAGTCGTCGCATTGAGATGTTTTTTCGTTCGCCGAGCGCAAGAAGCCTGGCCTTGATGTCCGCCCAACGCAGAAACAAAAAAGGCAGCTGGAGCAGCATCCTCTAAGGAGCAGGGGTGCGTTACTCAGGATGGAAGACAACACGCAGACACAATGAATCGTCGATTCCCCAGAAACTATGGGACAATATGGGAAGTGGGGGGAAGCCAAAAACCCAGAGAATGTGTGAACATATGGAGGATCCTGCTATTTGTGTCTATTTATTTGTGTGTCCCAGGGCCCCTTCATTGACCGGGCTCCTCCCGCCTCTGGGCGGGGAAGGAGGAGGACGAGGAGGATGAGGACGAGCGGGAGCAGGCAGAGGAGCAGCAGCAGCGGCTTCTCGGGAGGAGGAGGGCGCACTTGGCGCCCCCCTGGAGGAGGAGGAGGAGGAGGAGGAGGAGGAGGAGGAGGAGGAGGAGGAGGAGGAGGAGGAGGAGGAGAGGAGGTGGAGAGGAGGAGAGGGTCGGCCCTCCGGAGGAGGAGGAAGGAGGAGGAGAAGGAGGAGGGGCTGGATGCATGCTTGGCGTCCCCCCGTCTCGAGAGGAGAGGAGTAGGAGGCGGAGGAGAGAGAGGAGGAGGAGGAGGAGGAGAGGAGGAGGAGATGGATGATGATGCTGATGATGATGATGATGATGAATGATGATGATGATGATGATGATGATGCTGATGATGATTGATGATGATGATGATGTGCTGCTGCAGCTGCTGCGCTGCTGGCTGGCTGCTGCTGAGAGGAGGAGGAGGATGGAGGAGGAGGGAGAGGAGGAGGAGAGAGGAGGGAGGAGGAGGAGGAGGAGGAGGAGGAGGAGGAGGGAGGAGGAGGAGGAGGGAGGAGGAGGAGGATATGGTCTGCATGTGAGTACTTCACAAGTCGCTAAGGACCTACGGGTGGACGCGACGGCCACCAGGCGTAGTGTTGCAACGCAGAAGAAGCGCCTGTCTTCGGCTGCGGGTCGCGCCAAGATGATCGCGCAAGTCGTCAAAGTCACCCCGAGGGCCCGCACGTTGGGGAGGTCGGGATTTCTGCCGCAGGCGACGTGGGGGCTAGAAGGTACAGGGATGGCCCCCTCGACGCTAATGCGTCTGAGAGCTCAGGTGGCGGCCCCCTCAGAGCTAATACGAAGGCGGCTGCTCCACCACAGCTATCACGTTGATGATGGGGTCCGGTCAGGACCCATTGATTGTTGGTAGGCTCCGTATTTCCCGCACGTGGTACGAGCTACTGCCGTCTGTGCTGCATTCTTTTTGGCGGTCGCTGGCACTTGCATGGGAAAACAAATGCCTGGCAGCAATTGTTGTCAGCAGAACGCCGCTGGAGCCATCTTAAGGGGCCAGTCCAAGCATCCATTGCTTGCCTGCAGGACATAGAATGGACGGCGCTAGAGCCATGGATTTGGATCTCGGCCAAACAGGAGAGTTTCGACCTGCATGGCTGTGATCCAGAAGTGCTGAATGGTTTTGAAGTGCGAGGTTCCCTGGGCGCCCAGATTTGGGGCAAGGCCGCTCAGCATCACCTCGGCAAGGGTCTCGAATTCAGTGTGCACTTCTCGGTGCCCTGTCGTCACATGAAAAGACTTGAGCGCTGGAATGAATAGGATCGTGCTGTGGTTTTGAGGATGATTTCGTCAGTCAGTTTATGGCCAGCAGCCCGCAGGTTCCAGCCGCCGCTGCCACCGCTTCTGTCTCTGTCCCGTCCCCGTCGGCCCCGCTGGCGGCCGTGAGCGCCCCAGGGACGCTGCGAGGCGCGCCGTTGGCAGGTGCTCACACAGACGAGATGGACTGGTCCGGGATCATGGACCTTGGGGCCAGGCAGGATGACCCCCACGCCCCCGAGGAGGAGGCCAGGGCCTGGACCACCCCCGCATGTCCGCCCTGCGGGGCCCCCTGGAGACGACTTTCCATCAGCTCTGGGGGTGCCCCCTTAATTCGGAGATTGAAGGCACGTTGGGTTGCTCGATGGAGCGACGACAGGGTGGTAAGAGTTTCCGTGTTTTTGGTTAAGGGGGCTACCGCCGCTTAGATGGACGAGCGGACCCACTCTACCCAATGTTCCAAGCGACCCTGTGTTCTCCCCCAGCCTCAGCCAGGGGCCAGTTGACCTGGAGGGGGGGGGCGGGGCGTCGTTGTGGGGACGGACGGGTCGGGGGGGCCGTACTCGGCGGAGCCCAGGCTGAGGCGGTGTGGATGGGGGCGTTCAATAATTATGGGGGGACGCTCAGTTGGGTTGGGGCCATGGGCCGCTGCTGGGATATAAGCAGACCGCCCCCCTGGCCGAATTAGAAGGAGTTGTTCAGGCTCTTGTTTCGCTAGCTGTCGATTCGGCGATCACGATCAGGATCGCTCGCTGTCGATTCGTCGGGCACGATCAGGATCTCCCACCGGGGTCGTGACTATGTACCCCCTGTGAATGTAGCGCACTGGCGCAGGTTCTGGGCGGAGGCTGGCGACAGACAAATTTCTATTCTGAAAGTCAAGAACCACACCCGACCTGCGCCTGAACGGGAGGATGACCCACTCGTGTTGCTCTGGCTTGCCAATGGGGCTGCCGACGCCGCCGCGGAGGAAGGAGCGCGGATGGCCCAAATCCCAGGCAATGCTGTCGCCGAGGCTTGCAGGATTGATGATTTAACTATGAAGGTGCAAGAGCACTCCGTAGCCGTCGCGCTCCACACAGCGTCGAGAGCACCAGAACTCTACGGCCCCAGCTCTAAGGCCGCACATGCGGCCGAGGCTAAGATACGCGGCAAGGAGCGGGCGCTTAGTGTTGAGGAGGCGAGGGCTGCGTCGGCCCATCGGGATGTCTCGCACCCGAGATGTGTCAGATGTGCTCTGTGCCTCACCCGACCGACAGCCGATTTGAACTCAACCGTGGTTCGCTACCCCTTGTCCCAGGGTCCCGCACGGCATAGCGCCCTCCAATCGGCTCGAGCGCTGAAAAGGGGGGTTTCTGGTGCCAGATGTGCGGGGCAACAGGGACGAGGGGGAAATGTGTCAAGCTGGGGGAAGGCTGCTGACGTGTGGGGTAGGCGGATGATTAAACACCTCAAGGAAGGGGAGCTTCCCCCAGGATTTATGAGCTGGCCTGAGCCAGATTGTTAAGTTTTGGTTTCGGCGTGCCCGCTCTTGGGACTTGCGCTGTGGGCCTGGATTTGGACGAGGAGGCAGCTTAGCCTGTGCGCTGCCCGCCAATCCGCCGCCCCCCTTGTGCAGGCCGGCTTCCTTGGCCAGCCTCGCGCCGCCCGGTGCTGCGCCTCGCCCCCTCGCCCGCAGGCGCAGTCACGCGAGGCCCCGCTGTGTTTGTGTAGTCGCGCCGGGCCTCGCTGCTCCCTGGGGGGCTGCCAACTTCGCAGCCGTCGTCACTTCCGCGGGCTCCTGGGATGTGCAGCGGAGGCGGCAGGCACGCGAGGCCTCGCGGCCCCCTGTGGAGGCGGTAGGCACGCGAGGCCTCGCGGCTTCCTGGGAGGCTCCAAATTGCGCAAGTGTCGCCACTTCCTCGGGCTCCTGGGATGTGCAGCGGTGTAGATTGTCACGCTGATCAAGGCGTTCATACAGACGGTTGGCTCGCGCGGAGGAAGGTTTAGGTACTTCTCGGCTAACTACTATATCTTGCGGCCCGCCTCCACCCCCTCACCACCGATACGAGAGGGGTGCGCCCTGATGCCCTTCCTACACGGCCCGCTTCTCGCAGGGTGCTGCAAGCTGGGCTCACGACCTGGGCCGGGGGTCACGTTTTGGATCAGCCGGATAGACGAGATGAGGAGGAGGGTGAGGAGGAGAACAAGGAGGAAAGGAGGACGAGGATAAGGAAGAGGACGATGATGAGGAGGGCGAGGAGGAAGAGGAAGAATACGAGGAGGAGAAGGAGGAGGAGGAGGAGGAACCTTGGCAGCCGTCTGGGTGTCTTCTGGAGGCCCTCTTCAGGTCCTCTTGGGGCTCTCTCGCGGCTCTCTTGGGGCCCTCATGTGCTGTTTTGGACGGTCTTGGGCTCCCCCAGGGGCTCATGTGGGGGCTCTTGGAGTCCTCTTGGGGGCCTTTCGAGAGCCTTGGCCTCTTGGGCGCCGTTCGACAGCCTTGGAGGGCCTCTTGGGGCCCTCTTGGAGGGCGTCGATCCAAAGAGGGGGGGGAGGCGAAGTGCATGCCCCCCCTCTGGGGCCGTGAGAATCGCATCTTGGAGCCCTCTCGGGGCGGCCTTGGGCGCTCTTGGGCGGTCTCGGAGGCCTCCTGGGCCCCTTTCGGGACTCCTGTCGGGCCGTCTTGACGCCCCAAAGCCGCATCGGACGAAGAAATGAGGGAAGGCAACAAGCACTGATTCCTTTTGGGCGTCCTAAGATGTTTGGCCTCTTGAGGGAGTCTTGGGGGTTCTCCGAGGGCAACTGGACCCGTCTTGTGGTCATCCTGGGGTCTCTTTGCGGGCATTTCGGATGCCATCTTGAACCAGCTTCGGCTATATTGAGCTGTCTTGGGAGGCATCTTGGAGCATCGGGGGCCCTTTTGGAGCCATCATGGGCCAAGAAGGACCCTCTAATACATCGCGAGGGGCTCAAACAACCTCTAACACATCGCGATGGGCCAAAACAACCTCCTGGGATGGTGCCCCTCCCCGAAAGGAAGAGGGATTTGGGAAGAAGAGGGACGATCATCGTCAGACCACCTCCGCCGCCCTGACGGCTGGCGGCATTACTGCAGGCTCTTTCCCGGCTCTTTCCCGGCTCTTTCCGGCTCTTTCCGACTCTTCCGGCTCTTTCCGACTCCGGCTCCGTTACCGTCTCCGAGTCTTTCCGACTCCCGCTCTTACCGCTCCGACTCCAGCTGTTTCTGAGCGGCAAACCCTTATCGGCGCCCCGGCGCCCACCCGCCGCACCCCTCGTAGGTGCCTCGGCGCGGGCTCTGTCTGTCTGTCTGTCTGTCTGTCTGTCTGTCTGTCTGTCTGTCTGTCCGTCCCGCACGCACCACGGTGCCACCGGCGCGGGCGACCTTTACCATCGGAGCCCCCGGGGAGGCGGGGGCGGGCCGCCAGGGCCGCAGGGGGGCACAAGCGCACCCGCGGAGTCCCTGGGGGCCCCGTCCCTCTCCCTCCTCCTCTTCCTTCTCCTCCTCGTCCTCCTCCTATTCCTTGGAAGCTACTGGCGCTCCTCTTACTCTTCCTCTTCCTCCTCCTCCTCCTCCTCCTCCTCCTCTTCGTCCTCCTTATCCTCCTCCTCCTTCTCCTCCTCCTCCTCCTCCTCCTCCTTTATCTCCTCTTTTCTTCCTCCTCCTCCTCCTCCTCCTCCTCCTCCCCTGTCCCTCTCCCTCTGTCTCTCTCTCCGCAGCCCCGCGCCACACGTTGGGCGTGCCGGTGGCCGAGGAGCTCGTTCGGCGTGTGGCGTGGGGGGCGGGGGGGGCGCCGCCATCCGGCCCCCTGCCCGAGCGGGCTCTCCCGCACTCCCTGGAGGGGCATGCACCGCTAGGGTGCAACGGTGGGGGGGGGGAGGCTCAGGGTTAAGGCGGGCATGTCCTTCTACAGGAGGAATACCCCCGAACAGTAAAGAAATAGTTTTGGGACGATGTTTGACTACTCTTTTGTTTTCCTGTTGCAATTTTTCCCATCTGTCCTCCACATTCCGCCTGTAGGAGGACATGCCCGACCTAAGCTTAGGGGGGGATGCGTCGACCTTTCGCCAGTGCGTCGCCGACACGGGCATCCTGACAGCTCACCCTGGCCCAGGAGCGTGCGGTCTCGCCGTCGGGGGGCCTAGCGCCGATCTGTGGGCGATGCATCGCCGATGCCAGGCCGATGTTTCCCTGCTGAGCAGGTCTCCCCCTCACTCACACACACACACACGCACACGCACACACACGCACACACACGCTCACACACACACGCACACGCACACGCACACGCACACGCACACGCACACA
>CAUYUJ010010402.1:342216-472216 GCA_963575745.1 Prorocentrum cordatum | reverse complement strand
GAGACTCTGCGCTCGGAGTTGGGAGGCCGCCGCGAGAAGACCCCCGATGCCGTGCCCTGCCCCACCCCGAGGCCGCAGGGACAGCGGGGGCCGCGAGGCGGAGGCGCGCCGCCTGCACTGCGGGGGCGAGCGGCGGCGGGCGGCAGCGGTCGTGGGGGCGGCGGTGGACCTCCTCGTCCTCGTCGTCCTCCTCCTCCTCCTCCTCCTCCTCCTCCTCCTCCTCCTCCTCCTCCTCCTCCTCCTCCTCCTCCTGGTGTCGCGGCGACAAGCGAATGCGGTCAAGCTTGCGATTGAGGGGCGGCCAAGAGGGTTGTGGTGACTAGGGGGGGGGATATCATGGTGGGGGCCATGATATCTCCCCAGATTTCATGGTGCCTCTTCTTATTTCATTGCGGCTCCAGCCCCCCCCCCCCGGCCGCGCACATGCTGCCGGCCATGATTTGTGCCCCCTCCTCTTGGACGCCCCCCTCTTGGACGCCCCCGAGAGATGGAGCGTCGCCAGGTGCCCCCACGCAGAGCACGTCGACTTCGCCGTGATCTGTTATTTCCAGTCTTGGGCCGTGCGATGGGGTTCCCATCCGGCAGATGGCGTGGCCCGCTGGAGGTGTTGGCGGCCAGTTTACGTTCCAAGAGTATTCCCTGCTCGTTCAGTGTCCCTCCTCTCTCTCCCCCTTCCATTCCTCTTGGGTCCCTCGGGCCGCAGCCTCCTTCTCCTCTTGGATTTCTCGGACCGCCTTCTTCTCGCCCCCTCCCGCCCCCCCTTGGATGCATGCCCGAAAAGGCAGGATGATGGAAGGAGGAGGAGGAGGACAAGGAGGAGGAGGAGGAGGAGGAGGAGGAGGAGGAGGGGGAGGAGGAACAGAATATGAGATATGATCCACGAATGGCTTATCGAAGACGCCTACGGCGAATCACCGCCGCCCCCTGCCTGTTTGGAAGCGCCTATGTGGCCGAACGTTGAGGCCAGACTTGCCAAGCCATCGGACCATGTGTTCCCCGAATCTGTTTGGAAAGCCTTCGGGGAACACGTGGGCATCTTGAAGATCTTGGCCGTCTTGGAGGCCTCTTGGGCGATCTTTCGGCGATCTGCGGGGGCTCTTGGGCCGTCTCGGGCCGTCGGAAGGCCGAAAAGAAGGACCTGTCAAAATCCGTCAAACACCTTAGGGAAATCAATTCCCAACCATCCTGTGGTGTTGGGTCCTCGTTTTGAAGAGACGGTGCCCCGCGTTCTCCTTCCTCCCGCTGCCATCATCATCATCATCCATCATCATCATTCATCATCATCATCATCATCAACACCCATTTCGGCACACCCCTCACACGTTTCGTTAGGGAGCTCCACCGAAGGCCCCAGTCATGCGCATTTCGGCACACCCCTCACACGTTCGTGGCTCCATGGGAGCTCCAGTGCCCGCGGCCGCATGCGTCCCCCACACCCATTTCGGCACACCCCTCACACGTTTCGTGGCTCCATAGGGAGCTCCACCGAAGGCCCCAGTGCCCGCGGCCGCATGCGTCCCCCACACCCATTTCGGCACACCCCTCACACGTTTCGTGGCTCCATAGGGAGCTCCACCGAAGGCCCCAGTGCCCGCGGCCGCATGCGTCCCCCACACCCATTTCGGCACACCCCTCACACGTTTCGTGGCTCCATAGGGAGCTCCACCGAAGGCCCCAGTGCCCGCGGCCGCATGCGTCCCCCACACCCATTTCGGCACACCCCTCACACGTTTCGTGGCTCCATAGGGAGCTCCACCGAAGGCCCCAGTGCCCGCGGCCGCATGCGTCCCCCACACCCATTTCGGCACACCCCTCACACGTTTCGTGGCTCCATAGGGAGCTCCACCGAAGGCCCCAGTGCCCGCGGCCGCATGCGTCCCCCACACCCATTTCGGCACACCCCTCACACGTTTCGTGGCTCCATAGGGAGCTCCACCGAAGGCCCCAGTGCCCGCGGCCGCATGCGTCCCCCACACCCATTTCGGCACACCCCTCACACGTTTCGTGGCTCCATAGGGAGCTCCACCGAAGGCCCCAGTGCCCGCGGCCGCATGCGTCCCCCACACCCATTTCGGCACACCCCTCACACGTTTCGTGGCTCCATAGGGAGCTCCACCGAAGGCCCCAGTGCCCGCGGCCGCATGCGTCCCCCACACCCATTTCGGCACACCCCTCACACGTTTCGTGGCTCCATAGGGAGCTCCACCGAAGGCCCCAGTGCCCGCGGCCGCATGCGTCCCCCACACCCATTTCGGCACACCCCTCACACGTTTCGTGGCTCCATAGGGAGCTCCACCGAAGGCCCCAGTGCCCGCGGCCGCATGCGTCCCCCACACCCATTTCGGCACACCCCTCACACGTTTCGTGGCTCCATAGGGAGCTCCACCGAAGGCCCCAGTGCCCGCGGCCGCATGCGTCCCCCACACCCATTTCGGCACACCCCTCACACGTTTCGTGGCTCCATAGGGAGCTCCACCGAAGGCCCCAGTGCCCGCGGCCGCATGCGTCCCCCACACCCATTTCGGCACACCCCTCACACGTTTCGTGGCTCCATAGGGAGCTCCACCGAAGGCCCCAGTGCCCGCGGCCGCATGCGTCCCCCACACCCATTTCGGCACACCCCTCACACGTTTCGTGGCTCCATAGGGAGCTCCACCGAAGGCCTCAGTGCCGCCGCCCGCATGCGTCACCCCCACCCATTTCGGCACACCCCCCGCATTTCTCGCACGGCAGGGTCATCACCACGGTGGCGTGCCAGGGGCGCACCTTGCGCGAAGGCGACGGGGCGGGGGAACGGCGCTCCGGGGGCGGCCAGACCTCCGGGGCGCGAGCAGTCCGCGGCCAGACCATCTCTCGGTCCTGTGGACTCTCGCCCTGGGCCGTCGGCTGCCCGGCGCGCTGCTCCCTCGGTCGACGTCGCCCAGGCGTGATCCTGGATTGCGGCCGCCACGAGGTAGGGAACGGCAAGAAGGAGGACGACGACTGGTGGCTGGAGCTCTACGTGCTGCTCTCGCGCGCCACGCGCCACGAGGACCTCCTGCTCATGCGGGCGCCGCGCATCGAGTTCTTCCTGGCAGGGCCGCCGCAGGGCTTGCGGAAGCAGCTGGAGCAGTTTGCGGCGCGCACGAAGCGGTGCAGGAGGGAAGCGACGGCCCTCGCCAGGGAGCTCGGCTTCACCGAGTTCATCCGCGAGGCCTGACCTGAGGAGCGTCTCCCCCGAGCCGCGCCTTCTCTCGACTGCCCGACTAATTGTTTGGCCTCGCGCCGCGGACGACCCGCGCGCGTCGCTGGGACCCTCTCGGGGCGACCAGCGCGCGTCGCGGGAACTCCGTGCTGCGGGGGGCCCGGCGCCTCGTTCGCCCGTCGTCGCTCTGCCCAGCGGTCAGAGACTTGCCCGCTATCAGCCAGCCAGTTAGCTAGTCAGCTCTCTCTGCTTCGCGCAGCGGACGACCCGCGCGCGTCGCTGGGACCCCGCCCGGGGCGACCAGCGCGCGTCGCGGGGACTCCGCGCTGCGCCGCGCCCGCAGCCTTGGATTTTGGAGTGCGCGGGCAAAGAGGAAGGAAAAGAAGAGCCGAAAGCGGGCGCGATCCTCGCAAGAGGCGTGCCGACATGGGCGTCGCGACGTGCGGACGCTGCCGTCGGGGTTCCCGCGGAAGCTGCCTGCGGCGGCCACGCCCAGTGTCACGTGTGTTCGGACAGGCATGCTCGACACTTACACTAGGCGGTTCCATGATCGCATTCATGCAAATATATTCACTCGCGCGCAGACCCATTCATACTCAGATTCCCTCGCGCTCTGACTCACCCGCGTTCTTTCTCTCGTAATCAGATCTATCGTATTCCTTTGCGTTGTGTACCCCGCCACATTTCGGCACACCCCTCATGCGGTTCGTGGCCCCATAGGGAGCGCCACCGAAGAAGATACTCACAATTGCGATACTCACAACTGCATATGGTTGGGTCCTTCGCCAGGATAATGTTTTTGGCCTCTTCTGTCCTTGCTGGAGGCCCTCTTGGGGGCCTCTTGGGCCGTCTTGGGCCAGCTTCGAGCCAACTTCGGCCATCTCGGTGGGTTCCTGGCACGTGTGACGCCGTCGGGAGCCGTCTTGGGGGCCTTTCTGGGCCAACGGGGGACCCTCTTGGGGCGCTCCGGGGCCGTCTTGGAGGCCATTTTGGGCGTCTTGGAGGCCATCTTGGGCGTGTTGGAGGCCTCTTGGGCCGTCTTGGGGCCCTCTTGGGGCCATCTTCGAGGTCACTTGGGCCGTCAAGGGGCCATCTTGGGGGCGTCTTGGGCGATCTTGGGGGCCTCTTGGGCCGTCTTGAGCCGTCGGAATGCCGAGAAGAAGCAAATTCCAACATCCTTCAAAAACCAATGGAAACTCAATGATTTTGGCCTCTTCGGGCCCTCCTGGAGGACCTCTTGGGCCGTCTGGGAGGCCTCTGGGGGGCCTCTTGGGCCGTCTTGGGCCGTCTTGGACTCTTTTGGGCTGTCTTGGAGGCCGTCTTGGACCATCTTGGGTGGACTTGGAGGCCATCTTGGGCCATCTTCGCGATGTGTTGAGGATGTCCCGAGCGAAACGGCCGTTTCAGGGAGGATTGTTCGTAGAGTTTGCGTTCCTGGAAGGGCCTCCCGGGACCCCGGCAGGACGGGCCGAAGCCCCAGGGGGAGTTCTTTTGGAAAAAGAACCAAACCAAAACCAAAAAGATCCAGCACGCCAGGCACCCCTGCGATGAATCGACAGGGGGCGGCGGATATCGAACGGCCTTCGGCCCATCCCGCCACGGTGCCTGGCTTGTGGGTGTGAAGTCTATTGGATTGTCGCTGGGATCTCGTGGGAGGCCTCTTGGAGGCAGCTTGCTTAGGGGCCCCTTTGTGCATCTTTTGGGTCTCTTGGGTGGCTCTTGGGGGTCTATTGGGGCCTCCTGGGGACTCTTCGTGGCCTTTTAGGGCCTCCTGAGTGACTCTTGGGGCCTCCTGGTGGCTTTTTGGGGCGGGAGGATCGGGTTTTCTGTTCGTGCTCCTTCTCTTCGGCCCCATTTTGGGGCCGTCCCGTGGCCCTCTTGGGCCGTTTCGGAAGCCTCATGGGCCGTCTTCGGGGCGCTCTCAGGCCGCTTGGGGCCCTATTGGGGGCCTCTCGGTGATCTTGGGGGCCCCAGGAGGTACGCGGGAAGCTATCGTAAATTTCAGAGTTTTGGGTTCAGGCCCCCGGAAGGCGGAGGATGGGAATCTCTCCTCCCCCTCTCCTCCTCCAGTGTCGTATCTTGCGTGTGAGGAGGATGTGATCTTACGTGTCGTGCAAGGTTTCTCGCGAGCGCGGTGGTCCAACAGCCGCGTCTGCTTGAGCGCGCGGCAGCGTCATTTCCAATGCGCCGAATGCCAACCAAGCAATCGACCAGGGAGGCCGGGATGCAAAATTCTTGTCGCCCCTACATGGGCCCGCCCCCCCGTTCGCATCTCGCCAAGACAAAGAGAAATGGGACAGGACTGGCTTGAATTTGTTTGCACATTTCGAATTACCTTTGGCCCATCGTGCTACCTTTCCTGGGTTGCGGGTCGGACTTCTCAGGAATGTTTTTTGGGGGGTTCTTCGGAGGTCTCTCTCGGGGGGAAGTGTTGGGGCCTCTCTGGAGCCTTTTGGGGTTTCCTGTGGCCTCTGAGGGCCTCGTGGGACCTCGTGGGGTTTCTTGTAGGCTTCCAGGGGGCCTGTCTGGGCCGAGGGCTCGAAATTGCAATTCGAGTCTCCTGTCGGGCCCCCTGTCGGAGCAGTCTTGGGTACATCTCGGGCTGTTTTGGAAGCTTCTTAGGTCAGTTTGGGGCCCTCTTAGGCAATGTTTGGGCCCTCTTGGAGGCCCATTGGCCAGTTTTGAACAGATGTTTGAGGCTTCGTGGGCCGTCATGGAGAATCGGGAAGCCGAACAAGCAAGAACGCCAGGATCCTTTAACAACAGCTCTTGGGAAGGCTGATATGGGCTTTCTTCAGGGCATCTCGAAAGCTTTTCGGACCATCTTTGAGCCACCTTGAGCGTCTTCGGCCGATCGTGTACCGATTCGGGGTCCCTTTGGACTGCAGGGGCGACCTCTTGGGGGCCTCTTGGCCCATCTTGGGGCCCTCTTGGGCCCGAAAGAGTCATGCGGGAGCGCCCCCCGTGGCCAAGGGGGCACGCGCCATGCCCAAGCGCTTCCAGCTGTTGGGTGTCCGGGGGGGCCCTCAAAGAATCTTCCGGATTGAGGACTGCGGTCCAGGGAAGGGAGTAAGGAACCGGGGACACTCCAACTCGTGCCGAGTGCACGGTGGCGGATGACCAAGCGCCCGAGCTGATCGAGGCCTTGAAGCAACGAACATAAGACTTGGCTCACCCCCTGCTTCGAAGACGGCGGCAACGGCTTCCCTTCCGCCCGGGAGACCGCCGCGCGCGCCTACCTCGGAAGTTGGGCCTCTTGCCTTCGGGGGGATGCATCCTGCTTCGGAGCCACCTCGACGGTGGCTGCCCGCGGCCCCCTCGACAGCCGACGCCTGGCGCCGCGCCGGGGCGGAGCGCCGCTGGCCAGAGGCGACAGCGGCACTCCTGGACTGGGCAGCCCTCTCTGGGCCGAGGCGAGGGCCAACCTGCAGGGGCAGCCTCCTCCTCCTCCTCCTCCTCCTCCTCCTCCTCCTCCTCCCCTCCTCCTCCTCCTCCTCCTCCTCCTCCTCCTCCTCCTCCTCCTCCTCCTCCTCCTCCTCCTCCTCTGGCCCTCTGGGGGGAGGACGGCCTCCGCCGCCAGGAGAGGGCGACTCCCCTGGACGCTGGACGAGGGCGGCCAGGTCGCTCTGCGCGGCGCCGGGGGCCCGGGGCGCAGAGGGCGACGCGCCCCTCCCAGACGACCACGTCCTCGTCCACCTGCGGGTGCGTCTGGGCCGCGACGCTGCCAGCACCGCAGGCAGGACGGCTCGCTCTGTGGGGAGCTTGGCATCGCTCGGACGTGTGCATTTTTCCTTCGGCGAGGACCATCGAGGAGCATCCTTGATCATTTGGCGAAAAAACCACGCACGAAACCGAACAAAAACACAGGGAATGGACGTCCGAGCGATGGCGAGGGAGCTGCTGGCCGCCAAGGGCTGGCACGCCAGGAAGTGCGGGTGCGGGGGGCAGCAGGGCCGACAGGCACGAGGCTCGGACGGGCCACATGGCCACGACCCAGCAGCGTGCCGCTGCTTGGGATCGCCAACACCCCGACATTGGAGTGTGGGAGGATGCCATCCTCGATGCAGCCACGCGCGACCCATCACCTCTGAAACTTGGCGTCCCTGCGGGCGGTCCATTCAGCTCTGCCCTTTGCTTCCTCCTCCTTCTCCTCATCCTCCTCCTCCTCCTCCTCATGCCGCATTTGGTGTACGTGGACTGTCACCTGCGAACGAAGCGACGACAACTTTCGCTGGCAGGCCAGAGTCCGCACGGACAGGGTGGCGGCGGCTCAGGCGGTTGACGGGAAGCGGGCGTGATCCCGGCCGGGGGGAGCTGATCTTGGCCCGTCCTGGAGTCTGGGGGACGGCCAGCCGACGAGTTCGTCGCCTTCGTTCTTTTCGACGGCCAGGGGTTCCCCGAGGCGGAGCGGTCGAGTGCGATTTCCGCCGCTTGGAGGAAGACTCAGAGCAGCTCGGCTTCCGGCAACGCAACGCAGAGCCGCCGCTCAGTGCGGCATGAGGAGCCAAGCGACCCCCCGGCCACCGCCACGACCACCGCCACGACCACAACGAGCTCGCGAGCACTAGCACGACCAACACACCCACCGCACCGCGACCAGCACCGCGACTACTGCGACGATCCCCGCGTCAACGCGCGCGCATCGCGCCTCTCCTTCCTCCTCCTCCTCCTCCTCCTCCTCCTCCTCCTCCTCTTCCTCCTCCTCTTCCTCCTTATCCTCCCCCCTCTTCCTTCTCCTCCTCCTCCTCCTCCTCCTCCTCCTCCTCCTCCTCCTCCTTTGGACGGGGAGGAGGGCTTGCACGACTACTCGGAGCCTAACGGCTCGGCCAGCGTGGTCTCAGGCTCCTCCGTCTCTGGAGGCACCAAAACCAAGAAGCACAAAAAGGACAAGAAAAACAAGAGAGACCAGAAGAAGGAGTGCGGGGACGGCGTCCCCATCGACATGGAGGTCAAGGAGGCCGTCCAGCGCTTCGAGAATGAAGAGAATGCTTTCCTGGAGAGCCTTTCGAACGAGCAGCTCAAGAAGCTCGCCGAGCATCGGTTCGGCATCGAATGGGTGAGCACCTTCCTCACTTAGGCGAGGGGGTTGGCACCTGCCTTTTCTCCGCGCTGTCGAGGCCCCGTTGGGAGCCTTGAAGGCGCGGCTGGGTTCCCTGGGTAGTCTTCGGGGTTCCCGGTTTTCGGCCCTTGGTGGGCCCTCCCTTGGCCCTTTGGGGGGCCTCCGGCGGCCTCCGCTTCTCGCTCCGTCCTGGGCCGGCGTTGACCCCCTCGGGACGCGCGGGGCCGCTTGCCCTGCGCGGCAGGGACCCCTGGAGAGGGTCCGTATCATCAGAGTCCTCAGAGTCCTCCTCTTCCTATTCCTCCTCCTCCTCCTCCCTCCTCCTCTCGGCTCCGCGCGCTGGCCAGTGTGGTTTGGCACCAGGGAGCCGCCGCCAGCTGCGGGTGAGAGAGAGAGAGAGAGAGAGAAAAAGAAAGAGAGGGAACCACATAAAGAAAGAGAACAGATAGAGAGAGAGAGAGAGAAGAAGGGAGAGAGAGAGAGAGAGAGAGGGAGACAGGAAGACAAAGAGAGATAGAGAGAGAGAGAGAGAGAACTAAAGAAAGAGAGACAGAGAGAGAGAGAGAGATATAGGGAAAGAGAGGGAGAGGGAGAGACAGAGAGAGACAGACAGACAGAAAGAGAGAGAGAGAGAGAGGGAGAGCAAACCAGCAAAAACAGGAACGACATGACAGACTAATCGTGGGACAACCAAGCAGCAAACAGCCAGCGAAACAGAGACATAGGGACAAGCTTGACGAGGGCGGGGGCGGAGAGGTGGGCGGCGACAAGGGGGGAGCGCAACGGACGGGCGTAGGATTTAGAGAATCCACACAGACTGCGTCGCGTTTGCTTCATAACGCGGCTCCCGACTCTGACGACGGTGTCAACGTTAACGACTCTGGACTCCGACGATGCCGACGCCGCCGACGCCGACGCCGACGACGCCGACCACTGTGGCAAATCGCGCGACGCCGACGATGCCGTCGCCGACGCCGTCGGCAGCGGCAGCGGCAGTGACGTCCCGGCTGTTTCTTGGAAGGCGCCCCCAGGATCTCCAGTCTGGGCCTCTTAGATGGGGTCCGAGTAGAGGGGGTCGGAGGATCGCGCCGCATCGACGATGCGGCTCGCTGTGGCGCCCGTATTTCCCCACGCCGACTTTGCCGATGCATTGCCGATGCCTCGCCGATACATCGGCGATGCGGCGAATTCCTTCGAACCCATCTACTCGGACCCCATCTAGGAGGCCTCTATCCAGGCAGGCCCACATGGCCCCCCAGCATACCCCTCACGAGGCCCAGAGGGTCCCGGGGGCTCGAGAAGGTGGGGGTACCGTCGGCCAGGGCCACCCACACCGACGGCGCCAGCGACCACAGGACGCCAACGCCGACCCCGACGCCAACGACGGCGACAGACAGTCTCGATGGAGCGGTCGGTCGATCGAGGATTCTCGATCGTCGATTGTCGATCGATGGGTCTTCGGCGGACCGATCGACCGATCCTCGAGATGCGATCGATCCATCGGTCTTCGATCAAACTCCTCGGCCCTCGATGGTTCCTCGAGGATCGATTCATCCATCGATCGAAGATCGAGGACCGACGGGGGCAACGTCGACGACGACGTCGACGGCGACGACGGCGACGACGACGACGACGAGGAGAACGACGACGACGAAGACGACGACGGCGACGACAACGTCGACGTCGACGACGACGACGACGACGACGACGGCGACGACGACGACGACGACGACGACGACGACGACGACGACGACGACGACGACGGCGACGACGACGACGACGACGACGACGACGACGACGGCGGCGGCGGCGGCGGCGACGACGACGGCGGCGCCGACGGCGGCGGCGGCGGCGGCGGCGGCGACGAGGGGTGCCGCGCGAGGCGCCCGGCGCCGCGCCCGCGGAAGGCCGGCCGCGCAGCGCGGGCGCGGGGCCGCGGAGCCCCGCGGCGGCGCGGCCAGAGAGGTCGGCGTGGGCCGACGCGGAAAGCCTGAGGAGCCGATGGGGGAAGAGTTGGTCTTCCTCCTCCTCTTCCTCCTCTTCTCCTCTCCTCCTCCTCCTCCTCCTCCTCCTCCTTCTCCTCCTCCCTTCCTCCTCCCTCCTCCTCCTCCTCCTCCTCCTCCCCCTCCTCCTCTCCTCCTCTCCTCCTCCTCCTCCTCCTCCTCCTCCCCATCCTGCTCCTCCTCCTCCTCCGATTCCTCCTCCTTCGAGGATCGGTCGATCGGTCCGCAGAGGATCGATCGATCGACGACCGACGGTCCTCCATTAAGCAATCTAGGCCTCCTAGATGGGGTCGAAGTAGATGGGGTCTGAGGAGCGTGTCGCATCGGCGATGCATCGGCGATGCATCGCCGATGCGGCTCGATGTGGGGTCCACTTCTCTCCACGCCGACGTCGCCGATACATCGCCGACGTCGCCAGTGTATCGCCGATGCATCGCCGATGCTTCGGCGAGGCATCGCCAAGCTATCGGCGATGCGGCGAGATCCTCCGCCCCCGTCGGCTCGGACCCCATCCAGGGGGCCTCTTCGTCGTCGTCGCCGTCGTCGTCGTCGTCGTCGTCGCCGTCGTGCTCGTTCTCGTTGTCGTCGTCGTCGTCGTCGTCGTCGTCGTCGTCGTCGTCGTCGCCGTCGTGCTCGTTGTCGTCGTCGTCGTCGTCGTCGTCGTCGTCGTCGTCGTCGTCGTCGTCGGCGTCGTCGTCGTCGTCGTCGTCGTCTGGGCCACACCAGGCACAGCAGCGGGGGAGGCGGCCGAGGGGCGGCAGGAAAGGCGCCGAAGGGGGAGAGGAGGCCGCGGGCGGCCTCGTGGCTGAGGCCGCCGAGGCTCGGATCCGGAAGTCGCGCTCTGACGTCAAGGGCATAAAAAAAACGCGCCGTGCGCTGAAACTCCTGTGGGTTGACACGGCGATCCCTGCGTGATGCGCCGCGTCCTGGCGGCGCTAGGCTTTGGGGGTTCCCAGGAGGTTTACAGACCACGCACTTGCAACCCAGGGCAGGGTCGTTTTTGCATCCCTCAATGGCACGAGCTGGAGCCAGGCATCACACAGCTGCGCCTCCACAGCCTGAGAGAGCTCTTTGGCCTCATCGCTCCTCCGCCCGTGCAGATCCCGTGCGGGGCGCGAGCGGCGGACGTGCGGTGGGGAGCTCTGGCTTTGGAGCCGCCTGGGGGCTCTGAGGTGGCAGGAAGCCAGCCTCCGTCCCCCTCCGTCCTCCTCCTCCTCCTCCTCCTCCTCCTCCTCCTCCTCCTCCTCCGTCATCCGTGTTCCTCATCCTTCTCATCGTCGTCCTCCTCCTCCTCCTCCGTCCTCCGTCCTCCTCCTCCGTCCTCCGTCCTCCTCCTCCTCCTCCTCCTCCTCCTCCTCCTCCTCCTCCTCCTCCTCCTCCAGTGATGAACATCGGCCAGCCGGAAGGCTTCGAGAGGTCCGAGGCACTGGGCGCGGGGATGTGTTCTGCCTTTCTCTGCCTCCGAGGGCCGGCTCCGGGCCTCGGGGCTGCCGAAGACGCGGAGCGGGGGTGAAGAACTGCACCGGGCGGCAGCGGGGAGGGGTCCAGGGGGCCAATCTCCGAGGGCCGACTCCGGGCCTCGGGGCTGCCAAAAACGCGGAGTTGGGGTGAAGAACTGCACCGGACGGCAGTGGGGAGGGGTCCAGGGGGCCACTCTTGGATGGGTCAGCGGGTCCTCCAGCGGCTCTCCGAAGGCAGGCCTCTTAAGTGAGCCCCTTTCCAGAGGCGTTTCCGACTGCGTCGGCTTGGGGTAATCCTTAGGTAATCCTCCTCCATTCCTTCTCCATGTCGCACCCCGAGGCCAATTTTTAGGGCGGGTCTGGCGTTTCGCATGAGAGTTCCTCACCATTGATGACCCCGAAGCTTCAAACATAGCAAAAGTTTCACAGATGGAGAGCGGGTGGTTTTGAAAATGTGGCTCTCGCCTTAGCGCCGCGCACATTCGCCTTAAACACGGCAAGAGTTTCACGGTTTCCCAGGATCAACGTGCCAGAAATCATGTTTTGGATTGGTCAGGCTTATGATGCTGATTCCGGTGTTCAAGGGTCGCCACGACGCAACACTCAGGTTGATCCCTGGCGTTGGAATCCCGAGAACAATGTTTTGGCATGCTTCATGGGTCTTCAGAAAGTTGTCTTCCAACGAGGCAGTTCCCTCTGAAAAAATGAACCGTTGCACGTGCCTGTGAAGACAGAGCTTGGAGGAAGGGTTTCTTCCAACATCCTTGATGCCTCTTGGGTTTACACTGGTCCTCCTCCACCTCCTCCTCCCCCTCCTCCTCCCCCTTATCCTCCTCCGCCTCCTCCTCCTCCTCCTCCTCCTCCTCCTCGTCCTTCTCCTTCGCCTCCTCCTCCTCCTCCTCCTCCTCCTCCTCCTCCTCCTCTTCCTCCTCCTCCTCCTCCTCCTCCTCCTCCTCCTCCTCCTCCCCCTCCTCTCCCTGGAGCCGATTTTCTGGGGCCTTGCCCAAGCAGTTCAGAAAACCCCCGCCGCCTCCAGTCTCAGCTCATAGCGTGTAGCACCGCTGGTGTTTGGCCTGCCACACTTCGGCGCGACACTCAGGGCTCATTTCGATGTCCCCGATTCGATTCGATTCGATTCCGATGGATTCCGATTCCGATTCGGTTCGATTGGAATTCCGATTTGTGTTTAGGTCGTGCGTGTTCCCCTACAGGCGGATTTTGGACGACAAATTGATTGCCCGGCGAAGTACCCAACCCCTGCGCAATGCGGGGCAGGAGTAGCTTGAGAAATTTGACGAGAAAGCGGCGACGTGACATGGACGCATATACTTCCGCGAGCGGCAGTCGGAAGGTTCGCAGGTCCCCAATCAAGGGAATAACGATGAGTAACTAAGTGAACCCCTGAGTCACTAAGGGAGACGCAAGGTCCAAAAAGGAGGATGTGGGCAAAGGGCTTGAAACGTCGGCGGGGCAGCAACAACATGACATGGCCGCCCAGGGACGGCGAGGTCCCGCTCAGGTCTGCGCAGTGCCTCACTCCGCTGGACCCACCAGCAGCCTTCGAAAGTGGCGAACCCACCAGCAGCTCTCGAAAGTGGCGACAGTGTCGCGGATCGCAGCCCCCCAGGGACGGCGAGGTCTACCTCAGGTCTGCGCGGTGCCTCACTCCGCTGGACCCGCCAGCAGTTTTCGAAAGTGGCGACACGTTCAAAGATCGCAGCCCCCCAGGGACGGCGAGGTCTACCTCAGGTCTGCGAGGTGCCTCTCTCCGCTGGACCCACCATCAGCCCTCGAGAGTGGCGACGGTGTCGCAGACCGCAGCCCCCCCACCGGGGACGGCGAGGTCTATCTCAGGTCCGCGTAGTGCCTCACTCCGTTGGACCCACCAGCAGCCCTCGAAAGTGGCGACAGTGTTGCAGATCGCAGCCCCGCATGGACGGCGAGGTCTACCTCAGGTCCGCGCGGTGCCTCACTCCGTTGGACCCACCAGCAGCCCTCGAAAGTGGCGACAGGTTCGCATGTCGCAGCCCACCAGGGACAGCGAGGTCTACGTCAGGTCCGCGCGGTCTCCCACGCCGCTGGACCCACCAGCCGCCTTCGAAAGTGGCGACAGGTTCGCAGGTCGCAGCCCCCCAGGGACGGCGAGATCTCGCTCAGGTCTGCGAGGTGCCTCTCTCCGCTGGAACCCCCAGCAGTCCTCGAGAGCGGCGACGGTGTCGCAGATCGCAGCCCCGCATGGACGGCGAGGTCTACCTCAGGTCCGCGCGGTGCCTCACTCCGTTGGACCCACCAGCAGCCCTCGAAAGTGGCGACAGGTTCGCATGTCGCAGCCCACCAGGGACAGCGAGGTCTACGTCAGGTCCGCGCGGTCTCCCACGCCGCTGGACCCACCAGCCGCCTTCGAAAGTGGCGACAGGTTCGCAGGTCGCAGCCCCCCAGGGACGGCGAGATCTCGCTCAGGTCTGCGAGGTGCCTCTCTCCGCTGGAACCCCCAGCAGTCCTCGAGAGCGGCGACGGTGTCGCAGATCGCAGCCCCGCATGGACGGCGAGGTCTACCTCAGGTCCGCGCGGTGCCTCACTCCGTTGGACCCACCAGCAGCCCTCGAAAGTGGCGACAGGTTCGCATGTCGCAGCCCACCAGGGACGGCGAGGTCTACCTCAGGTCCGCGCCGTTCCCCCACTCCGCTGGACCCACCAGCCGCCCTCGAAAGTGGCGACAGGTTCGCACATCGCAACCCCCCAGAGACGGCGAGGTCTACCTCAGGTCCGCGCGGTGCCTCACCCGGCTGGACCCACCAGCGGCCCTCGAAAGTGGCGACAATGTCGCAGATCGCAGCCCCCCCTTGGGACGGCGAGGTCTACCTCAGGTCCGCGCGGTGCCTCACTCCGCTGGACCCACCAGCAGCCCTCGAACGTGGCGACAGTGTCGCAGATCGCAGCTCCCCAGGGACGGCGAGGTCTACCTCAGGTCCGCGCGGTGCCTCACTCCGCTGGATCCGCCATCAGCCCTCGAACGTGGCGACAGTGTCGCAGATCGCAGCTGCCCCAAAGACGGCGAGGTCCACCTCAGGTCTGCGCGGTGCCTCACTCCGCTGGACCCGCTAGCAGCCTTCGGAAGTGGCGACACGTTCAAAGATCGCAGCCCCGCATGGACGGCGAGGTCTCGCTCAGGTCTGCGAGGTGCCTCTCTCCGCTGACCCACCATCAGCCCTCGAAAGTGGCGACGGTGTCGCAGATCGCAGCCCCCCAGGGACGGCGAGGTCTACCTCAGGTCCGCGCGGTGCCTCACTCCGCTGGATCCGCCATCAGCCCTCGAAAGTGGCGACTGTTTCGCAGATCGCAACCCCCTTACGACGACGAAGAGAGGGCAGGAGGGGGGCTTGAGAAGGGAGACGCGACCGCGGTGCTCTGTTCAAAACGAATACCCAACCAAGGAGGGTTGTGAACGTTACCCTGGCGATGTACCCAACCCCTGCGCAATGCTGGGCATTCCATGTAGCTTAAGTTCAGCACACCCCTCGCGCACTTCACGCCCCATCATGGACCCCCAAATGCCACTGCGACGCAGGGGCGCAAGGCGAAGAGGGGTGGGGAGTTGGGTGGAAAGCGTAGGCATGTTACCTCTGGATCGCGTTCTGGCAGCAGCGAGAACATATATCAGAAAGAAAGAGGCGGCTGGAGGGAACGGGGTGACGACGAGAGAAGGGCAGCGGACGCAGGGGGACCATGTTTCGAGGCACGCCAGCAAACAGGCGCAAGCAATACAAGAACTCCGCAAGGCCGAGTTGCTCTGCCAGCATCTGGGCTTCTTTCCGGCACCCTTCAGCGCGGGAACTAAAAGCACGCAGGCGCGCCGCGAGGTCCGCGGGCGGCCCGCGAGAAAGGAACTGCAGCCTCGGGCCCTGGATCATCAGGATATCGTCGACCTTCGTGGCTCTTGAGAGCATCGCGTGCTGGATCTTCCCCAGAAGCCTTCGAAAGTGGCGACAGGTTCACAGATCGCAGCCCCCCAGGGACGGCGATATCTAAGTTAAATCAGCGTAGGACGTCGCTGTGCTGGACCCCCCAGCAGCCCTCGAAAGTGGAGACAATTCCACAGATCGCAGCCCCCCAGGGATGGCGAGGTCGAGTCGGAGTCTGCGTGGGACGTCACTGCGCTGGACCCCCCAGCAGGTTTCAAAAGTGGCGACAGTTTCACAGATCGCAGCCCCCAGGGATGGCGAGGTCTAGTTTGAAACCGCGTAGGACGTCGCTGCGCTGGACCCCCCAGCAGCCTTCGAAATTGGCGATTGTTTCACAGATCGTAGCCCCCAAGGGATGGCGAGGTCAAGTTGAACCCGCGTAGGACGTCATTGTGCTGGACCCCCCAGCAGCCCTCGAAAGTGGCGACAGTTACACAGATCGCAGCCCCCCAGGGATGGCGAGGTCGAATTTGATCCCGCGTAGGACGTCACCGCGCTGGACCCCCCAGCAGGTTCCGGAAGTGCCGACAATTTCACAGATCGTAGCCCCCCAGGGATGGCGAAGTCGAATCTGAATCCGCGTAGGACGTCACTGTACTGGACCCCGCAGCAGCCCGCGAAATTGGCGACAGTTTCACATATCGCAGCCCCCCATGGATGGCGAGGTCGAGTTTGAAACCGCGTAGGACGTCACTGTGCTGGACCGCCCAGCAGGCCTTGAAAGTGGCGACGGTTTCACAGATCGCAGCCCCCCAGGGATGGCGAGGTCGAGTTTGAGTCCGCGTAGGACGTCACCGTGGTGGACCCCCCAGCAAGTTCCGAAGGTGTCGACAATTTCACAGATCGCAGCCCCCCAGGGATGGCGAGGTCTAGTTTGAATCCGCGTAGGACGTCACCGTGCCGGACCTCCCAGCAGCCCTCGAAGGTGACGACAGTTACACAGATCGCAGCCCCCCTGGGATAGCGAGGTCGAGTTTGAATCCGCGTAGGACGTCACCGTGCCGGACCTCCCAGCAGCCCTCGAAGGTGACGACAGTTACACAGATTGCAGCCCCTCCCTGGGGCAAGACAGGAGGAGGCAGGAGGGAGGCAGGAACGACAAAAGGAAAGACGGAAACCATAATGCAGTAATAAGACCCAACTAAAGAGGGTTTTCACAAATCGCAGCCCCCCATGGATGGCGACTTCGAATTTGAATCCGCGTAGGACGTCATTGTACTGGACCCCCCGGCAGCCCCCGAAAGTGGCGACGGTATCACAGATCGCAGCGCACAGGGATGGCGAAGTCTAATTTGAATCCGCGCAGGACGTCACCGTGCTGTACCCCCCAGCGGGCCTCGAAAGTGGCGACGCTTTCGCAGATCGCAGCCCCCCAGGGATGGCGAGATCTAGTTTGAACCCGCGTAGGACGTCATTGCGCTAGACCCCCCAGCTTGCTCCGAAAGTGGCGACGCTTTCACATATCGCAGCCCCCCAGGGATAGCGAGGTCGAATTTGAATCCGCGTAGGACGTCAGTGTGCTGGACCCCCCAGCAGACCCCGACAGTGGCGACAGTTTTACAGATCGCAGCCCCCTGGGGATGGCGAGGTCGAGTTTGAATCCGCATAGGGCGTCACAATGCTGGACCCCCCAGCAGGCTTCGAAAGTGGTGACAGTTTCACATATCGCAGCCCAGCCCCCCAAGGATGGCGAGGTCGAATTTGAATCCGCGAAGGACGTCATTGTGCTGGACCCCCCAGCAGGCCTTGAAAGTGGCGACGGTTTCACAGATCGCAGCCCCCCATGGATGGCGAGGTCTAGTTTGAAACCGTGTAGGACGTCACTGTGCTGGACCCCCCAGGAAGCCCTCGAAATGGAGACAGTTTCACAGATCGCGCCCCCCCAGGGATGGCGAGGTCGAATTTGAATCAGCGTAGGACGTCACTGTGCTGGACCCCCCAGGAGCCCTCGAAAATGGAGACAGTTTCACAGATCGCGGCCTCCCCCCCACCGAGGCAAGACAGGAGGAGGCAGGAGGGAGGCAGGAACGAGAAAAGGAAGGACGGAAACCACAATGCAGTCTTCAAAACGAATACCCAACCAAGGAGGAATAGGACAAAAATCAAACGAGAATCGACAACAATCCAATAACGATAGGCAAAACATCGTCCCCACATGATTGTTTGACTATTTTCTAATATTCCTCCTGTAGAGGACGTGACCGACTTAAATCTGAGTTCCCATTTCTCACTGGACGCGTACAAGCCTGCCGACTTCCGCCGATTCGACTCTTTCCGGCTCGGCTGCCGATTTCCGCCGATCCGACTCATGTCGATAATTAGCCGATGCGACTTATCGATTCGACTTCGGGCTCTCCTGGACACGCCATCCACTTCCCAGCCCCCAGGCGCCTATGTCCCGAGCTGTTCCGAGCGTCCCGCTCCGCGGAGCGGAGCGACACAAGGCCGGTCCGGGCCTTGCAACCCACGCCTCTGTGGCAGGTCCCCCAGGTCCATCAGGCGTCTCCAGACGGGTCTTAAGGCCTCAAGGGCAGTCCACAACGGCCCGAGAGAGCCCCAAGGGTTCCCCAAATTGCGTCGCTGCAGCCCGTAGCAACTTTTGGTTCAACCCGCTTTGGCGGACCAGTGCCGATGTACCATTCTTAATTTGGGAATCTGCTGTTTTTCTCCTCCCGATCCGCGTTCGGCGACGCGTGACTGAGGACCGCGACGCCGTCTTTCGCCGCGCTGTGTCAAGATTCTTCACACTGCAGGTTCGCGTCGTGTCGACCGGTGGCCACCCGCCGCCGGCGTTCAACGTTTGGAGGAGTAGGAGGAGGAGGAGGAGGAGGAGGAGGAGGAGGAGGAGGAGGAGGAGGAAGAGGAGGAGGAGGAGGAGGAGAAGGAGGAGGAGGAGGAGGAGGAGAAGGAGGAGGAGGATGGGCGGAAGTTGAACGATCTGACGTTTCGGAAACGACCGACCATTCAAGGTTGAATGATCCCTGGCGTGTCAGAAACCAGCGCCGAAGTCGGCACAACACGAACTTGCTGTACCTTTGTCGGCGGAAAGTCATCCGATGATTCAGCTGATGAGGAACGATGCTGAGTTTTCACCGCTGGTCCCCAACCTGGGGGGGCCAGCAGCACAGAGCAGCGAGAAAGTCGGCAGGGCACTGAGCGCCTCCAACGACGGTCTGCTGGCCAGGCGCCACAGCTGGCTGCTTTCTGCGATTCAAGAGATGCGGGTGCATTTCAACAGGCTGTACCAAGAGCGCTCCATTTCTGGGTGCCCCTTGAGCGTGAGAGACGTGAGGAACCTGGCTGAGTGCGCAGTGGGTGTCGACCCCTTGTCTGGCACGGTGTTCTTGACTAGACCCATCGACAACTGCATGGTGGCGATCCCGGAGAAGTGTGAATTGGCATGGTGTTGCCTCACGCATGTTATGTCAGAGGAGGAGTGGTCACGGGAGGCGCGGAAGATTCTCAGTGTAATCGGGCAGCGCCAGGTTCAGAGTTTCATCCCCCAGAATGCAGCACGAGAGGGTTCTATCAAGCCGCTCGGTCGAAGAAGCTCCGACGTCACGCCAAGAGGTCAAAGACGCTCCGTCATGCTGGCTGGATCCATGCGGCATTTCGTGTCCAGGCTATCATGCAGGAGTTGCAGTCAGGTCGTCCCCGAAACGAGCGAGGCTGTCTTGCGAGGCAAGACCCTGAATCCCAAGGCCTTTGTCTACCGACTGTCGGGCTGACGCGTGTCGCGATTTGCGTGGCGCGTTGGAGTCCGTCTCCTCTCGTTGGTGTCCTCCTGCGGGCGCGGCAGGAAGATGCTCACGTAAGAGGAGCATTCGTTTGCTGGATGGCCTGGTCCCCCCCCCCCCACACAGGCTCGTGCCAGCTGTTGCCAGTGCAGATCCAGCCCGTAATCAGCGCCTGCTGCAGGCGCTCATAATCAGTTACCTTACCTGAGATTTAGTGAATCTCTCAAGCTGTCGCTACCATCATTGCAGGGATCGACGGTTGGTTTTCCGGCGTTGAAGACGCTGACGCGGGCACTTATTTTGTTGTCGGCTCCCATGCTCATCAGACAAATCGAGACGAAGAGCCAGGTAGCATTCTTGTGTAGCTTAGGATGACGTGACCGCAGCCTCGACGTTACCGAGGATTCTGCGTTATTTTCCCGCGCTCGCCTCAGCGAGCTAGTGAGTGATTTACAATTGCATGCAAGGTATTCGTCAGCTGCACCATTTTCTCCGTTTGCAGAGACGTGCAGTTTGACATTGTTTAAGCGAGTATGTAGGGAATGTTTATTGTGGAGCAGATCCCAATCTGAATTTCGCGCGTTAGCCACAGTGCTAACGACCTGTGCGACGAGAGCGTTATGTCGCAGTGTGCGTTTACGCAGTGGGGGAAGATGGGAAGGACTTGGATGATTGCCCAGCAAAGCGTCAAGACGAAGGGTAAGCACGGGAAGCAAAGGGTGTCAGTTTGTGGCAGTCCATGGCGCGTCGCCACCAGACAAGCCACTGTGCGCAAGCACTGAAACTGTTTGCGCAGTAGCGAACTAGGGAATTCAATTGCTTCCGACATTGTCGCAAGTGAGCAGGTATGTTGCATCGTTTGCTGTTAGTATGTGTCGATTTTCTTGTTCGTTGTGATTGTGTTTGTCCAGTCTGACATGTTCGCTCTGTGTTTTTTTGGGCGTCTGATCCGTGACGGTGTTGCACTTGCATGCCCATTGTTGCAGGAGCTCGTTTTTGGCCCGAGTGCGATACACTCAGGGGCATATAAGTGGGAGTGTCAAACTACTAAGTTGGTATCAAATTCACGCGCACTTGCGAAGGATGGTGTCGTCACCGAAAATAAACACCGCGTGGCAGTCGCTGAAGCCGAGGCGCCCTTGTCGCCCCAAGAGGCTCCAAGAGGACCCCCCCTGGAGTGCCGCACGAAGCCGAACTGATAGATCCCCTTGAGGTGTCTCAAGGATGTCAGTGTTATCGCTTGTTCTGTCGTCCGACGGGCCAAGCGAAGCTCATGGATGCTTCAGATCGCCAGGGGGGCCCCCTCACGACGGCCTAGCAAGCATCCAGCAGGCCCCAACGAAGCCCCCCGAGACGCCCCCACGAGCCCCAAAGACTTCCCAGGAGGCACCACGAAGCCTCCAACAGGTCCCGGCGACCACTCCAATGAAGTCCCATTGCCTTCCCTATATTGTTGACGCATCGCGTAACTCCACCAGCCCATCCAGGAACGATGCCCAGACGAGATGCCATGATCTAGAACGTGGGGGAGCATACAAAGGAGCAGGGACGGAGGAACCGTTGTACCCCAAGAGGGGGACGAATGAAGAGGAATCGGAGGAGGAGGAATCGGATGAGGAGGAGGAGGAGGACTCGGAGGGGGAGGAGGAGTGCGAACAGGATAGAGAAGGAGGAGAGAGTGGAAAAGGACGTTGAGGAAGATGAGGAGGAGGAAGCAGGAGGGAGGAGGAGAAGTAAGCGGATGAGGAGGAGAAGGAGGGGGATGAGGAGGAGGAGGAGGTGGAGGAGGAGGAAACGGGCGAGCAGAAGAGCCAGAAGATTGTTGAATGCCTTTCGGAGTTTCCTCAGATACCGCTTGAAAGATTGATTGTTGGAGGCATCTTGGGGCCTCGGGGGGTGGGGGCATCTTGAGCGTCTGGGGTGCCTCGGGCATCCCCATTGACGCCTCTTGGGGCTGTCTTGGGAGGTTCTTGAAGGCCTTCTGGACGCCTCGCGGGGCCCTCTTGGGGAGATCTTGGGAGCTTCAGGGGTGTTCTTTGGGCCTTCTTGGGTGACATGGATCGAACAAGAGGGGAGCAGTACTCAGGCCCCCCCCTCGGGAGCCCAACAAATCGCCTCTTGGGGCGCTGTTGGAGCGCTCTTGGGCGCTCTGGGGGCCCTCTTGGGGCTCTCTGGGGGTGGAGTTCTGTTTCGTCCGCTTCTGTTTTGTCCTCGTTTGTTTCGTCCGCTTTTGTTTCGTCCACTTTTGTTGCTTCCGCTCTTGTTTCGTCCGCTTTTGTTTCATCCGCTTTTGTTTCGTCCATTTTCGTTTCGTCCGCTTTTGTTTCGTCCGTTTTTGTTTCGTCAGTTTTTGTTTCATCCGCTTCGGTTTCGTCCGTTTTTGTTTTGTGTGAGTCGTGTGGAAGTTTGTGGGATGGAAACCGGATGAATTTGAATTGGACGATTGACAACCGGATGAATTTAGACCGGGCGAATGAAAATTGGATGAATTTGAACCGGATGAAGTTCATTGGAGGGTGAACGAAGGGGTTCGCAAGAGGGGGTCTGCAATCGGGGTTGATTGCCCATATCTGCCAAATATATCGTTCATGTATGTGATCGGGTATGATGGACATCCAATGTTGGCGGTCATGGGGGGCCAGTCGTTCGTGCCCGCGCGTTGCCCGCGCGGACAAACGCGCCGTCCATCCATTATCGTTCATGCGTGCGGGCGTTCTTGCACATCGCGCGTGGGGTTGCGAAGTGGAGTGCAAGTGTTTCTCGATTGGGCGATTGATGATCGCATGTGTTCCCTAACGATGATTTGTCGACCCCTAAGACAGATTTGAAATGGGCCCCGCGATTCTTCCAACATGTGAATTTACTTTTCTTTTCGCCCCAAGATGTTAATTAACTTCCCCTTTTTTCCGAAATCTGAAGTCGCATTCTGGCCCCTTTCGTAAAGATTCCGATACGAACTTACCGGTTGTGAGTCCACATTTTTCTTTTTTCCAAAAGGTGAAAGTACGTTTTCTTTTTCCCAGTTGAATTCACATATTGGTCGCCTCCACACTGTGACTTCACATTTTGCCGTGGCCCGAAAGATCCCCTATCTTGAGGCGCAGTGTTCTGCATGTCGGATTGGTTGGGCAGATTTTGACACTCACCTCGCCGCTTGCGTTTATTCAGCGTGCGTTGCATTCGCTGCCTTTCCCCAGCTTCCCGTTTTCTAGCTTCGTTTCCTCTCAAGTCTCGCGCATGTGTGCAGGCGGGGACCTTGAATTGGTCCCGCAGCCGAACACAGCAATCGAGGATGCATCGCTCATGCATGGCCCATAGAGACAAAATTTCGGGGACCCTGCGCCCGACCCCCACATTCACTCTCCAATTTGAGCCGGATGAATTTGAACCGTATGATTTCAAACCAGATGAATAACAACAAGCGAATGCAGACCAGATGAATTTGTATTGGGCAAATTGTAGCCGAATGTATCTAGACTGGACGAATTAACATTGAATGAATTATAACGGGGTGAAGTTATAAGCGGGCGAATAGAACCCGATGGATCATCATTGGGCGATTAAAAACCGGATAACATTGCATTGGGCGAATTGTAACCGGATGAATGCAAACCGTGTGAATGAAATCGGATGGTTTTCAATTGGTGTGCGTGACACGTTTTTTGATTAGACTTGTGTTGCCCAATAATTGTTTCCGTTATATTTGGTCGAGTGGTTGTCGCGAGATACAAGGCGTGGCATGTGGGCACCACTAGGGGATCGATCCGATGAAACGAGCTCAACCTGGGATACGGCAGCGCGAATCCCAGAACGAAAGAATGCGACCCACGGAAACCGAACCACGAACCCGGGAACCGCGGGACGCGCCGAACCCAGAAAATACAGATGGCGCGAGGCGTAGAAGGAGAAGGCGAGGAGGTTCATCTCAGACATCCTCGCAATTCGGGGTTCCGAGATGCTGCGCGCGAGGTGGTCCGGCCCGTGTCGCCTGATATATCCTCGGAACTCCGGGCTCTTTGAAGACGTGCGCGAGGTACTCGTTTCGCCAGAAATATCCTCGCAACACGTAGCTCTCAAAAAATGTGCGCGAGGTGGTTGGGCGCGTCTCGCTTGAGACATCCTCGCAACTCTTGGTTCCGAGATGCCGCGCCAGAGGTGGTAGAGAGGGAAACGGAGGGAGGAAGAGGAGGAGGGGAGGGGGTGGAGCGAGGAGTTGTACATTTCATTACAGTGAGGAGGGGGGAGGGGGGAGGAGGGGAGGAGGGAGGGTTGGGGAGTGAGGATGGAGATCGAGGGAGGAGGGAGGAGGAGGGAGGGAGAAGGACGAGGAGGAGGATAGGATAGTAGTTTTGTTCGCCTCCCTGGCCCTCGCCGTCGTCGTCGTGGTATCATGTTTTCGCTCGGCTCCCACGGCGCTGACGCGTTACGTTGTATTGTGTTGCGTTGTATTGCATTGTGTTGGATTGCATCCTGTTGCGTTGCATTGCGTTGCGCTGCGTTGCATGTGCATTGCGCTTGCCATACATTGCATTGCAAGAAATTGCGGGCGAGGGGGAGGACTGGAGGGAGGAGACGGAAGGAAGGTATAGAGAAGGGAAGGAAGGAGGTGTGAGGAGGCCAGGAGGGGGGAGGAGGGGAGGGGGAGGGGGACGAGGGAGGAAGGGGCAGGAAGGAGGGAGGAGAGAGGATGGAGGAGGGAAAATGGAGGGGGAGTAAGAAAGACGAGAAGAATTGGATAGAAGTGTTGTTCGCGTCCCTGGCCCTGTTCATCGTCGTCGTTCTTTTCGTCGTCGTCGTTCTCGTCGTCGTCCGAGTCGTCGTGGTGGCACAAAGGTTTTTTCGGTCCACGCTGCGCTGCCACGTGACGACTATAACTGAATAGTGTTCCTTCGCGCCTCCAATCGTTGCCACGTGGCGAGTGGAATGGCACAGTATTTTTTGTCGGCCCCCGCAACGTTGCCACGTGACGAAAGGAGTGGCGTAGTTGTTTTTCTCCGACCCCCGTGGCGCTACTGCTACGTGACGAGTAGAGTGGATGGAACAATGTTTCCTCGCGCCCCCAGGCGTTGGCATGTGGCGCGTGGAGTGGCTTTGTATTTTTGGTTGGCTCCGCGGCGTTGTCACGAGACGAACCGTGGAATAGTATTTTGTCGGTCCCCGCCCGGCGGTGCCAGGTGGCGAATAGAGTGGAATAGTATTTTTGGTCCGGCCCCAGCGGCGCTGCCACGTGGCAGCCGCCCAATCAACCAGCCAACCATCCTACTTGCCTACCGACCGACCAGCCGCCAGCCAACCAATCGGTCAACCAACGATCTTGTAGCGTTGCATGAATTACATTGCGTTGCATTTGCATTGCATGTGCAGTATATTGCATTGCAGGAAATTGCGTGCGAGAGGGAGGGTAAGAGGGAGGAGAAGGGAGGAAGGTAGAGAAACGAGGATAAAAGAAGGAGGAGTGAGGAGGGAGGAGGGGGGAGGAGGGGATTGGGAGGAAGGAGGATGGGGGAGGAAGGAGGGATGAGGGAGGGTGGAGGAGGGAGGAGGAAAGGGGGAGGGAGAAGGACGAGGAGGAGGATAGGATATAATTGTTATTCGTCTCCCTGGCCCTGGTCATCATCGTCGTCATTATCATCGTCGTCGTGGTCGTTCTCGTCGTCGTCCTCGTCGCCGTCCTCGTGGCATAATGTTTGGTTCGGCTCCCGCGGCGCTGCCACGTGACGACTAGAATGGACTACGACTTCTTCGCGCCTACAGGCATTGCCACATAACGAGTGGAGTGGCATAGTATTCTTTCGGCCCCCGCGGCGTTGCCACGTGACTAAAGGATTAACATAGCCTGTTGTTTTGGCCCCCGCGACGCTGCCACGTGACAAGTAGAGTAAATGGAATACTGTTTATTCGCGCCTCCAGGTTGCCATGTGGAGAGTAGAGTGGGTATTTTTGCTCGGCCCCAAGCGGCATTACCACGTGCCGAATGTTGTGGAATAGTTTGTTTTGCCGCCCCAGGCGGTGCCTCGTGGCGAATTGAGTGGAATCTATTTTTCTCAGCCCCCGCGGCGCTGCGACGTGACGAGTGGAGCGGAATGGTATTTTGTCGCTTGCCAAGGCGTTGCCACGTGGCGAGTGGAGCGGAAAGCATGTTTTTTCGGCCCCGCGGCGCTGCCACGTGACGAGGCACACATTGCGTTTTCCAGCGCATTGCATTGCAGCGTATTGCATTGCATAGCGTTGCATTGCATTGCATTGCGTTGCGTTGCGTTGCATTTGAAATGCATTATATTTCGGTAAATTGCGGGCAAGGGGGAGGAGGAGGAGGAGGAGGAGGAGGAGGAGGAGGAGGAGGAGGAGGAGGAGGAGGAGGAGGACAGGGAGGGAGCAGAACGTGGAAATGTACAAGATGAATTTAAACCAGGCACCTTGAAACCCGATGAAGTCCAACCGGACGAAGTTTAACCATACGAATTTAAACGGGGCACATTAAAGGTGGATGAATTTCAACCGGATGATTTCATACACCGGAGGAATTGAAACCAGACGAATGAACACCGGACTAATTTTAACATGGCGAATTTCCAACCAGGTGGATTAAAGCCAGGCGAACGAATTGAAACCGGGCGAATTTAAACCAGACGAGTTTCAGTTGGGCGAGTTTTGAGTTGATTAAATAAACAGGGCGAGCGAAACAAAGGCACATCCAAATTGAATGAATTTACACGGGACGAATTCACACCGAGCGAATTTTCACCAATAAAACCGAATGAAATAAAACCCGGGCGAATTCAAACCGGATGCTATTCAACCAGATGAAACAAAACGGGTGAAGTTCGACGGATGCAATTAAACGGATGATGCAAAACGGATGATATTAAATTCAGATGGAGCGTTGCCCTTCTTGAGGCCCTCATGGGCCGTCTTAGAGCCATCTTGAGGCCTCGAATGGACATCGGAAGCGAAGACACGAGAAAGCAACCAACGTTGACCTTCCTCAGGTTTTGGAAGTCGGGCATCTTGGCGGTCTCCAGGGGGGGCTCTCGGGCCACCTGGACACGTCTTGGAACGGTCTTGATACTTCTTGGAGCATAGTGGGGGCCATCTTGAGGCATCTTGATCAGCCACGCGCAGAAGGGGGGTGGGGGGGGGGGGGGGGCTTCTTAAAAGCACCCCTGCTTTTTAAAAGGCGCGGGCCTTATCTATAGATGTCAGGCCAGCGCCTTCTAAGGAGCAGCTTCCTTCTAAGAAGCCCTCCCCCCTCCCCCCTCCCCCCACCCCCTGGTGCGCGCCGCCAACTTGAGCCATCTAGGAGGCCATCCATCAAGGGCGCTCTGGCAGCCGTCTTGGGCTATCTTGGACGCTCCAACGCGTCGCGGGGCGCCTTGGGCAGGTCCAGGGCAGGGGGTGGAGGGGAGGGGGTCCTCCTCCTCCTCCTCCTCCTCCACCTCCTCCTCCTCCTCAGCCATTTCGCGCCCGAGCGGCCCCCCCTGCACGGGGCGCGCAAGGGTGTTTCGCGGGCCAACTTCGAAATGGCACTGCTCGCGAGAGCCGACATCGAGAGGCATGGCGCCCCACGTCATCAGCCACAATGCTGAGATCAGGCGCGTGCGCACCCGCCAGGAGACTGGGCTCCCTCCGCCCTCCCTTCCTTTCCCTCGTCGTCCTCTTGCTCCTCCTTCCCCTTCCCCTCGTCAGTCTGGCGAGCTGCAGCGCCGGCAATCCGAGCGCCGCGGCGGAAGTGCAGGCAAAGCATGGGCTTGATCAGCTACAGTGTAGGGATCAGGCCGTGCGAGAAGGCAAGCAGTGGCAGTTGGCGCTGGCGCTGCGAAGAAACTGCGGGTGGGCCACGATCAGCAGGACCGCTGGGAGCAGCCCGTGGGAGAAAGGGGGCAAGCAGTGGCAGCCGACGCTGGCGCTGCGAGAAAAGTGCGGGTGGGCCACGATCAGCAACAACGCTGGGAGCAGCCCGTGCGAGCAAGAAGGCAGGCAGTGGCAGCAGGCGCTGGCACTGTGTCCAGGTGAAGGACGAGCCCGATGCCGTCAGCTACATCCGACGCGACGTTGGAAGCCGGCGGTGAGGAGGGAGGCCGTTCAAGGACGAGCCCGATGCCATCAGCCACAGCGTTGGGATCAGGGCAAGGTGAAGACATGTAAGGAAGGCGAGCAGTGCACTAGTAACGTCATCAGCTACCAAGCTGGGATCAGCTCGGGTGCGAAGGCAAGCAGTGGCAGCAGGAGCTGGCAATGCGAGAAGGGCATGCAGTGGCAGCAGGATCTGGCATTGCGAGAAAATGTCAAGTGCAGGAGCGGACATCTTCAGTTACAGCGCTGGGATCAGCTCGTGTGCGGAAGGGCTGGGAGTCAGTGGAAGCACCTTGCGAGAAGCGGGGGGCGAAGCTGGAGCCCAATATTGTCGGGCACTCTGTGGCAAACCTCTTGCGAGAAGCGGGGGGCGAAGCTGGAGCCCACTAGTGTCGAGAGCTCAGGGCCAACCTCTTGCGAGAAGTGGGGGGCGAAGTTAGAGCCCAGTATCGGTGGGAGCTCTGTGAGAAGCCTCTTGCGGGAAGCGGGGGGTGAAGCTGGGGCCAAATTTAGTCGAGAGCTCTGGGCAAGTTTCGTGCGAGAAGTGGGGGGCGCAGCTGGAGCCCAATATCTTAGCTACAACGCTGGCATCAACTCGTGCGAGAAGGGGAAGACAGGCAGCGGCAGCAAGGACTGTCAGGCGTGTCAGCCGCGTTCTAGGCCAAGCTTTTCTGGCGGTCAGTGTAAGTGGACGGTATTGTGAAGGAGGTATCCACCATCCCGAACGAGAACGGCCAAGGGTAGACTGATTCGTTATGGGAGTGCGGCAATTCACCAGGAACGCCTATGTAAGTACGGCCTGCAAGGCGTGAGGCGGCTTGCGTGGTGCTCTCCATCTGCGTAAGTCCTAAGTAGCACAATCCTAGCACAATCCTCCTCCTCCTCCTCCTCTTCCTCCTCCCCCTCCTCCTCCTCCTCCTCCTCCTCCTCCTCCTCCTCCTCCTCCTCCTCCTCTCCCTCCTCCTCCTCTCCCTCCTCCCCCCTCCTTCTCCTCCTCCTCGTCCCCCGGGGGTTGGAAGAGGAGCCTGTCTAGATCACCTACGCCCAGGGGGCTGGTGGGATTCTTCAGGCCCGCAACCGGGCCAACTGGCGGCGCCATGCTTCTCACGGCCCTGCGACGGCAGGCACGCACCACGACCTCCCAGCACGTCCCCTCCGCAGTCCCTCTCGGCCCTCCTTGGACCTCACTGACTCACTGGCCGTCACCGATGTTCCCGGGACGTCTTCGGGACCACACGATGCCCCCTCCATCCACGAGGCCCTGACCAGCCCCGTGGACATCTTGAAGCAGCCCCGACGATCCTTTCGAATACTTCTGGGAGCGCTCTCCCTCGAAGCGCGCAACGGAGTGATGCGACGATGACGAGGCCCCAGGGGGCCTTCCATAGAACTTTCCGACACACCACGCGTTCCATTCGAACCTCCGCAGCCTGCCTTCAATGATGTTCCTGGGAAGGCTCCGTAGCCATTTTGGCTCAAGCCACGGTGGCTCAGGCGATTTGTCTAGCAAGTTGCATGTCGCACCGTATGCATTCTTGCTGCGCTAATACAGGTGCACTGCGCTAATAATATTGAAACCAATGCGATCACAAATCCTCAATGCAGAATGCACTCCTTCATACATGCTCAGCATTCTATGTTTGAAGATTTATTCCCCCCTTGTTTTTGTTGTTGTCTTGCATCATGGCGCGTGCAAGCTCGTCAGTTCATGGCGGTTCGGGCTTGTTCGTCAGAGCAATGTGGTTGGTCAGAGCAACGTGAATGCTCAGAGGATTGTATTTGGTCAGGACATGGAACGTGTTCGTAATGTGACTGGTCAGAGCAATGCGACTAGTCAGAGCACTGTGACTGCTCAGAAGATTGTAACTGGTCAGGGCATGGAACGTGTTCGTAATGTGACTGGTCAGGGCATTCGGGCATGGCCACGACCGCTCACAGTGTTCTACCATGTGTTTGAAAACAGCATCAAAAAAGGAGCCGAAGCTTTGACAACTTCAATTGTCAACGAGCAGTTGTCCAAGATGCGGGCCTCTGGCGCTTTCGACCAAAGCGTGAAATTGAAGTGGACGTTCATAGGCCCGAGGGACAGCGGCGTGCCAGCACTGCTCCAATGCCCCACGTGCCAGTTGGTCGAGTCGTCTGAGACTGGGAACGAGATTGTTACATTGCAGCACCTCTACGATTATTGTTCAAAACACCATTCCGATCTTGTGGTGTACATGCATACCAAAGGGGCTTACCATGCAGGTATGTTTAACGACAATTTAAGGCGAGTCCTCATGAAGGGAATATGGTCCGATGCGTGCCATTCTCAGGACATGTTCCAAATTTGCACCGCGTGTGGCAGCCGCTTCAGCCCTATGCCGCACCAGCACTATCCAGTGAATATGTGGTTGGCCAGATGCGATTGCATCTCCCGCCTGACTCCGCCCTTGAAACTTGAGTCGACCATGTTGTCGGCGGTACGGGCGGCCATGGACAAAGGCGTGCTGCCTAAAGGAACGGACCATGGAGATCCAGCACTTTTTGGGTTGGGTCGGTTCTCTGCGGAGCATTGGTTGGGCTCGCATCCGAGCCACGCTCCTTGCGACGTGTGCGACAATCCCAGGTTCACTTGGAATCTCAGGTCTCTTCCTGCATTTTCACGTGGACGCTCTTCAGTGGACTGGGCCCCCAAGCTGCGCCCCCATCCGAGGCCAGACATGCCGCTCGCCGCCTTTTGTAAATCTTGCAGAAACGGCGCCATCTGCAACTTGTCGAACTTGAGGTCGTGGCGCCCTTTCGAGTGGAAGTTTTTGCATCCCGAGTCTGAGCCACAGAAGGGTGCCTTGTGGGAGTACTACAGCGCAGGTGAGGGTAGCTGCATGAACGCTGGGTAGCATACATCCCGTAGTAGCCGATCCCCGCCGTAGTTGTTTGTCGCCTGGATGTGGAGTAAAGAATCTTGAGCAACAAAAATGATGTTCCTGGGAAGGCTTCGGGGAGCACGCGGCCCCCCTCAACCCAAGAGGCTCTGACCAGTCCCCGTGACGCCCTAAAGCAGTCCAGACGATCCCCTCGAATGCTTCTGATAGCGCTTTCCCCTGCAGTATCCAGCGAAGTGGGGCGACACTGATGAGGCAGGAAGAGGAAGAGCGGAGCAAGGATTACGGGAAGGAGTGCAGCGGAAACGGAGGGGGGAGGGAGGCCGCGGTGGTGAACGAGGGGGAGCAGAGGAGAAATTGGAGGAGAAGCCGGGGGAAGAGTAGAGGCGAGGATGGTATCGGATCGGAGGTCCGCGAAAGGGCTCCCCCAGGGAGCCACTGCGGGGGGCGTGCAGCCATTCGGTGGGGGCTGCAGGCGAAAGACGCGCCACAGGCGAGACAGAGGTCCGCACAAGAGCACCAGCGTTGCCCCTACTCATTCCAGCCTGCCGCACCCCATGAAACTGCGGCCCGAGTGGCCTTAGCACAGAGGTACGCCCGTCTTATGGTAAGGCGCTCTCGTCCAAGCGTTGGCGGCTTTTCTGCACGTGCTGCGGCTTGTAGGCGACCACTCAGCGAGCGCGTTCCACTAGTTGCAAAGTGCCTACTGGCAAACGTCCGAAGGCAGATGTCTGCTTCGACGCAATGGGTCGTAGATTCCGCCCAGCGGATATAGGCCTCCCTGCGAGTAGCTATTTTGCGAGCAGTGTGGCGCGCTTGTCGGACCGCGGACTTCTGCCGCCTGCGTGAGCGATGTCTGGGTCCCAACCGCACTTGGGCGGGGGGAGACATCAGCCGGGGATATGCCCATGACGAGGAGGAGGAGGAGGAGGAGGAGGAGGAGGAGGAGGAGGAGGAGGAGGAGGAGGGGGGAGGAGGAGGAGGAGGAGGAGGAGGAGGAGGAGGAGGAGGAGGAGGAGGAGGAGGAGGAGGAGGAGGAGGAGGAGGAGGAGGAGGAGGAGGAGGAGGAGGAGGAGGAGGAGGAGGAGGAGGAGGAGGAGGAGGAGGAGGAGGAGGAGGAGGAGGAGGAGGAGGAGGAGGAGGAGGAGGAGGAGGAGGGGAGGGGTGTCCCAACTCGCCTCCGCAGGGCATGTCTTGTCCGCGGCGGGCAGAGCCGCCCCGGGCGGGCTGCGAGGCCCCCTGCACCCCGGTGGGGTGCCCGAGGCCGCGCTCTGGCACGCGCAGCGACGAGCTGAGGCGTGGACTCGAGCGGCCTCGGACCGGGCTCTGGAGCCGGAGGGCCCCTCCTCGGGCCCTGGAAGCTGCAGGGCCAGTTTTTCCCACCGCGTCCGAGAGAGTGAAAATGGAACAGGTGGAAAGGGTGGCAACAACGGCAGCCAGGAATGGCAAAGAAGGGGGCTCCAGAATTGGAAAGCGGAGCGGGGAAAAAACACGGCGACGGAACTGGGCAAAGAAACGCTGTCGCACGTAACCGGCAACAGAAAGGACAGCATGGAACCGCTTAAAACACGGACTTGTCGTTTCCAGGGCCGTTCAGGCCCTTCCCATCAGCCGAGGCGTCGCCGAGGGAGTCTGGTGTGCGGGGGCTCTGCAGCTCAGGCGGAGGTAGACTGAGGGAGAGGGGAGGCATGTGGTCATGATCTCTTGGGATGGCGTGTCGCTCCGCCAGTTCTGGCCCACCACTCCTCGGCGCGAACCTCTACGCACGTCGCGGTCCAGCTTTTCGCAGCCTCCCGCCCCGCGGAGCGGAGCGACACGCTATCCGCTTGCAGGGCATGGCGTGTCGCTGGGGCCGCCGCGGCGACACGCTAAGCAAAAGTTCCCGACCGCAGTGCTAGATTGGAGGAGGAGGAGGAGGCCTGGAGTACCCGTGGCTACCCGAAACCACCTGTGAAGATCCGACTGGATACGTTCAGGCTCCCGTCTCGGAGTTTCGTCTGAGGGTCCAACTACATGTATATTACGAATGGGCACACGGCGAGCCTGCATCCAGCCCTCGTCTCAAGGCGCCAGCTCGATTGGCCACAAGGCGAGCCACGACGTCGGGGGAACGATGATGATGATGATGATGATGATGATGATGACGATGATGATGATGATGATGAGGATGAGGAGGAGGAGGAGGAGGAGGAGGAGGAGGAGGAGGAGGAGGAGGAGGAGGTGGAGGAGGAGGAGGAGGAGGACAAGGTCCGCGAGGGTCCCTAGGTTCCCCAAGAGCGTGCCAATGCATTCCTCGACGCCTCCAAGACGGCCTAGCAAGCCCCCGTGTCGACCGGAGAGGCTCCAAGACACGAGACCCGCGCTAAGCTTCAAATGAAGCCCGCGGGAGACCGTCCAAAAGGTCTGGCCGGCCGACAACCCAGGCATGATGGCGGAGAACCTAGCAGCCAGTACAGGCCCACACCATCGAAGCCCCACATGGCCCCGAGGATTGCAGTGTCCTCGCTGCACCACGCTGCCGACGCTGCGAGACGGACCCAGAGTCCCTCTACACTCCTACAGCCACGAAGCTACACTCGTCCAGCGCACGCTAGACCCACGTCCGAGCAGCTCCCCCCAAGAGACGCCAGTAGAGTCCTTCCCCTTGTTGGCTCTCTGCCCCACTCCTCCCTCCTCCCTCTTCCTTCTCGGCTCCACCTCTGGCCGAGCCCCGGCAACGGCCAGCGCCCGAGATCCAGGGGCCTGGCGACGCCGAAGGTGGCGGCAGCGACGACGGCAGCGAGGACAGAACAGCGAAGGGAAGAGGATGGTGAGGAGGAGGAGGAGGAGGAGGAGGAGGAGGAAGCTGCCCGCCGTCGTTCTCGTGATCGACGTCGTCGTAGTTCTTCGCCCCGTTCCCTCTTGTCCTCGTCGTTGCGGTCGACGCTGTCGTCTGTGCCTTCGTCGGCGCCCTCGATGGGACGCCAGCCCAGGAGTGGCGCAAGACTGTTCAAGAAGAGCCCCAGACACCCAACGACAGACCCAGGTCCTGGAGACGGCGCAAGAGGGCCTGCGATGGATCAAGAAGACCCCAAGAGAGCTTCAGGATTGGTACAAGAGACCCCCAAGACGGCCCTGGTCCAAGACGATCCAGGAAGGCTCCGCGATGGCTCGACCGACGCCCACGACTGCCCTACGACGTTGGTCCTTTCCGAAGACACCCAAGCTGAGCCGCCGGCAAAAACACAGTAAATCCAAAGAAGCCGTAGTAAGATGCCAAGAGCCCCCACGATGCACCAAAGAGGACGTCATTTGTGACAAAACTGCCGCACAGGCTGTCATGATAGCCCTCCCGGTCGTCATGTATCCTCCCTTCCCTCCATCGCTCCTACCAATCGCCTCCGCCTCCTCCACAATTACTCAATATGAATACTACTCTCCCTCTTCCCCTGATGGCGTGCTGGGAGTAGCCGACCCCCCCCCGCGTCCTGCTTGTTTACACAGGATTCCCGGGAGTTGGGTTTTCGCCTGCATGTTTTTTTCAAAATGCTGCTCTCGTTGAGGCGCCGGCCTCATTTTCGGGCCCCGCTCGTTCCGAACCGTGCTCCCGCTGCAGCGCTGGCCTCATTTCCGTGCTTCCGCTCGTTCCGAATCGTGCTTCCGCTGCAGCGCTGGCCTCATTTCCGCGCTTCCGCCCGTTTCGACTCGTGCTCCCGCTGCAGCGCTGGCGTCATTTCCCGTGCCATGCCACAGCACACGCGCACACACGCACACACACACACACCACCACCACCACCACCACCACCACCACCACCACCACCATCACCATCACCATCACCATCACCATCACCATCACCATCACCACCACCACCACCACCACCACAACCACCACCACCACCACCACCACCACCACAACCACGCACACACGCACGCACGCACGCACGCACGCACGCGCACCACCACCCACTACGCACGTGCGCGCGGTTCCACAGGTCCGCTATGATACGCGTCCGCGGATATAGAAAATCAGCGCCATGAGAAGGGATGGGAGGGAGGGGTAGGACGTCAGATATGACGCGAGCGCATCTAGCTTGTCCTACCCCTTCCTCCTCCTCCTCCTCCTCCTCCTCCTCCTCCTCCTCCCCCTCCTCATCCTCATCCTCATCCTCATCCTCATCCTCCTCATCCTCCTCTTCCTCCTCCTCGTCATCATCATCATCACCACCATCACCATCTTCATCATTATCATCATCACCACCATCATCATCAGCATCAGCATCAGCATCATAACCAGCATCAGCATCATCACCATCACCATCAGCATCAGCAGAAGCACCAGCATCAGCATCATAATCCTCATCCTCATCCTCATCCTGATTATTATCTCGATCACCATCATCATCATCATCAGCATCATCATCCTCATCCTCATCCTCATCATCGTCACCATCCTCATCCTCACCCTCACCCACATCCTCATCCTCATCCTCATCCTCATCACCATCATCAGCTTCATCATCATCATCATCACCATCACCATCACCATCACCATCTCGATAAGATTCACCATCATCATCACCACCACCATCATCATTTCCATCATCATTACCACTATTGTCCTATCCACCATCATCATCATCATCACCATAATCGTCACCATCATCAGCATAATCGTCAGCATCATCATCAGCATAATCATCACCTCCATCATCTCCACCACCGCCATCATACGAGTCTCCAACCTCTCTCTCCTCCCATCTCCTCCCCCCCCTCAGCCCTGTCTGCCCCACCCCCCTTTCCGTTCCGCGCCGGCGCGCCCCCAGGAGCAGCGCGCGGGGCGTGCCTGGTGTAGGCGCCTCGCCCCGCCGCGACGGCCACGGCCACGGCGCGGCGCCGGACAGGCGCGTCGCCGTCCACGCGCTGCCACTTCGGCGTCCTGCGCGGCCGCCTCGTCGTCCTCCTCGTCGTCGACCTCCTGTAGCAGCGTTGTGAAACAGAGCCCGCGGAGTGTCACAGAGCGTGCAATGCTAATAGTTCCCGCCTGGCCGTACTCACCTCGGCTCAAGCGGTTTTTCTCGGGGCGGCGAATGGGAGATTTCGGCTGGGCCACCTTCTCCAAAGCCTCCACCTTCGAGGCCGCCAGCAGCGGACTTCAGATCTCTCCTTGTGCCCTGGCGCTGTCGACCAGCGCCAACGCCTGCCTCTCCGAGACAGGCGTCTGGGGGGCGCCGGTGCCGCTGGGCGCGGCGGCCGTCGCCGGGGGCCTGGGCATCCTGCTCGGCGTCCTCGCGGTGCTGCTGGTGCAGGCGACCATCTGCACGTGCCTGGTGTCGGTGCGGATCTGCCTGTGGGGCTCTTGGAAGGCCACGCCGGCGCCTCCGCGAGTCGAGCGGCCGGAGCAGCTGGCGCCCGTCGTGGACGCGCCCGTGAAGGTGCAGCTAGCGCCCGTTGCGGCCGCTCCCGTTCAGCATGCCGGCCAAGTCGCTGGTGCGCCGGGCGCTCAACCTGAAGGCAGGGGACGTGGTGTTCCTCGACTACGGGGAGGCAGGGGAACCGTGGCATGAGAGGCTGATCCTCGCTTCTTTGGGCGGGGCGAGGTATCTGGCGCTGACCCCCGACGAGGACATGTACGAGGAGGCGATCGACACGCGCAGCGTGGCTGACTTCCGGCAGGCGGGCCCGCGGGGCGGCTTGCCGGCCGGCCTTGGGGCAGCGAAGGGCCAGCCGGTCTACCGCTTCACGGAGCGGCCGCGCGGCGCTGCGCTGCAATCGTGGATCGACGCGGCGGAGGATCAGGCCGTGGAGCTGCGCGCGGCGCTGGGGCTCGCCGAGGAGCCTGAGCCTCCGCCCTTGGCTGACGGGGGCGCTCCCTCGGGGGCGGGCGCCGCGGGCTCCGGCGCGACTGGCGAGCGGGGCGACTGGGTCTGCGTGGTCCCCGAGGGCGACGTCAGGCGGGGCGCGGTGTACTCGCTCCCGGACTCGCTCGACACGCCGTCGGAGAGCTTCATGGCGTTCGGGCAACACGGGCTCTACGACTTGGGCCGTCGCGGCAAGTCGGCGGTCCTGGTCAGGCTGGCGCCGGGCGAGACCGCGGACGAGGCCATGCGGGCCTTCGTGGCGACCGCGGCGCCGGAGGCTGTCGGGGGGACGCCCACGCCGCCACCCGCCGAGGACGCCCGCACGCTGGCGATCAAGCGGGACGCGGCCGGCCGCCGCTTCCGGGACCTGAAGAGTGTGGCGGACTCATCGGAGCGGTGCGAGTTCGAGGACTGGGCGCTGTCTGGGCCCCGGACTGCCTTGTACGTGGTGAAGGAGATTGCCAAGCAAAGCGGTGGCCCGGTCCAGCGCCACACCACTTGGAAGCACGAGAACAAGCTCAACGATGACGAGCATAGCGTGGTGGCCCACGAAATGCTGTCGGAGATTTTGGAGCTGGCTTGCACCTACGACCAGGTCGACGTGGCCAACCTGGCGAGCATGGAGGCGCTCGCGAGGCACCTGCAGTTCCTGGAGCACAAGGTCAAGAAGAAGAAGGAGACGACCAAGGATTTCGATTCCCAGGACTACTACCTGGGCCGCACCAGGAGGACGGGCGGGGCCATCATCAGCCCGGAGCTGCTGAAGTGGGTCGCGGAGTCCGCGGCCCAGGATTCGGCCATCTTGAAGGAGGAGCGCAAGGCTGCGGAGGAGCGTGCCCTGGCGCGCGCTCCTCCAAAGAAGTCATGATGGGCTTCGAGGCTGGGAGTTGGCCGTACCCAGCCGGTGCCAACAGGCCGCTGGAGCGCATGGTGCCGAGGGATCTGCTGCCCTTGCCCTTGGCGCCCGCGCCGCCGGCTCGGGGCGCGCGGTCGTTGCCGCGCCGCTCCGCCCAGAGGATCGGCCGCAGGTCTGCTGTGGGCCGCCGCGTGAATGACTGCGTCGCCGCCCTGAACAACCCGCACGGGGACGGCGACTTTTGCTCGAAGGCCCGTCCTTCGGAGGCACAATTTTCTGCTGTGGACATGCTCTGGCAGGCCGTGTCGGACGACAAGCCGCCGGACGACGCCCCCAGCCCCGAGGCAGCCCTCGTGGAGTTGCTCGGCACGGGTAGTCTGGGCTATGGCCCCGACGGCCCCACTGTGGTTGCGCCGTATGATCGCGGCCTGGTTTCGTGGCCTGAGTCGGCGGGCTGCGTCAGCTTGCTGGAGGTGCTGCCGGAGCCAGACCGCCAGGAGGTGATCGACGGTAAGAATTCGATGATGCTTCGCGCTGAAGAGGTTCGCCCGGGCGCCACCAAGGTGTACTGGGATAAGACCTTGCAATCCGACACGGACGAGTACCAGCGGTTCGTGCAGGACCTGCTGGACCGCGGCATGGTGGAGCTGCGGACTCGTCGCGATTTTGAAGTGGGAGTCTTCTTCGTGAAGAAGAAGTCGGGCCGCCTGAGGCTCATCGTGGGCGCTCGGGCTGTCAACCAGGCGCTGATGCGGCCGCCGACGATCCACATGGCGTCCACCGTGGCGCTAGTGAACATGGAGGTCGAGGACGGCGCCCAGCTGGAGTTCTCGATCCAGGACATCGCGGACTGCTTCTACCAGTTCCGCGTGCCGGACTACATGGTGCCGTGGTTCGGCATGCGCCCGCTCAGGGCTAGGCAGCTGGGCGTGAAGGTGGTCGACGGCCTCGCGGTCTCAGAGGGGGCGTGGGTCTACCCATGCCTGCGGGTGCTGCCCATGGGCTTCGCGTGGGCCATGCGCTGGACGCAGCAGGCGCACCGCGAGCTGCTGCGGCGAGGAGGCCTCGGTGGCATCGAGAGCGAGCTGGTGGACAGGCAGATCGCTCCGAGCGTGGACTCGCCTCAGGTGCCGAGGGTCGTCTACGTGGACAATGAGATCTTCGTCTCGTCGCGACCGGGCGCCACCCGGGGTGCGAGGAGGCAGGCGGCCAAGGTGATGGCCGAGGCCGGGCTGCCGCTGCACGAGGTCGAGGAGAGCAAGACGGTCGTGGAGGCGCTGGGCCTGGAGCTGGATGGCATCAAGCTGCGGGCCCGGCTGGCGCGGGCCAAGCGCTGGAGGCTCGGGCCGGGCACCCAGGCGCTCCTGCGGCGCCGGCGCGTGGCGGGCCGGGAGATCGAGCAGATGATCGGCCACTTCACGCATGCCATGTTGCTGAATCGCCCCGCTTTGTGCGTCTTCCGCTCGGCCTACGACTTTGCCCGGAAGCACTACAGGGCGCCCGTGCCGCTCTGGCCCTCGGTGCGGCAGGAGCTGGCCAACGCGCTGCACCTCATGCCGCTGCTGGCCGTCCAGTTCGATCTGCCGTGGTCCGGGCGCGTCACCTGCTCCGATGCCACGCTGCGCGGCTATGCGGTGCAGGAGGCCGACATGGAGCCGTCGGCCGTGCGGGAGGTCGGTCGCTGGAGTGAGCGCTGGCGCTTCCGCATCCAGTCAGCCTTGCGCCCGCGCGAGGCAGCTCTGCTCGAGCGCTCGGGTGAGAGTCAACACGAGCGACCTCCACCTCCTCCTCCGCCGGGGCTCCCAGGTGCCGACCCCATGGGCCCCCAAGGTTTACATCGTGTACACCCAGCTCTGCCTCTACGGGTTCCTGAAGGCCTCAGTGGTGCCCCTCGTCGTCAAGCGCTTCGGGATCTACCTCTGGCTGGGGCTCCTGGGGCCGCTGGGGCCGCTGCTGAGGGCTGCTGGGGCGAGGAGTCAGGCTATCCTGCAGGTTTCTTAGGAGACCTCATCGGCGGGGACGTGGACATCAGCATCAATCGGGAGTTCCCAGAGATCCCCAAGGGGTTCATCAGCGAGGGCTCGTGGAGGACCATCCAGGCAAGAAGATATCATAGGAGAGAGGCCATCCATCTTAAGGAGCTCAGGGCCGTGCTGTCCGGGTGGAGGCGTAAGTGTCGTCAAGCTAGATACCATCGTCATCGCCATTTGTTTCTGTGCGACAACATGGGTATGGTCCTGAGCCTCGAGAATGGCCGAGCGGTGTCACCTCCGGTGCTGGTTCTGCTCAGAAAGTGGGCCGCCTTGTCGCTGGCCTCCTTCTTTCGTACCAGCGTGCGCTGGGTGGCCAGCGAGCTCAACCCAGCTGATGAGCCTAGCCGATGGTTCGACTCGCCTGCTGAGAAGGCGGCTGCTGCTGCGCTGGACGCCTGGCGACGCCGGCCCGCTGGAGAGGCCGCCGAGGCCTGCTCGAGCGCTTCCCGAGAGGGATGGTGCGCGCGGGCCTGGCAGCCCCCCGCGCGAGAGGGTGCTGCGGAGGAGCGGCGCCTTGCCAGAGAGCCACGGGCTCCCGCCCCGCCGTCTGCCTGCCCCAGCCCCTGTGGTCAGAGCGGCAGCGGGCCCGGCATCCTCGACCGAGCGGCGGCTGCTTTCATCGACGAGGTCTCGCCGATCCCGTGCGCCCCGCCGCGACCGCCCTCCCCCACCGGCGTTCGCGCGAGCGATCGAGGCGGCGAGGGCGCGGTCGGTCGGGACTGGTGGGCTCACGACGCTGGAGCAGGAGAGCATCACCCAGAAGACGAGGCAGGACTACGAGAGGAGGCTGGAGCGGTTCGACGTCTTCTGCAAGACCCACGGGCTCACCACGGCGAGCGACGTCGAGCTGGAGGAGGCCGTGGTGGAGTACATGGAGCTGCAGTTCAGCCGGGGAGAGCCGTCGAACAGCGGGGCCAAGCTGCTGGCCGCGATAGGGCATCGCGACCCAAGGCTGCACCACGCGGGCAGGCTGCTGAAGCTGCCCCGCGTGGCGAGGGCGCTGCAGGGCTGGCGGAGGCTGGTGCCGCCGCTGACGCGGGCGCCGGCGCCTTGGGCGGCGGTGGCGGCCATCGCGGTGGCCCTGATCTACCTCGGCCAGCGGCGCGCGGCCCTCGGCGTGGTGCTCGCGGCGGACGCCTACCTGCGCCCAGGGGAGCTGCTGACCCTCCGGGCGGACCACGTGGTGCCGGCGCAGCCGCATGCCGGGGGCGACTACCGCTTCGCGTCCCTGGTGTTGAGGCCCGAGGAGGAGCTGCAGTAAACCAAGACCAGGGGCTTCAACGACTCGATCCTGCTCGACAGCCCCGCAAGGTCTTTTGTCGGGCCCCTGCTGGAGCAGATCGCATCCCAGTCGCAGCCGATGGAGCTCCTCTTTCCGTGGTCGGGCGCGGCCTTCAATGCCATGTTCAAGGAGGCAGCCGCTCTCGTCGGGCTCGAGAGCTGGGAGTTGACGCCGCACATCCTTCGCCACTCCGGGCCGTCCCACGATTGGCTCACCAAGGCAATGAGCCTGGAGGCCATCAAGCGCCGGGGCCGCTGGGCGTCCGACCTCAGCGTCAGGCGCTACGAGAAGGGCTCCAGGGTGATGCGCCGCCTGGCCTCGCTCGACCGCGGCCGGCAGCTGCTGCTGGCCGAGGCCGACCGGCTGCTCGAGGGCGCCCTGAAGGACGGGCGCATCGGCGGCTTCGCGCGGCTGCTCCGAGACGTAGGCCTCGTGTGACTTCGTCTGAGCCTGGTGCACGTGCCAGGCCGCTAGTTTTGGAGCTTTTTTCAGGAAAAGGAGGGCTCTCGGCTTCGCTGCAGCAGCGGGGCTGGAGGGCCCGCACATGGGACATCAGAGATAGTGCCTCACAGGACTTGAGCAAAGAGAAATCCATTCGTGCGGTGCTAAAGCTTGTGCCGCAGGCCAGATGGGTCCACCTTGGCACGCCGTGCGCAAGTTTTTCAGGAGCGCGCCGAGGCAAGCCTGGCTCTCCAGGGGGCCCGCTGCGCTCCTGCGAGTTTCCCTGCGGTCTCCCAAGCCTTTCAGGAGCTGACGCCGAAAAGGTCCAGGTAGGCAATCAGCTGCTGCGAACCACAGTTCGTATCATCAGAGCTTGCGTCCGTCATCAAGTGCCAGTGTCGTTGGAGAATCCGCGTAGGTCCTGGCTGTGGAGGCAGCCCGGACTGGCACGCCTGTTGCGCCATGCGTCCCTCACGCACACAGTCTATTGTAAATATGGAATGCCGTGGCGGAAGGAGACCACCCTAGCGTGCTGGGACAACAAAAAGGGATTGTTGTCGCCGCTCGCCGCTCAGTGTGCCAGGGCCGTGTGTGTCTTTTCCAAGAAACCACATCAGGTCCTCGAGGGCAAGGCTCCCGGAGGCCGCCTGTGGACACAAGTCGCCGAGCCCTATCCGCCCCGTTTGCTGCAGCAATGGTCACAACTAATTCACGAGTCGCTTTTGGAGAAGGTGCCGCCTCAACCGCCAGATCGCATATAGTGGCGGTTGTTGGCAAGATTTGAGCTAGCTCGAAGATGCTGGCTCGCGTCCGGTCGCATTCGAGTTGCATGCTGCCCTGCGAGAATCATCTGTTCTGGCCTCAGGAATAAGGTGCATGTAGCAGCGTTGTGAAACAGAGCCCGCGGAGTGTCACAGAGCGTGCAATGCTCATAGTTCCCGCCTGGCCGTACTCACCTCGGCTCAAGCGGTTTTTCTCGGGCCCTAAGCCATCCCACTGCGTGCCTATTCAGTCTAGATGTATATCTAGTGCGTAAGCTGCGGCAAGATTTGAGCTAGCTCGAAGATGCTGGCTCGCGTCCGGTCGCATTCGCGTCCGGTACAAGAGACCCCCAAGACGGCCCTGGTCCAAGACGATCCAGGAAGGCTCCGCGATGGCTCGACCGACGCCCACGACTGCCCTACGACGTTGGTCCTTTCCGAAGACACCCAAGCTGAGCCGCCGGCAAAAACACAGTAAATCCAAAGAAGCCGTAGTAAGATGCCAAGAGCCCCCACGATGCACCAAAGAGGACGTCATTTGTGACAAAACTGCCGCACAGGCTGTCATGATAGCCCTCCCGGTCGTCATGTATCCTCCCTTCCCTCCATCGCTCCTACCAATCGCCTCCGCCTCCTCCACAATTACTCAATATGAATACTACTCTCCCTCTTCCCCTGATGGCGTGCTGGGAGTAGCCGACCCCCCCCCGCGTCCTGCTTGTTTACACAGGATTCCCGGGAGTTGGGTTTTCGCCTGCATGTTTCTTTCAAAATGCTGCTCTCGCTGAGGCGCCGGCCTCATTTTCGGGCCCCGCTCGTTCCGAATCGTGCTCCCGGTGCAGCGCTGGCCTCATTTCCGTGCTTCCGCTCGTTCCGAATCGTGCTTCCGCTGCAGCGCTGGCCTCATTTCCGCGCTTCCGCCCGTTTCGACTCGTGCTCCCGCTGCAGCGCTGGCGTCATTTCCCGTGCCATGCCACAGCACACGCGCACACACGCACACACACACACCACCACCACCACCACCACCACCACCACCATCACCATCACCATCACCATCACCATCACCATCACCACCACCACCACCACCCACCACCACCACCCACCACCACCACCACCACCACCCACACAACCACGCACACGCACGCACGCACGCACGCGCACCACCACCCACTACGCACGTGCGCGCGGTTCCACAGGTCCGCTATGATACGCGTCCGCGGATATAGAAAATCAGCGCCATGATAAGGGATGGGAGGGAGGGGTAGGACGTCAGATATGACGCGAGCGCATCTAGCTTGTCCTACCCCTTCCTCCTCCTCCTCCTCCTCCTCCTCCTCCTCCTCCTCCCCCCTCCTCATCCTCATCCTCATCCTCATCCTCCTCATCCTCCTCTTCCTCCTCCTCGTCATCATCATCATCATCATTACCACCATCACCATCTTCATCATTATCATCATCACCACCATCATCATCAGCATCAGCATCAGCATCATAACCAGCATCAGCATCATCATCATCACCATCACCATCAGCATCAGCAGAAGCACCAGCATCAGCATCATAATCCTCATCCTCATCCTCATCCTGATTATTATCTCGATCACCATCATCGTCATCATCATCATCATCAGCATCATCATCCTCATCCTCATCCTCATCATCGTCACCATCCTCATCCTCACCCTCACCCTCACCCACATCCTCATCCTCATCCTCATCCTCATCACCATCATCAGCTTCATCATCATCATCATCACCATCACCATCACCATCACCATCTCGATAAGATTCACCATCATCATCACCACCACCATCATCATTTCCATCATCATTACCACTATTGTCCTATCCACCATCATCATCATCATCACCATAATCGTCACCATCATCAGCATAGTCGTCAGCATCATCATCAGCATAATCATCACCTCCATCATCTCCACCACCGCCATCATACGAGTCTCCAACCTCTCTCTCCTCCCATCTCCTCCCCCCCCTCAGCCCTGTCTGCCCCACCCTCCTTTCCGTTCCGCGCCGGCGCGCCCCCAGGAGCAGCGCGCGGGGCGTGCTTGGTGTAGGCGCCTCGCCCCGCCGCGACGGCCACGGCCACGGCGCGGCGCCGGACAGGCGCGTCGCCGTCCACGCGCTGCCACTTCGGCGTCCTGCGCGGCCGCCTCGTCGTCCTCCTCGTCGTCGACCTCCTCCTTGTCCTCCTCCTTGACCCGTTCCTCCTCCTCCTCCTCCTCCTCCTCCTCATCCTCCTCTTCCCTCTCATCCTCCGCACTCCTCCTCCTCCTCCTCCTCCTCCTCCTCCTCCTCCTCCTCCTTTCTCTTCCTTCTCTTCCTTGCTCTCCTCCTCCGTCTCGCTCTTCCTCCTCCCCCTCCTCCTCCCTCTCCACCTCTTCTCTCCTCTATCTTGTTGTCCTCCTCTTTCCTCTCCTCCTCCTCCTCCTCCTCCTCCTCCTCCTCCTCCTCCTCCTCACTCCTCACGCCTCTCCTTCTCCTTATAACAAGCTCCTTCTCCTTAGGGCAATATCCTTCTCTCGTCGCCCTCCTAGACGTGTCGGCAGGCTGGGCTGGGCGGTTCGCCTGAGACGTCCTTGCCAGCTGTAGTCATGGCACCTGGCATTCGCAACAGTGGTGCGGATGGAGGGCGGGACGTTTTCTATAGGCGGCGCTTCTCGCTACCATGCCGCGCAGCCAGCCTTTACTGTGGGAGTTGGCCCCTGCCGCAGCTTTCTCCTGCCTGTTTCATACAACGCGCTTACACAGCTTTCCGGAGAGAGAGTGTTGATTCACATGTTCTCCCTTGAGTGGGAGGTTGGGCTAAGATGGCGCATCGCTGATGCCGGCTTGCAGTGAGTTCCTGATCCAGGCACCGTGAAGGGCATGTTTGACAGTGATGACAGATGCAAAGGTCGCAGTGACAACCAGAGGAGGCGCCCCCGTCGCCCCGCAGTGCAACCTTCAGCTGCACGCGATCGACGAGATGGTGGTGACGGGCGTGACAGACGAGACGATCGTCTGAGACACGATGCTTATCAGTGTGACCAGGACAGAAAAGGGCATCGAGGCGCTCACGTGTAATCTGGATAAGCGGTTGCGTTGGCTGGGGCCGACGACGTTCCTACTATTTCTTTGTGATTAAAACATACCGCCGCGTGGTCAGGGCGCGCATCGGCATTCGCCTGAGCCTGTTCGCAGAGAGGCCCTTAGGGACGGGGTTTCGCAGAGAGGCCCCGATGGACGGTGACGCTGGTGATGGTGCTGACCCTCCTGTCGACGGGCCTTCCACGCCTGGTGTTGACGAGGACCCTCTTCTGGCCAGGGATCCCAGGGCCCTTGACCCCGAGACTGCGAGACTCCTTGGACGGTGCATCGGAGGGCTTTCGGGTTTCCATCCGTCGTGGTGCCGCGGCCGCCGCTGCTGCCCAACCTGGCAGGGTGGCGACGGGCCTCCACAAGCGGTTCCTCACGGAACAGTCCCGCATTTCACACCGCATCGACAAGAAGGCACGCGTGTGGCATGGCATTCGGCAGAGACAGGAGCGCACCGACCAAGATTACGCCAAGATGCGGACCGCAGTCATGAGAGGCAGTCTGACTTGGCACGCGCCAGAGCGCAGGCTCCCCTCACCATCGCTGACCTCGCCAAGTGTGGCCGCAATCTCGACCCACGCGCTTTCTCGACGTGTTTGGTTGCGCTCCTCCCGCTTTACGTTTTCCTTTTGATGGGGTGTTATTGTCATTATTTGTATTGAGGATGCAATCTCACCGCCACGCAGTGCGAGCTCGGTGTGGACGTCCTTGCCTGCAGGCTGAAGCATCCGTTCGCACCACGCAGCTCGTGCGACGTCTTCGTACCTCAGCGGGTTGTCGTGGTTTCATATACTTGTCTTAAGTCGGGCTTGTCCCTCTACAGGAGTAATCAAAAATAGTCAAAAATAGCATTGGGACGATTTCGTCAGTTTTTCTAAATTATTTTGGGGGTATGTTTTGATGATTTTTTCGTTATTCGCCCAAACTCCCCCTGTAGAGGGACATGCCCGACCTAAGTCTTGTCCACAGACAATGCGCAGTGCGGTCTGCTCGTGTCGACGGACAGGAACGCGAAGATGGTCAGTGGAGGGGTGCAATCTCAGAATCAACATCGTCAGTAACGCCGTCGATCTTCGCCCCCCCCCCCCCTCGGCTTCCCCCCCCCTTGTGCAGTCAAGTCAAGGATGGGTGGCATCAAGAGCGAGTCCGACTTGTGGTTGCTCATTCCAGGGGCTTCGACGTGTTCGGCCGCCACCGCGATGAGGCTGTTCAGCGCAAACTGGAGCGAAAAGCCGCCCGCAGATCGAGGCCCCTCCGGATCCCGTGGGCTAGGCCGCTCAGGCTCGAAGTCGTCTGGGTGCACGCGCATGATGATGATGATGATGATGCGATGCGTGTCCAGATGCGCTCTTCTGCCACGGGTTCACGAGATTCCCTCTACGTAGCATCTTTCAAGCTGCCCGCCAACATTTGGAGCCCTTCTTCGCCGCGTGTGAGGGCGATGCCCAGGCCATTTCTCATGTCCTTTGTGACTGGCAGTGCCCCCCCCTCCCCCCGTTCGCGTTGCCCTCGATGCCCCAATCGATCCCACCCGCCCCTGCTCTCGCCCCTGGTCTCCACAGCGCCAAGCCCAGCAAGCCTGGCCCTGACAGACTTCCATATATGTCGGGGCTGGACAGACCCCCCGCCCTGACACGTCGATTAGGTAATTGGCCGTTACCGGTTCGCGAGAGGGCGTCGCGGCCGTCATTTTTGCGGGTCCAGGTCCGTCGGTGTCTGTCCCAGGCCGTTCTCAAGAAAGGGTGGTTTACTAAAGGGAGGTTTGGCAACCGCTGATATATGCAGTTTGGCTGTCCCGTCCGCGTGCCACCGGCACTCCGCTCTCGGTGCTTGAGTACGTGTGCGCAGGGGTTTTCTTTCTCCGTTATGGGCTCGCCATTTTGAGAGGAGGAGGGCAGCGACCAGGCGCGAGTCGCTTGGAAGCGCCAGCACTTACGCCCGTCCAGTCTCAAGACTTCCGGTTTCAGTCGCCAAGGCCTTCAGCTTAGCCAGCATTCCACTGAGCCTCTAGTTGCCGAGCGAGCGCATCTTAGCCATCAGGGAATGTCGAGGCTCGGCGGGCTGGATGGCTCGATCTGGGCTCCTCTCGCCGCCCCCTCCTCCTCGTCACTTTCGATTTCAAAACCGCCTTTCCTAGTCTTTGTCGGACTTGGCTCGACGTGTTCCTGGTGCACGATGGGCTCCCTCCCTCCTCCCTCCCTCCCTCCCTCCCTCCCTCCTCTTCCTCCTCGCTCTCATCCTTCTGTTGCCTTGACGTTCTTCTTGCTGCACTCCTCCTCCTCCTCCTCCTCCTCCTCCTCCTCCTCCGCTCCTTCGGCTGTGTGTACTTTCACAACTGCCCATTCCTTTGACGAAAGTGGGCGCAGATGTCTCAGATGCTTCAGCTCCGCTACCATCGCAGCTCGTGCCGCCTAGTCTGCTCGCCCGTGTTTCGTCCCAACTAACATTGATGTTGTGATTTGTGGGCTCCCCGAAGGGGACACGCTGCATATTGCGGGAGGGGAGGTGCATAGTAGTCATCGGATGCGTTTACATAAGGGGATAAAGTTGTGGTTTTGTTGTCAGTGTGGGAGTTAGGCCAGTCAGTGTTTAAGAGGCCTCGGATCCCCGTGTCTAGAGGCCGCGAGTCCCAAGCGTGATGAGTATTTGGCCAACATAGCGGCAGGCCGTTGGCCTAAGGCCCAAGGCCGAGCCAAGCCATCTCGTCAGGGGCCGTCAGTCACCGAACTCGCTTCGCGACCGTAGTCACTCACTCACTCACTCTTCCTCCTCCTCTTCCTCCTCCTCCTCCTCCTCCTCCTCCTCCTCCTCCTCCTCCTCCTCCCCCCTCCCTCTCATCCGTTTCCTACCTCTTCATCCGTTCTCCTTCCGCCTCCGTTCCGACCTACCTCCTCATCCCATGATCCGCGCTTTCAAACAAATACGTGTTTCGGTGCAGACCGCTAGCGCGCCTCATTTCCGTTGTCGGCGTCGTCGGCGTCGTAGTGCGTGTTGCACCGTTCGGGGATTGTTTTCTTTCTGCAGTGGCCACTACCCTCGTCGTCGTCGTCCTCCTACTCCTCCTCCCCGTTTCTCATCAATGTCCTTATTCATCCTCTTCCCATCCTGTATTGTCCCGCCTCCTCGTCGTCATCCCGACCTCTTACGTTTTGGGTGGTTCAGCATCGAGGTTCGAAGAACGAGGAATTACGTTTGACGTCTTAAATATCAAGGGAGGAACAACAACCCGGACTGGACAATTGGCGTTTACCAAACGGCCTTGAGCGTTAATTAAACAGCCTTGCCCTTTTCGATCCCTTCTTTGGGCACGTTTGCTAAACGACTTCGCGTGTCGTTGTGGTAATTCTGGGGGTGGATTTGTTTGACTTCTATAGAAGGTCGGGAGCGAGGGTCGAGGTCTTACAGTCGGGGCGCTGAAGAAGGAACCCTTTTCGATGGGGAGGGGCTTGGTGCTCCTTGATTGTTTACAGTTTGCCTACGGTCTTCCGGGTTTTTTTTTCATGGGAAATCGCAGGCTACCTTTTGGAGAAAGGGGCCTCGTTCTTCATTTAGGGTTCCTTAGGTCAACGCCCCGACGGTATAGGGGGCCACGAGGACCGAGGCCCCAGAGCTCGAGGGGCGCAGTTCGTGGATCGAGGCTGGGGGGCGCCGCCTGCTTCCTGGGCCTCCTGCCAGGCGATCGCAGACATGGATCAGGGGAGCGCAGAGGAGGAGGAGGAGGAGGAGGAGGAGGAGGAGGAGGAGCGAAGAGGAGGAGGAGGAGGAGGAGCGAGGAGGAGGAGGAGCGAGGAGCGAGGAGGAGCGAGGAGCGAGGAGGAGCGAGGAGGAGCGAGGAGGAGCGAGGAGGAGGAGGAGAAGCCTTTTCCGTCTGCCTCCTGACATGCCGGCTCCGTCTATGCAGAGGATGCTCCGGGAATTGCTCCGAAGGCCGCAGGCCTTCCGAACCCCTTCTGAGACGGCCCTCCCTGTAAGGGCCTTGCCTTCGAGGATCGAAGGAGTTGCCATCTCTTCCACGGCGGAAGGCGGCGGTAGGCTGTCGGAAGTAGAACGATCAGGCGATCGCAAACATGAATCAAGGGGGCGTGGATTAGCGACGGGTCACGGATTTCTGCCGCCGAGCGAGGCGGCACCAGCCGCCTTTCTGAGGAAGGCACCTCTCCCGATCCATGGATTTGGCGACCGCGCGCCAAATCCATGGATCGCTAATCCATGTTTGCGCGCCCCCGATCCTGGACCACCCTCGCCGCCTAGGCCTCAGCTCCGCCTCAAGGGTCCGTCCAGGACGCACCGCTGCCGTGTTCGGGCTCTAGGTGAGTCGAGGACATGTTCGGGACGAAAGGTTTGTCCACTTCGGACGGAACCAGGACAAGGATGGATCCGTTCCTGAGCGGTCCGGAACGCTCTCAGAGCGTTCCGCAAATGCTTTGAAAAGCCGCGGCGCCCGAGACATCTTCCAGAGTCGCTGGATCTCAGAGATTCTCGATTGATCTTCACCCGAGTTTGTGCAGTGGAGACCCATGCCAAGAAACATCCTACTTGCCTCCGGGGTGCGCTGGGTTCCTTCGGTTCCGAAGGTTTTGCAAAAAGAAAGCGCGACCTTCCCACACCCAAAATCAATGGACGGCAAGCGTGACGTCCACCACAGAGAACAGCCTGAATTGAAAAGCCACGTCGTCGGAGATCTGGGCGTGCGTCACCTGGATCTGGCGCCCATCATCTTGTTCGCGTCGCAAGGGCTCTGTCTTGGAGCGGCGGTCATGGCCAAGACCGGGTCACATTAGCCCCGCTGGGTGGCGGGGCCAACGCGGGGTCAAAACCAGCCGCGTTGGGCTCCCGAGGGCTCCCGAGAGGGGTCACACAGCATGCCCGCCAGCACGGGTGTGTGACTGTCGCAGGTTGGCAACGCTGCTGCATGGACGCGGCCATCTGAGCGACGCAGAGACAACGGGGTCGTCTTCGCCGACGTTCGCGCGCATTCTGCCCGCGTAAGCTCGCGCGTAAGCGCCCCCGTTCCGAATGTAGCGTGCCGCGCTGGCGGCCCTCGCAAGCCGCGGCGTGAGGCCGCTGTGTCATATCGCTTTGGCCAGGCCCCCCGGTCGTCGTCGTCGTCGACGTCATCGTAGTCGTGGTCGTCGTAGTCGTTGTCGTCATCGTCGTCGTAGTCGTCGTCGTCATCGTCATCGTCCTCGTCGTCGTCGTCCTCGTCGTCCTCGTCGTCGTCGTCCTCGTCGTCCTCGTCGTCTTGCCGTCGTCGTCGTCGTCGTCGTCCTCGTCGTCGTCGTCGTTCTCGTCGTCTCCACCGCCGCCAGGCCCCCAGGCCGCGGCTCCGCGGCCGCCGGCCGGCGGGACGACCGCCGCGAGCCGCCCGCCTCTTGGGAGCAGCGCGCCGCGGAAGGCCGGGGCCGGCGCCCGCCGGGCGCCGCCCGCCGCTCAGGAGCATGTTTTTTTAGACTCTGGCAAGTTTACTTGCGTGGACGGGGGGGGGGGGGGGCTGAGCCTGAAGCAAGCCCGGGGGGGGGCGCGGAAATCACGCAAGTCGAAAGGCATTTGCACGCTAGTATTCGCTTGAAGAGGGGCGGGGGGGGGGGGGGGGGGGGGGCGAACGCCATGCAAGTAAACTTGCCTGAATCCAAAAAAAACAGGCTCTTGTTGGATCCAGGCAGGTTTACTCGCGTGGCGCTCGCGCCCCCCCCCCCCCCCTCGCCCCTCCTCGAGCAAAAGCCAGCGTGCGGGTGCCTCTCGACCTGCGCGCTCTCCGCACGCGTGCGTGTCGTCTGCGGCCTGCTTCAGGTTCAGCCCCCTCCCCCCCCGTCCATGCAAGTAAATTTGCTGGAGTCTCAAAAAGGAAAACAGGCTCGCAGATCTAGGCCTCCAGGGGCCGTGGAACGATATACGAGAATTCTTACGCATGTCATACACATCCGACCCGGAAATCACAAGTGCACGGTAAACCAATGATGTAGTCGCTCTTGAGGGGCGCAGGTTCCAAGGGGTTTCGCCGTGTTTTGCTTCCCTAGGCCCTCCACGGAACCCAGGGCCATCCGAAAACAGTCCGGGATGAAAATAGCAGGTCCAGAGGGAAGGCCCCGAGCCCCAGGACCCGAGTCTCCCAGGACCCGTCGCTCCCATGCCGACAGATCTAGGCCTCCCATGGGTCTGAGGGTCGCGCCGCATCGGCGATGCGGCTTGACGTGGAGCCCGATGCTCTCCGCGCCGACGTCGCAAGCGCCTCGCCGACGTCGCCAGTGCCTCGCCGATACATCGCAGATGCCTCTCCAATGCATCGGCAGCCCCATCTATCAAGCAGTGGCGAAGCGTCCTGGCTCGCCTATAGCCCTACCAAACAATGTTCTAAGAACCTTTTGTGGTTTCCAGGAAGTGTTCTTAGAGCATTTCTGGCGGAGTCTGCCTTGTTTTAACACATCGGGTTTATGTTCTAAGAGCATTGTGCTTGTTCTTAGAACATTTTTGGGTTCTAAGAGCACTTCGTGGTAGGACTATAGGAATGCCGGGACGGTCGGTCCCTGCTCAAATCTACCTTGACCCGATGCAGGAGGCCTCTGTGAGAGAAGAGGGTCCCTTCGACGAGGAGGGGGAGGGACCACCGCTGCCGACAGCTTAGCGGTGAGGATCGGCCCCTGGGCGGTGGCCCGCCGGAGGGTCGCCAAACGTGCCAGACGACGCTCAGGGCGGACGTGCCACCGCCCGGGGGTGGGTTCCCTCTACCAAGTAGGGGATCGACTACAGAATTGGTTTACCCCAAACTTGATTTTCTCGTCGAGGGCACGATGCACGAAGAATGCGCAGAACGCTCGTAAGTCATTCCACGTACTTCTTGCAGTCTCGACGAGAAAATCAAGTTTGGGGTTAACAAATCCTGTAGTCGATCCCCTACTCGAGAGAGGGGGCTCTTCGGCTGCGCCTGGGGAGGACCCTTCGCGACGGGCGAGCGAGGGGGGAAGTGAGAAGGAGAAGGCCTCCCTCTGAAGGCGGCGGGGCTTCCCAGGAGCCCTCGCGCCTCCTGAGAGGTTTCCATCCCGTCGTCGGGATGGCCCGAGAGAGCTCCTCAGAAGGCCCGGGGACCTCCGAGCCCTCTAAGACGTCCCGCAAGTGAGCCCCGGGAACGGCAGGGCGGTTTTGTTCATCGTTTTCGAAAAGAGTCTCTTGAAAGTGGAACGGTACAAAAGCGGCGACCAGAAACGGCAAACAAAACGGCTCCAGGATTGGAATTGGAGCCGGAACCTGCAAACAAACAGGCGACGCACGTGGCCAAGGAAAACGGCGACGGAACCAACAAGGAGCGGCAAAACGGAAGCGGCAACACAATTGTTTGGTCGTTTCCAGGGTCCGTCTGAGTTCCCGCCCCTTCTCATGCGCCCTCGCGCCTCTGAGACGTTTTCTTCGTCGTCGGGAGAGGCCGGGAGAACTTCTCAAGAGACCCAGGGACCTCCGTGCCTTCTGAGACTTTCCGCACCTTTTTCTTAGGATCGTTCGGACGTGTGCAATTGCCCTCGGCGAGGACTAGCGAGGAGCATCCTGGACCATCGAACCTTCAAGACGCATGGAGGGTGCCAACGGAACCTGGCAGTTCCGTTGGCACCCTCCCTATACATGTATTCGCAATGGCAAGTCTTTGCGCTCCGCCACAAAACGAAATCATGTTGTAATCCCTTTGCATTCCGTCGCAAAGGGAATCTCGATGGCGAGCTCCTTCTGAGACCTCCCGCCCCTTCTCACTTTCCCGCCCTGGGGCTGGCCACCGAGACGTGCCACCGCCCAGGGGTGGTGTGCGGGCACGATCTTTATCCACGTCCGCTGCGTCCTGGATTCCCTGAAGGGGTGACAACGGGGCGCGGCGCAGTGAAGGATCATGGGTAAACATCGAACCTCCAGAGGCGAAATGGTTCTATCCATCTCCACGGCTAGAAGAAGAACAAAACACATAAACATACACTTCTGGCGCTCCGCGCGGATTTCTTGGATTCGCGCCTGGGCCCCCCCAGGCGGCGCCTCCGGCGCCGCCCTTGGCACGCGGAGCGCCAGAAGTTCACGTTTATGTGGTGTTTTCTTTTGGTCCAAGTCCACGGCGCCTCTGGCATCGCAGGAAGGAAGCCCGAGACTCCAAGACGCCGCGGATGCGGGTACAGGGCGGCCAACGCCTCCCCCGCTGGCGGCGCTCCTCTCGCGAAGAAGAACAAAACGGCATGAACATAAACTTTTGGCGCCCCGCTCGGATTTCTTGGATCCGCGCTGGGCCCCCCCCCCCCCCCCCCGCGGCGCCCCCGGCTCCGCGCCTGGCGCGCTCCGCGCGCCAGGGAGGGGGGTCCAGCGCGAATTCAGGAAATCCGCGCGGAGCGCCACACGTTTATGTTTGTGGCGTTTGTTCTCCTTTGGAGAAGTGCCTCGGAGCCTTCCCCGAGGGCGCAAAAGAAACACCAGAAGCGCTCTGAGCCTCGAGCCTCGACGAGCTCCGAGCCTCGAACCCTCGAACTTCGAAGCAACACCAACGGTCGCTCCAGCGAGGGTCGGCGGCGGGCGGGAGGGGGGGAGTGAGAGGCAGAAGACCTTCTCAGAAGGTTCGGAAGTCCCCCGGCCCTCAGAGACGTGACCTCAGGAGTGCTCGGAGCCTTCCCTTCTGAGCCGTCGATTTGCTGCCGACTCGATGTTCCAGAGGCGCCCAATGGCGAAAAAAACGGCCCTGCCGTTTCCGTCGCCCATCAAGGGCGGGACGTCTCAGAGGGCTCGGAGGTTAGCTCTCTCGGGCTTTCCCGACGACGGAGAGAACCTCTCAGGAGGCGCGGGGGCTTCTGGGAAGTCCCGCCGCCTTCAGAGAAGGCCTTCTCCTTCTGACTTCCCCCCTCGCTCGCCCGTCGCGAAGGGTCCTCCCCAGGCGCAGCCGAAGACCCCCCTCTCTCGAGTGGGGGATCGGCTACAGAGTTTGGTAACCCCAAACCTGATTTTTTTTAATCGAGACTACAAGAAGTACGTGGAATAACTTATGAGCGTTCTGCGTATTCTTCGTGCATCGTACACTCGACGAGAAGAACAAATTGGGGGTAAACCAACTCTGTCGTCGATCCCCTACTTGATAGAGGGGGGTCTTCGGTTGCGCCTGGGAGGGACCCTTCGCGACGGGCGAGCGAGGGGGACGTGAGAAGAAAGAACCCTCTTAGCAGGCGTCGGGACTTCGCAGAAGCCCTTGCGCCTTCTGACGGGTTTTTGTTTGTGCCTTCGGGGAAGGCTCAGAGCACGCCTTAGAAGGCCAGGGCACTTCCGAACCTTCTGTGAAGGCTTTCTCCTTCTGTTTCTCCCCCCCTCCCGCCCGCCGCCGACCCTCGCTGGAGCGATCCTTGGTGTTGCTTCGAAGTTCGAGGGTTCGAGGCTCGGAGCTCGTCGAGGCTCGGGGCTCGAAGTTGTTGGGCGTTTTCTTAGGTTCTCAGCGGCTCTCCAGCATCGGGATGCCTTCCGGTGGCTGCGCCTGACCGAGAGCGTTCCGGGGTGGCCTGGATCGTTCCGAAGGGCCGCTGGACGGCCAAAATGTGACCAGAAGAGCAGGGGGCAACGAAGGAGCCATAGGCTCAGGGGGGGAACGCATCGACCCCCAATCTCGCAGGCCTAGAGGTTGACACCAACACCAAGATCGGCGGTGCGCCTCTACCGAGGGAAGACGATCCCGATCTCGGTGATGTTGGTAATATTCTGGCTTCAGGGTTACCGACACATTTTACCACCAACACCGAAATCTAGGATCATACTCCCCACGTGGAGGCAAACCCTTGTGCTGGTGTTGGTGGCAATTCCCATGCCTCCAACAATCGCCCATTTATCGCCGATAGGGGCCCGATAGCCCGCCCCGCCCAGAAACGTGCGGTTTCGCTCATCCGATCTATCGGCGATGTACCGTTGATTCCAGCTTGCTGTCATCCACCTGAGCTGGCTTCCCCTTGATCGCTGCCCCTCACCAATGGTGTCGGACGATTGTTCCTTCGGGTTGCGTTCGGCCTCGCGTCGGCGCACGCACGACGCAGCTCAGTGGCTGCGCTCGAGTCCGAGCGCGCATGGTCTCAGGCCCCTCTTCGAGAGGGACCGCGGCGCGTGCGCGGCGCACCCTGCGGCGCGCGTTGGTTTCCCGAGGGGGGGGGGGGAGGGGGGGGGGGCGGCCGATCGGGCGGCATGCCTTCATGCTTCGGCTGGGCTCAAATCGGCCGCGGCGAGTGTCGAACCGGCCGCCGCAACGAAAACGTGGAATTGTTGTTGATATGAATCCCAATGTTCCACTTCCATTTTTTATTCACTATCCAGATGCCTCCGGCAATTCCGCGACGGTGCCAGCGCAGCATTCTGGGTTCGTGTTCCCATTTTGAGGCCCTTCTTGAGGCCTTCTTTGGGCCCTATTGGGCAGTCGTAGTCGTGGGCGCCTCTTGGGCCATCTTGGAGCCCTAGTGAGGCGTGTTGGATCTCTCTTGGGGGCCTCTTGATCTGTCTCGGGAGAGTATTGGGGGCCTCTTGGGCAGTCTTGGAGCGTCAGAAGTTCAAAAACATTTATGAAGTCGGAACACCGGAGCGTCGTCGTCGTTGGGCCGTCGGAGCGTCGGAGCGTCGGAGCGTCGAGGACCCAACAAACATGAGTGGCGTCAAAGAGCATCAATTGTTTTTGTCCCTCGGGATCCTTTCGCGGGCCTCTGAGGGACATCTTTTTGGCCGTCTTGGCGCTTCCTTGGCTCTTTTTGGGCGGACGGCCCGAATGGTCGATTCGTGTTCACCCTCTTGGGTCCCTCATGGGGCCGTCTTGCGACCGTCTTTGGCATTATTTGGCGCTCTGTGGGCGTCTTTGAGCCCTCTTTGGCCGTCCTGAAGCTCTCCTCCCGGGTCATCGGAAGCTCGAAAAGGCGACAAGCCGACAAAAAACACAGGAGTATAAGGAGCGTGACTGATTCTTACCTCTCGCGGCCCTGTTGGGAATGCTCTCGGGGCTCTCTTGGGACGCCTCGACGGCCTCGTGGGCCGACTCGAAGCCATCTTGAGCCGTCTTGGCGCGCTCTGCGGCCATCCTTGCGGCCTGGGTGGCCTGCTCTGGCCGTCCCGGAAGCCATCTTGGGCACCTTGGGGCGCCCTGGAGAGTCATCCAGGGGGGGCGTGCGGCGCCGCCTCGGGGCGAGAGCCGGCGGTGCACGCAGGCAGGGGCGCGCACCGAGCCGAGGGGGGCCCAGAGGAAATGGCGGGCACCAGCCCAGGCTCGTGCTGGCACGTTGCCACGCCTCAAGAGCTGCAGCTTTTGTTTCCTCGGGCACACAACGCGCGTTGTGTGGCCTCCCGCCCACCCGCCCACCCAGTAGAGAACAGGACGCCCTCCGCTTCACCCGCCCCCGTTGCAGCAGCGCCCGTTGCTCAGCGCACAGGTCTGTCTGCTGCTCGTAGTGCGCGCGCCACGTGTTATGTCATGTGATGTGCCAGCGAACCCACGCACCCACCCAGCTACATAACGCGCGTTATGCAGTTTCAGAAAAACTTGAGTTCCAACGTGCACAAGGCACGGTGGCGGATTGAAAGTTATCCCCTTGGAGGGATACTGTCAGACATCGTCACGATGCAGCCCGGCTTGCTGGGCCTTCTCGCGGTGGCGCCCGGCAGTTTCTGCGTTCGGAGCGCTTTTGGGGGTGTCATGCGGGGCGCACAGATCGAACGAGTGGAATGCCGCAGTTGCACGCTGGCGCTGCGGATCTCTCGGGACGCGCCCCGCCGATCGTTGATGCGGCTCGACAGCATGGACTTGCGCGGTTGCGTTGAGGCCCCGCAGGTCCCCCCAAAAGCCGCGCACCAAAGGGCACTCTTGAAGGATGTGGCCACTCCTACATGCAGGCGGGTCTTTGGGTGACCCAGACCTTGGAGGCCCGACAGCTTCTTCGCAGAGGCGGAAATGGTCTTGAAGGTCTGCAGGTTCTGGTGCTGGCTTTGGTGCTCGGAGTTCGGTGAGGTTCGAGGTCTGATTTGTTGTTTGTCTTTTCGTATGTTCTCTGCGATTGTTCAGCCTCGGGATGCCTTCCGTCGGCTGCGCCTCGTCGAAGGACGTCCAGGGGTGCCCAGATCGTCCCGTAGGGCCGCTTGAGGCCCAAGTTGTGTCCCGAAAGCGAGTGGTCCATACCCTCTTGCGTCGTAAAGCTCTCCGACGCGAAGGTCCAATCTGTGCACCGCCTTTTCTGCCGCTTTCCTCTGCGAGCATCCGGGCGTGAGCAAATCTAAGCGCGAGTAGGACTGGGCACGTGCAGGTCCGAGTGTGAGCGTTCCTCTCTGGGAGGATCGGTGCGTATGCTGGATGCCCTGCTGGCCAGGCCAGGAGTGCGCACCTGCCAGTACATACCAGACAGTTTTTGTTCCGTAGACGCGCCAAGGTTTTTTTAGCTAATGGCGATGTAGGAGAACCAATTGTAGGAGAGCGTGGTTCGCGGCCAAACCACGTGTAGGGACGCGTGCTTCGTGTGTTCCTACAGCTCGCTGTGTCGTTCTCGTTCGATACAGTCGCATATTTGAAATGTAGGAAGCGGCGTTTCGTGATGTCCTAGATGTTGTTCTGCGTGAGCTCGGCGTCACGAACACCATCTTCCCAACCTCGCCATTAACCAAGCACGCCGTTAGTGCGGCCTTGGCTTCCAGTGTCTGGCGATCATGTGGGCTATCGGGCCCGACCGCCCTCCCCCCCACCCCCGGCAATCCTGACCTTGTTGATTGCGCAGGTCTCGAGGGCGTTCGCGGGTCTGGCACGCGTGGGCACACGCCGCTGCGCTACGCTGCGCCCGATCGGCCCGAAGGCCGTGCCAATCTAGAACTTGGGGGAACACCAGACGTGCGATCGGCTCGCGTGGCTTCTCGGGCAGGCCGGGGCGGGGGGCAGCGAAGGAGGGCAGGCGAGAGGGGGCGGGGGAGGGGGGCATACGTGGGGATGCCCACCGCAGAAAATCTGTGGGCATCGGCCGGACCCCCCCCCCTCCCCTCGCCTCCCAAGTGATGACCCCGGCGATCCCCGAGAGCTAGGAGGCAAGATCTGCTGGGCCCAGGACGGTTCAGAGCCCCGAATCATCAGGGGTAACTCGGGTCAGGGCTAATTCGGGGTCCTTTTTTCGGGAATCTAAACCCGAGTTACCCCGGACCCGAGTTACCCCGGATAGCTCGGGCGCCCAAGCGCTCCTGGCCAGGATCGCCGAGCTGGTCAGGCGACGCCGCCCGATGGGTTTCGGCTGGGCCTGGGCCCTGGGCCAACAGCGTCGGCGGCGAGCCCAGGGGGACAGCGAGAGGGGGCAGGCGTTCTCAGACGGCTGCGAGGCTTCTCAGAAGCGCCGTCGTGGCCCGGACCAGGAGGGGGAGGAGGAGGAGGAGGAGGAGCGAAAGGAGGAGCGAGGAGGAGGAGAGGAGGAGGAGGAGGAGGAGGAGGAGGAGGGAGGAGGAGGAGGGAGGAGGAGGAGGAGGAGGAGGAGGAGGGGGAGGAGGAGGAGGGAGAGGGAGGAGGAGGAGGAGGAGGAGGAGGAGGAGGAGGAGGAGGAGGAGGAGGAGGAGGAGGAGGAGGAGGGGGGGGAGGAGGAGGAGGAGGAGGAGGAGGAGGAGGAGGAGCAGGAGCAGGAGCAGGAGCAGGAGCGAGCAGGAGGAGGAGGAGTAGGAGGGGGAGGAGGAGGAGGAGAAGCCTCCTCCTTCGGCCAAGCCTCCTCCGGCCTCCTGATATGCCGGCTCCGTCTATGGAGAGAATGCTCCGGGAACTGCTCCGAGTGCCGCAGGCCTTCCGAACCCCTTCTGAGACGGCCCGCCCTGTAAGGGCCTTGCCTTCGAGGATCGAACGAGTTGCCATCTCTTCCGCGGCGGAAGGCGGCGGTAGGCTGTCGGAGGCAGAACGATCAGGCGATCGCAAACATGGATCCAAGGGGGCGTGGATTAGCGACGGGTCCCGTTTCCATGGGAAATCGTGGATTTCCGCCGCCGAGCGAGGCGGCATCGGCCGCATCTTAGGGAGGGCACCTCACCCGATCCATGGATTTGGCGACCGCGCGCCAAATCCATGGTTCGCTAATCCACGTTTGCGCGCCCCCGAAAAGAGGCCGCCTCCGCCGGCGGAAGCTCGGAGGGAGGCGGCGGATGTAAAAGATGTGCTCCCAAGAGATAAAAGCGTGTTTTGGGTGCCGGTTTCCGAACTCGCCCAAACGGATCATCGAGCCCGTCGTCCCCACTTGGTCTTCGCTCGTTCGTTCAGCCCTGGACGCCCGCGCGGCCAGGCCCGAGTGGCGCGCGCCGCCCTGGCGACAGCGGCGTGCCCGACGCCTGGGACGACTAGCCGGCGGGCCTCCTATTTGAGCCGGCCATTGCCGCACACATTGAGCTTTAGGCCTCCCAGATGGGGTCGGAGGAAGGGGGCTCGAGGTTATGGGTTCGGGAAGCTTTTTGGGAGCCTGTTTTTGTTTAAACAAATCCAGCAAGTTGATTTGCATGGACGGGGGGGGCTCAACCGTAAGCAAGCCGCAAAAGGCTTGCACGTGCGGAGATCACGCAAGTCGAGAGTCACTTGCACGCTAGTTTTCGTTTGAAGAGGGGCGAGGTGGTGGGGTGTGTGGGGGGGTGGAGAGGCGAACGCCATGCAAGTAAATTTGCCTGAATCTGAAAAAACGCTCTTGCCTTGTTTTGCCTCCATGGGGGCTGTTTTTGAGCCCGAGACCGTCGGCAGCGACCGATTCCGAGGTTTGTGCTGCGGTTTGGGGAAGGGGCCTCGTGTAACAGAGGGAGGCTGTGTAGCCAAGGCAGGCGAAGGAGGAGATCTCGCGCGCAGCACCAAGGAGCTTTTGTGCAATCAGCTTGGGGAGGGGCCTCGTCTGAGAGGAGGGGGCCTGCGCAGCAGAGGAGGGAGGGGGGGGGGGCCGGTGCAGTGAGGAAGGGCACGCATAGCACCTCAGAGTGTGTCAGAGCAGCTCGGGGACGGGCCTCGCCGAACAGAGGGGTACGTCCAACATTAAGTCGGACCTGTCCCCCTACAGGGGGATGTTCGATGATTTGTTTTAAAGATAATATTAAAGAAATATAGTATAGTCCAAAAATAATCAGGTGATTCTGTTTGGGGTATTTGTTTTGCCTTTTTGGGGCATTGTCGGGGTATTTTTTATTTTTTCGTCGCAAATGCCCCTGTGGAGGGACACGCCCAACATACGTCTAACACCACCGAGTTTGCTGTGCAGCACAGGGGGGCTGCGAAGGGGGAACAGCAAGTCTAGCACCGAGGAGCTGTTCTTCAATCACTTAGGCAAGGGACCTCGTCGGGAACAGGGGCACGTCTAGCAGCTGGGACGCCGGCAAGGAATACGGAAGAGAGAGAGAGAGAGGGAGGGGGAGGCAGAGAAAGAGCAAGGGGTAGAGAGAGAGTTCGGCAGAGGAACCCTACAACACACACACACACACACACTTTGTGGCGTCGCGTTCCTGCGCGCGGCGGTAGGGCGTAGCAAGGTCAGCGAAGATGGCGCGCGAGCGTCTAAAGGCCAGCAGCACACACGCGCACGCAAGCACACGCACCCATGCAGACCGACATGCATACATGCACACAGATCACACCTGCACCCAACCACGCGTCCATTTATATACATACACAACATATCACACGCACATCACATGCAGATCCACTTCACGCATACATGCAATACCCAATACTACAACACGCACCTACATATACATATACTCATACACACTACGACCATACATTCATATACGTACGTGTACGCGCACACGCACACACATACACACAACCACACAACTACACAGCTACACAACCACACATACACGTACATATACATGAACACTCCATGAACACACGTTTACCGTGAAATCGCACCCGATCCTCATCGCCACAGCGGTCTCCCCCCTCTCCCCCCCGCATTGAGGGCATGGGCCGGGGCCCCGGGGAGCCGGGGAGTGGCAGGTCGCGGATTGCGGGCGAGGCTGGCGCCTCTGGAGGTAAGTCGCTCGTCCCCCCCCCCGTGCCTTCGGTGGCAAATCATGGGAGCCCCGTGTGCCTTCTCAGTTCCGTCTTCAGCTTCGATTGGCGTCGAAGAGCGACAGGTAATCGATGGGAGAGCGCCGGTTTAGCGTTGGTTAGATTCGATTTAGCGTCGATTTGCGTCGACTAGCGTGGATTAGCGTCGATTCGCACGTCGACCAGCGTCGATGAGCGGCAGGTGATGCTTGGGATCGCGCCGGCTTAGCGCCAGTTCAGCGTCGATTTAGCGTCGATGCGGCGTCGATGGGCGTCGACTGGCGTCGACTTGCGTCGATGCGCAGTGGCCGCCCAGGCGGTGTGGGAGGCTCCCTTGGGTTGCCACCGAGCGTGCTCCTCCCTTCGCAGGAGGGCATCGGGGGCCGAAGGGAGCACCAAGGCTGGGCCAGGATCTGGGGGGGGGCACGACGAGAGCGAGCTCCCGCGGCTCGCGGGGGGGTGGGCCTCCCCGCCCCCCACAGCAGTGGCGAAGCGCTTGCCTATAGGCCCGCCAGAGATCAGGCAGTGGCGAAGCGTCCCAGCATGCCTGTAGGCCTACCAGACAGTGTTCTAAGAACCTTTTGTGATTTCCACGGGATGTGTTTATAACAGTTCTGGCTGGGACTGTCTTGTTTAAACACATCCGGTTTAGGTTCTAAGCACATTGCTTTTGTTATGTGAACATGTTTGGGTTCTGAGAACATTTCGTGGTAGGCCTACAGGAATGCCGGGACGGTCGGTCCCTGCTCAAAGAAAGGAGTTCAATCATCTTGTGTGATTTGCACGGGATGGTCTCAGATCGCTTCTAGAACAGTTCTGGTTGAGATTGCCTTGTTTTGGGACATCGGCTTTCTGTTTAAATGCCAACGTCTTTGTTAGTAGCACATTTTGGAGTTCTAACTCATGTCATGGTTGGCTTACAGGGATGATGGGACTGTCGGTCACTGCACAACCACCCCCACCCCCTGTAAGGGCAAACTTAGGGGGAGAGGCGGATAGTCTCGGGGGAGGCGGTATCGACCCCCAATCGCCCATTGCTTTACAAAACAAAAGCATGGATATAGGCATCGTGGATTACCGACGGGTAATGTTTTCATCCGAAGTCGGCACGCTCCGTCTTCAAATGAGGAGGCACTGACCTCACGTGTTGGGCTACCTTCGCGATCCGTGGATCTGGCGCCCACGCGCCAGAGCCACGGATACCGAATCCATGTCTGCGCGTGCCCGACCTGCCATGTGGGCCGGATCCGGGTCCACAGCCCGCAGGGGAGCCTGCGGATTCGTTCTCGGGGGCCCATCGCCGATCTGCCGGCGACGCTTCGCCGATCCCATGGCACCGCGCGGCCCGCAGGAGTCGGTACCCACCGAGGGCGTTCCACGAGTCTCGGGCCGGACGGAAGGGGGGGGGGATTGGAAAAGGGGGGGTACGAAATCTGCTGCATGCAGCTGGTTTCGGCCCCACCGAGGGGCCCAGCCCTCGATACATAGCCGCCTCTGGCGCTGGGAGGCGCCGGGAAAATCAGCTACGTGAGCTGATTCTCAACCCCCCCTTTGCTATCCCCCCCTTTCGCCTGGTCCGAAATTCGAAAAGTACCTGCTCGGAAACGTCAAACAATCATCTGTCTGCTTCGGTGTAGTTTACCGTAGATCCCCCACGGCGGATCCAAGCCATGTGCGAGTGGTCGCTCTGCGAGTAGTGGAACGCGCTCGCCCAGGGACGGTCGAAACGGAAACAAAAGCGACCACCGGCAGCAACTCCTGTTTACTTTGAGCAGGCCTTGGCGGGCGGCCCTGGGCGTGCCTCCCGGGGTGAGCCTGTGCCAGTGGAGCGCAAGGGGCCTGCAGAGCTGGCCTCTGCACTCCGCCTCCGTGTGGGTCACTAGCCCCTCCCCTCGCAGGCAAGGTTTCTATCCCAGCCCCGAGTTTTCGAAGAGAACGAAGCGGCTACCGTCGAGGCTGACTGGTAGGTCGATCTTGCCAAGTCAAGGATACCCTTGCGTCCGTGCCCGCTACATTCCTGTGGCGATGTGGCCCTCGGAAGTGTCATGTGTCCTCTCGCGTGCCCTCTCCAAGCAGCCTCGACCGTGAGAGAAGGAGGGACACCCTGTGATACACCCCCAGGGAGCTGTTCGGACGCACCCCTGTCGAGGACGGACGCCCCAGCGTCGTAGATCTCGGGGTTGGGCCCCAAATTATGTGGTCCCTTCGAAGACCCCACGATCGACAGACATATCCCTTACCCCCCTGGCTATGAGAGAATTCCGGGACACGAACAAAGGCATAAACATAACAATTCTGAGGTCCCCGCGGATTTCTCGGGTCCGCGCTGGGCCCCCCTCCCTGGCGCGCGTAGCTCGCCAGGGGCGGCGCCAGAGGCGCCGCCAGGGGGCCCCAGCGCCGATCCGAGAAATCCGCGCGGACGTCCGAGTTTTTTGTGTTTATGTCATTCTTCGTTTCCCCAGATATCCCTTACCCCCCTCGCCATGAGAGAGTGGAGTCCCGAGGGTTATGTCGGCCGCGTCCCTCTGCAACAGGAATCGTTAAACATAGTTTAAATCATACTCTGGGGATTATTTGTGGCGCGTGCGTTGGCCATTGTTGCACATATCTGTTATATGTTTCGTCCAACGAATCCGCCTGTAGGAGGACGTGCCCGACGTAACCCGAGGGGCAGGGGGCAGTGGTCCCGAGGTCGCCCGCCGTCTGCTCGGCCTCCGGGCTGCCCTCTTCCCGGGCCACGGGGGGACAGCCAGGAGGAGGAGGAGGAGGAGGAGGAGGAGGAGGAGGAGGAGGAGGAGGAGGAGGAGGGGGAGGAGGAGGAGGAGGGAGGAGGAGGAGGAGGAGGAGGAGGAGGAGGAGGAGGAGGAGGAGGAGGAGGAGGAGGAGGATGGGGGGGGAAATGATGGTGATGAGGAGGAGGAGAAGAAGTAGGAGGAGGAGGGCCGCAGGCCCCCAGGGGGGAAACGTCTGCACCAGCAAAAGCAGATATTGATGTCGTGCCTTCTGTTGGTGGCAGCATTAGAACATTTATAGAGGGGAAGGATGAGCATCCATGACATGTTGGACCATACCTGAGATCATGTAGATCCGTTCGTGTCTCCCTGGATCCCCTCGGACAAGCCAGTCCGGGGGAGAGATCCAGGGTGTCCAGGTCGCGAGTTCCATTGGGGTTCCTTCCCTCAGGCCAGCTCTTCCTGCTGGGTTTCTCCGAAGGGCTTAGGCGACCCGTCCTCCTCCTGTCTCCTCCTCCTCTTCCTTCCCCTCCTCCTCCTCCTCCTCCTCGCCCTCCTCCTCGTCCTCATCCTCCCTCCTCCTCCTCCTCCTCCTCCTCGCCCTCCTCCTCCTCCTGCTCCTCCTCCTTCTCCTCAGCCATTGCCCGACTCGAGGATTTCCAGGTGCCAGGAGATTTCTCGTGTCGCAGGGTGCGGCAAACTTGGCAGTGGCACCGCCGCCCCGAGCAACCAGATGCCCCCGAAGTCTGGCGATGTGTGGACCTGCTCAGCGTGCCACACAGATGATTGTTGGGGAAGGACGAAAGTATGCTACTGGTGTAAGAAGCCTCGGCAGGCGCCCAAGAGAGACGGGCAGGGCGACGGACCGAAGGACACGCACCAGGACGCCGATGGCGACGCCTCGAATGAGACCACGTCAGGGATTGCGAAGAAGCTGGAGATTTACAGGGCCCGCCTCAAAGATCTCGAACAGCTCGCGCAGGAACCTGGCATGGAGTTCGCATCGGAAGCCACGACGAAGCTGCAAGAACATATCGACGGGCTGCTGGCACAAAAGGAAGCAACACTACCAGTATGCTACGCGGAAGTGGCCGTGCGCCGCCGTCTCCGTGGAGCAGAGAAAGCACAGACAAAGGCAGACGCCCAAGTGGCGAAGCTCAAGCAGCAGCTCGAGGACACCCAGGCTCAGCTGCACACCGCAGAGAACAAGGCCGAGCAGGCGGGCAAGAAGGTCGCCCCCTCCGCGTCAAGGAGAGGTCGCTGGCCAGGCCCCCCACGTCCAAGGGCTGGGACTCGGTCTGCGCGCACCTGGAGCTCGCCAAGACGTCCCTGGGGACGGACGGCGAGGAGCAGGATGCGGAGGTCACCAAGCAGTTGGAGGCGGCCCTCGCGCTCGCGGCGAAGAAGAAGGCGAACGCTGCAGAGAAGATGGCGGTGCCGATGGACGAAGACGGGGCAAGCCTCGGCGGCGACTGCCCACGCTACAAGAGACGCGCTTGTGCAGTCCCCGAGGAGCAGGGCGAGGACGTCCTCCAGCTCAAGGCCAAGGCAAGCCCCCAGGAGATCGCGACAGCCCTCAAGCAGGCCGGTGTCAAGGATGATGAAGTCCAGAAGCACGGGCCGACTGCACCAGCTGCGCTACCAGGTCGAGGCGCCAGTCGTCTTCGGCCAGGAGCTCCAGCTGGCGCCCAAGCAAGTGGAGTTGCTGTCGGCCAGGCTCATCAAATATGGCTGGAAGGCGGCAGCGGTGCCCAGCGCACCTACCAAGGAAGGCATGAGGGCGGGGGCAATGATCGCGGTGCCAAGCCGCATGAGGATTACCTACCTGCCCGAGCTGATGAAGTGGGACGCCTCGCCCAAGGGGTCACCATGGAGACTCTGTGTGGGCTGCGTCAAGACATGCCGTAGGCACGGCATCGCGGTTGGCTCTGTGCACCTGTGGGTGGCAGAAGGGCCCTCGAGCCGCAACCTCACCATCCTCAGCCGCTTCGGAGCGCTCATGGCCGTGGCAGGCCAACCGTGGGTGCTCGGCGGCGACTTCAACATGGCGCCCCAGGAGCTGATGAGCACGGGCATCATCGCCAAGCTGAAGGGGCACCTGGTCTACGACAAGAGTGAAGGCACGTGCAGGGGAAGTGCGGGCAACTACTCGGTCAGGGACTACTTTATCGTCTCCGAGAGCTTGCTGGAGAATGGTCTTCGAGCTGCTGTCATGACGGTATTTGCGGCCAAGCCCCACAGGCCCGTCATGATGCAGATGGGACGCAGATCGCCTGTGCCACAGGCCCTCCAGCTCGTGCAGAAGGTGCCCTGGCCATTGGTTGTGCCAACAGGGTGCCCCACCCCTCCAGTGCAGTGGCCGCGTCCCCTCCGTCGGGAGCACGTCGACCACGAGACTCTGAACGCGTTCTGGCACGATCTCATATACGCTTACGAGATGCACTGGAACAGATATCACTGCTTTGACGGCGATGAACTGCTGGCCCACAGTGGGCACGGCGACAAGGCTGTCTACAAGATGCGGGAGCTGGCGCCCCCAGCGGTCAGGGACAAGGGAGCCCCGACGGCGCGAGCTATGGCAACAGAGTGGGTGGCGAGTCTCTTGCGGGACCTGGCCCACATCCTCAGCAGCGACTCGTGCGAGGCAGGCGGCCAGGACGCGGTCCACATCAAGTCCATCAAGGAGGCGATGACCCAGAAGTGGGCCCTCGTCCAGCTCCACCAGTATGGCGAGGGGCTAAAGACCCCGTGGTCCCACGTCTTCGAGACCATCCTGGAATGCATGAAGGAGCCGCAGGAGCTGCCAGAGCGCCTGGAATACCTCCAGTGCTGGCAGCAGGTTGCGGCTAGCGAGGCGGACGAGGCGAGGCAGAGCGAGCTCAGAGAATCCACCAAGTCCTGGCGGGCATGGGTTCGCAACCACAGCGAGAAGTCCGCGGGGGCCCTGCGCAAGCGGGCCAAGCCGAAGGTCCCGTGGGAGCCCTTGGCACCGCAGAACGCGAGAGAGGCAAAACCCAGATTCGGTGAGCCTCCAGAGACGGCCCCCGCGGGCGAGACGCACCAGCACGTCGCCATGATGGACCCGCAGACGGCCGCCAACGCAGCGTTGCAGGAGTGGGAGAGCATATGGCGTCACCAGGTTGACTGGGCAGCGCCCTGGTTTGAGCCGCCCGCGGTAGACGAGCCCATGCTACCGCCCATCCTCGGCCACCACGTGCTGCACTCCTGTAAGGCTTTCTCCCCCAAGACGGGCCTGGGCGAGTCCAACATCCACCCCGGGTTGCGGGCCCAAGGGCCAGCTGTGGGCCTAGCAGGCCTGGCAAGTATCCTGAACTGCACCGAGCGCGGATCAGACTGGCCCGTCTCGCAGCAGTGCATTAGTTTCTGGCTACAGCCCAAGCCCAAGGGCGGCATGAGGAATTTAGGGCTTCTACCAGAGCTCGTACGAGTATGGGGGAAGATCAGGCGCCCCGAGATCCAGAAGTGGCAAAACAGAATTCCACGAGCATACGATTGGGCCGTAAAGGGCAGGTCTGCCGAACGAGCGGCCTGGATGCAGGGCCTCCTAGCCGAAGGGTCGTTGGCGCAGGGCGAGGCCATCGCCACCACCTACTACGACTTGCGGAAGTGCTACGAGACGGTGTTGCACTCTCTCATTTGGAGCGGTGGCCTGCGCTGGGGATTTCCAAAGCCCTTGCTGCGGGTCATATTGCGAGTATTTTCTTTGATGAGGAGAGTAATGGGTGCTACACCGATGGCAACTTCTGGGCGCAAGGGATCGTGGCAGGATCCGTGTTCGGCCCGCTGTGCTTGTCCCTCGATCTCATCGGCGCCATCGGCGACCCCTACGTCGCGAACCCGAGGGCCGACATGTGCCTATACTTCGACGACCTCGCGGCGTCGACCCGAGGCGACGTGGCCGCCGTGGCGGCGCTCCACACGAAGCTGGCCGACGAGATCGTCTTCGCTTTCGAGCAGGTGCTCAAGCTGCAGGTACCGAGAGGCAGGGACGGCAAGACCGTAGCCGCGGTCTCGCATGGCAGAGTGGAGCGGCAGCTTGGCAGCCAGAGCAAGCAGATGGGCATTCAGGTGGTGCGAGAAGCCGTGCATTTGGGTGTGACCCAGTCAGCTGCGCGGCGACGTCGTGTCGGAGCCCAGTCCAAGAGGATCATGAAGGCCAAGGCCAGGAGCTGGAAGATCCAGCGGGCCAAGTCCGCAGGAGGCGCAGCGGAGAAGGTGGTCAAGCTCGGGATCGTGCCGTCGGAGCTCTACGGCACACGTGTTCAGGGCGCCACGGACACGCTGATCACCACGCTCAGGCAGACGGTGGCGGCGGCCTTCCCTGGCTGCAACAAGGGGAGGTCGGCCGCGCTGGTGCTGTTGGCGGAGGACGCGGACCCTGCCGTGCTCGCCAACGCGGGGCCCATCGTGGAGTGGGCCAGGGCGTGGCAGGAGGCGACGGAGATGGCCACGCGCGACCTCCTGGTGGCGAGCTGGCGCTCGTGGGTCATGCGACGCCACGGGCATCCGAGGCCGTGGGGCCTAGTGAGAGGGCCAGCAGGCGCGTTCATTGCAACTGTAATTCGCCTTGGTTGGAGCACCCAGAGTCCAGCTACAGTCACATGCGGGACCGAGGTGCACGATTTGGCACATATTGTTTTGTACAACCTCCACTCCCTTGTGCGCCAGGCCACACATTCTGGACTTCAGGACGGCTGGGTTGCGCGATGGGGTCCAGAGGTGAATGTATCTAAGAATGTTTTTTTCTGGAGCCGATAAGAATGCTGCTCCGCAGGCCCCTGTCTGAAAAGTTGACTGCCGAGCACCGCGCGCGGGCCCGAACCTTATTTGCGGGAGGCACGTGGCCCCAACAGAGAATGTTTAAGGCTGGTCTGGCGACGACCGACCAGTGTCAGGCGTGTATGAATGCTGTAGGTACAGACTTGCGCCGCACGTATGTATGCTGATGTGATGCGCAGGCGTGTTGGTGGCAGGCACGTGCAGCAGAGAGGAGCAAACCCGTTCCCAGGTGTCGAATCCCTCTGGGCCAGAGGAATCCCCGAGGACCCTATAGAACTCCTGGATGTTCTGCCAGTCTCGTTCGAGGTCCAGCATGAGGGCGAACATCCAGGAGTCATCACAGGAGAGGTCTTCACATATGGATCTCTCTTGCACGGTGAGTTTGCCCCCCTTCGGCGTGCGGGGTGGAGCTTCGCCACCTTAGATGCCTCGGGGGAGAGCCTTGCGTTTTCAGCTTTCGGCCCCCTCCCCCTGCCTCAAAATCGGCAAGGGATATACCCGTCAGAGCTGTACGCTATCCTTCAGGTGCTGAGGAGCGCGATGCCGCCCCTCAAAATCTATTGTGACTGCCAGGCTGTAGTAGACGGAACGTCCAGGGGGGAGGAGTGGTGCTCGTCCCTTGCCAGGGCACACAGTGATCTCTGGCGAGAGTTTTGGTTTCTGGTTAACGATCTTGGAGGGCTGGGCCCCAGGACCGTCCAGATAATAAAAATTAAGGCCCACGCCACTCGAGCCCAGCGGCGAGAGATTGGCGAGAGACTGTTCAAAGGCAACCGCTTCGCGGACGAATACGCGAAGAAGGGGGTTAATTTGTGCGCACACCCGTTCTGGCAGCGTCAGGCGTATCAGCAGAAGTATACCATGGTAGCAGATGCCCTGGAGTTTGCTGTCAGGCTCGGCGCAATGTCGTCCGAAGTCGTCGATGCGATTACCGATGTCGAACCGAGCAGCATCAGTGGACCAGCCCCGAGTCAGGCCGCCGAGTCGAATCCTGCTCCTCCTCTGATGCCTCCCCCCTCCCCGCCTGTGGGCCCCAGGGACCGTCACGCTCCCAGGGCCACAATCCAGACTCAGAGCGGGCCGTCGGGCGCAGAATCTCTCGAATTCGAAGCCCGACAAGCACGCATCCTTAAGGCACAGGGGCTAGGACACCACCTCGCGTTTCGCCCCAATTTTGTTTTTTGCAGGTGATGCGCTTCCTACGCTCAGTGTAAGTGGACAAACCTTGTGAAGGAGGGCTGCAGGCCCGCCCGAGCTCGGACGGCCAAGGGTCGACTGACGCGTTTGTGGGAGGGCCGCCATCCATCCACAGGGAAGCCCTTGTACGTCTTAACTTGCACGGCGAAGGCGGCTTGCGTGGTGCTCTCCATCTGCGTAAGTCCTAAGTAGCACAATCCTAGCACAATCCTCCTTCTCCTCCTCCTCCTCCTCATCATCCTCCTCATCCTCCCCCCCTCCTCCTCCTCCTCCTCCTTCTCCTCCTCCTCCTCCTCCTCCTCCTTCTCGCCCTCCTCCTCCTCATACTCCTCCTCCTCCTCCTCCTCGCCCCCTCCTCGCCCTCCCCTCCTCGGCTCGCCCACGGCCCCGGGGGAAACCGTCCAGCTCTTCTTGTTTCGTAGTTAAGGTTTTCGGGTGCACCCGTCTTTTCCCAGGCGTGCCAATTGTCAGTACGCAGTGCGCGAGGCATTTCAGCACGTCCGTGTTAGCGGGTGTTGCTCACGCGGTCGCAGCGCTAAAAATTGAGGCGGGGGAGCACGGGATATGCATTGTGACATGTTCTGCGAAGTTGCGGCAGCTCGGTTGGCCGCCCAGTGTGCACTCCACAGACAGGGCGGATGTGTTGTCCAGTCGATTTCACATCGCTCCTGAGGGTTCCCAGGAGTTGATCAACAATTTCGTAACACGTTTGTGCCAGTCGCGCCCGCCTCCTTCCCCTCCAACGAATTTGAGAGGTCCTCACGCAGCCGCTGTTCTGCCCAGCCAGTGTGTCCAGCAAGGAGTGCCCATCTCGTTGTAGTCTGGGCTCTGGCCACCACTCCAGCTGTTCTACTCTGCGTGGACTGAGGAAGGGGGAAGAAGAAGAGATGAATAGAGCGGAGTGGGGCGGGATCAGGAGGACTAGGAGGAGGAGGTGGAGGAGGAGGAGGAGGAGGATAATTGCGCAACGTTGAGAGGATGTGGTAGGAGCAGGCGGAGGTGGAACCCTGAATTACGCGGTCTCCCGCGCGCGTGTCCCCTCTCTTGCCACGCATTCGCGCAAACGTCGACGACGGAACGTCCATAAGGGGAGGGAGCAGGTCGACTTAGCTTGTTTTTTTTTAATCGCTTCGCTCATTCCGCCGGCCCATTTTGCCTCGCCGCTTGGAGGCCGTGTTGGGGCCTCTTTGGGGCCTTTGGGGGGCAGTTTTGAGGCCTCTTGGGGGCCGTGTTTGGGCTCTTGGGGCCTCTTGGGGGCCTCTTGGGGTGGGGCCTCTTGGGGGCCTCGTGGGGCCTCTTGGGGGCCTTTGGGGTTGAAGGCTGGACTTTTCGGATTCTGGTTCCCATCTTGGGCCCCTCTTGGGGCCGTTTTGGGGCCCTCTTGGGCAATCTTGGGCGCCTCTTAGGCTGTCTTGGGGCCATCTTGGGCGGTCTTGGGGCCCGCTTGAAGGCTTCTTGCGCCGTCTTGGGGCGGTGTGGGGGGCCTTTTGGGGGCGTCTTGGAGCGCTGGAAGGCTGAAAAGGAGAGAAACGTCGCACATGCGAAAATGTACGTCTTCCGGAGGGGATGGGGCGATTTTTGTTTGTTGGGGCTCTCTTTGAGAGCCTCTTGAGGATCTCTTTGGGCCTTTTCGCCAACTCTGAGGCCATCTGAAGACCACCTCGAGCGTCTTTGAGCGATCTTTCGGCCACTCGGCGCCTCCTGGGCCGTGTAGGGGGCGTCCGGGCGCCCTCTTGGCGCGCTCCTGGGGCGCCCTGGGGGAGTCGGCCGGGCATCGCCAGGGGTACTCTTCGTGCAGGGGTCCCCAGGGGCCGCCACGCGCGCGCGAGCTAGAAATATTTCTAACCTGGTCCAGGAGATCTTAGCACGCCTCTGGCCCGTTGGGCCGGCGAACTGGCTCGATAGCGGGCACCCGAGTTGACCAGCTCTCGCCCAGTTTTGCGGCAGAGAGGAGATATCTACTCGTATGAGTTCTGGGTCAATTACGAGCAAATATACAACATACACACCATGAGTTTCAGCAACATGCGCACCCTTGCACTGGCAGTGATTGGGCCATCGTGAACTTCCTGACCGCTCGCGACCCCGCCTTCCAAACCCAGGGGTGAACCCTTCCCAAGGGCAAAGGAGGGGTATGGTAAACCCCATACGATGAGGGGTAAACGCTCCAGAAAGGGCATCGAGGGGTGGACGAGCGAACTCGCTAAAGCACTTCACGTCATGATAGGCTGGTGAGACTACCCAAGAAGCGTGGCACAGCTTGATCCGACCGCTGCTGCGAAGACAACGACGAAGGCGCTGGCGCCAGCTCTGGCGGCGAGCGGCGGTGGAGGCGACGACGACGACAACGAAGACGACGCCGACGACGACGACGACGAACCGCGCTGTGCTCGAGACGCGGCGTTGGGCCGGCGCCAGCCGCCCGGCCGGCGCCGCCCGGCGGGATCTCTCCGAGGATCGGGAGGGGAAAAAACACACAGACACAATTCATCGTCGATGTCCAGGAAAATATGGGGAAATATATGGAAAGTGGGGGGGGAGGCAGAAACCCAGCAGCTCCGGGAACATCTGCGGTCTCGTGGGGTTTCTGTGTACTCATCTGTGTGTCCTTGGGCCCTCTCAGGGGAGGCGCTGGGGCCCTCGGGAGGCGCTCGAGGCCCTCGGGAGGCTGGGGGTCGAGCTGTGGCCGGGACAGGTCGGTCCCTGCTCCAGGGGGGAGGCCCGCATCGTCGGCGCGCCGGCCCGCCGCCGGAGGCTCGGAGCGACGGCGGGGAAGCCAGTGGGGCCACGGGCCTCCACCGAGAGCCCAGTCGGGGGCAGGGGTCGGGGGCAGCGACGGGGGAGGATGGGCGTATGGGGGGGACGCATCGGCCCCCAATCGCCCATCGATCGCCAATCGGGGCCCGGTACCCCTGCCCGCCCAGGAGGGTGCGGATTCGCCATCGGGGGCCTGTCGCCGATCTATCGGCGATGTATCGCCGATTGCACGTCGATGCATCCCCCCTTTGCCTATCCTCCCCTATCGTTGCCCCTCAAACGATAGGGGGTGATGGTAGGCACAGGGCGGGGGGGAGGAGGAGGAGGAGGAGGAGGAGGAGGAGGAGGAGGAGGAGGAGGAGGAAATGGTGCCGATGCGGCTACCCTCGCCTTGTTTTTCCCATTTTCTCCGCCTCCACGGAGGCCCTCGTCGCCACCGCTAGACTCTCCTCGAAATCCTGGTCAAAACGCACCCCAGAAGAGGTCGGGGAGCGGTCAGGGGCAACGACAGGGGGGATAGGCGTAGGGGGGGGAGCATCGACCCCCAATCGCCCATTGATCGCCGACATGGGCCCGATAGCCCCACCCCGCCCAGGAGGGTGCGGATTCACTAGCCGGGGCCCCTGTCGCCGATCCATCGACGATGTATAGCCGATTCCAGGTCGATGCATTCCCCCCTAGGCAAGTCCCCCCTATCGCCGCCCCTCATGTAGGCCTCCTAGATGGGGTCCGAGTAGACGGGGTCGGGGGATCGCTCAGCATCGCCGATGCATCGGCGATGCGGCTCGATGTGGAGACCGTGTTTCCCCCCACACCGACGTCGCCGATGCATTGCCAACGTCGCCGATACATCGCCGATGCATCGCGATCCTTCAATCCCATCTACTCGGACCCCATCCAGGAGGCCTCCTGAGGAGTCCCGAAGCCGTGCGGTTACAGACCGCGCGCTGACTTCGGAATGCCAGGAGATCAGAGAAGGAAAGGGTGCCGATACCGCTACCCTTTCCCGTTGTTTCTCCTTCGTGGGCCTCCTGGGAGGCACTCGCCGCCCCCGCTGGATGCGCCTCGAAATCTTGTTCAGAACGCACCCCGGGAGAGGTCCAGAGATTAGCGGAATCGGAACCTTTGGTTCCCCCAAAAGATTTTACCGCACGGTCCGTGACCACACGGTTTGGGGACCTTGCAGGCCCGGGTCGCCCGGGACGTCTTCGGAGAACCCCCCCCCAGTCCCAACTGTCGGCGTTTGCCACGCGTCCCCTCGGACTCGCCACGCGGGGTAGCTACCACGTGGTTTGGTGGTTTGGGTGCCCCGAGGTAAGGACAAGCCGAGGAGAGTATCACGGCCGGGGCCGTGGAGGCTCCAGAAGCATCCTCCCCGCCTTCCTCCTCTTCCCCTCTTCCTCCGTCTGCCTCGCATCCCGTTCTCCCCTCGGTCCTCGCGCTCCAGTGTGAGAGAGAGAGAGAGAAAGAGAGAGAGAGAGAGAGAGAGAGCGAGAGAGACAGAGAGAGAGAGAGAGAGAGAAAGAGAGAAAGAGAGAAAGAGAGCGGACTCGAGCCGAAGTCTGAAAGAAAGAGAGAGAGAGAGAGAGAAAAAAAAAAAGAGAGAGAGAGAGCGAGAGAGAGCGCGAGAGAGACAGGGGGAGGCAGAGAGAGAGAGAGAGAGTGTGGATGGCTGCGTGTGCGTTCGCAATCAAGGAGGAGAGGGCTACAGATGCGCAGACGCAGAGAGGAGAGAGAGGGAGAGGGGCAGAGAGCGCGGCAGACAGAGAATCTGACAGGCAGAAACACAGATCCGACAACGCACCATATGATGAGAAGGAAAGGTGCGAGGAATTGGGGGAGAAGATGAGCAGGATGAGGAGCAGAGGGAAGTAGCTAATGAGATGGAGGGGGGCGGTGTAGGAGAAGGGGGAGGAAGGATGAAACCATGTTGAAAAGCACGAGAAGATAACACACTTGGACATTTTGGATTGCGGGGGCAGGACATCAGGGAGAATGACATCGAGGAAACCAGAGGAGTGGTGGTAGCAGGGGGAGGAAGCAGGAAGGCGAGACGACAAAGGGCGAGCTGAAGGAGGAGAAGGAGGAGGAGGAGGAGGAGAAGGAGCCGAGAATCCCCCATCGCATCGCGCCGTCGTTCTGCGAGGAGTCGCAGCCTTTTTTGGGCTCAAGGCCCCCTCGCCTAAAGGACGAAGGGGGCTCGCTCCTCTCGCGGGCGGCCTGGCCTTGCCTGCCTCCCCCAAGAGCCCAACGACTGCCAAAGTCATGACCTCGCGCCCTCGACAGTGGAAACCCATGCCAAGAAGCACCCTGCTTGCCTCGATGGTGCCCTGGGTTTCTTGGGTTTCGATGGTTTTGCGGCGGAAAGCGTGACGTTACCACACCAAACATCGATGGACTTCCCAGGGTCTCAGGTTTTGTTTTTTGTGTGGAAGGTTTCTTGTGGTCAAGCTTCAAAGTAGGTGCCCCGCCACGTCACATGGAAGAGGCGGATGAGAGGAAAGGGGGATGCCGCCACTATTGCCTCATTTTTGCCTTCATAGGCCTCCTGGGAGGCAATCGCCGCCGCCGCTGGATTCGCCAGAACGCACCCCAGGAGAGGTCCGCGGAGCAGCGGTATCAGTAATCTGTTGGTTTCTCATGCGGAGCGAGGGGGAGGAGGAAGAGGAGAGGGAGGAGGGGGGGGGGAGGGGGAGGACGAGGGGCGGGGGGTGTGGTCTGACGGGAGGAGGATCAAGCATGGAGGTGGAGACGAGGAGGGGAGGGGATTTTTGAATACCGTGCCCAGGCGAAGTCTGACCAAACGGCCCCTCGTACTCCTGTGTTGAGGTGGAGCGCGTCCAAGATGACAGCTTCCATGTATGTCAACGGCAGCGCAAGCTTCAACCACCATCCATCCACCGTGCCAGCGAGGGCCTCCATGCCTGCAAGCGTCCGCAGTCGTAGGCGTATGCGGTGGGAGTCGGCGCAGCCCAAGCCATGGCAGCTGCAGCCTGTCCGAGGCTGCGGAACACTGGACGCGACGACGGCCCCGGAGGAGGCATCGGCGGCTGCAGGCAGCTCCGGCCGGCGCACTCCACGTGGGCCCATCGCATCGAGGACGTGCCGCGCCACGCTCCGCCAGGCCTGCAGGGTGCTCGTGGCCCCGAGGCCCGACGCTACGAACAAAAACAAGAGCATCGCGGAACGCCACGGCCAGAGCTCCATACCCCACCCTCCCGCGGCACCTGTCGGGGCGGATCGATCTGCGAGGGTCCCGACGCCCGAAGTTGGGCTCGGGGGTAGACAAACCTCCTTCCCTGACACGTCGGTTAGTGAATTGACCGTTTTCGGTTCGCGAGAGGGCGTCGCGGCCGTCTTTTTTGCGGGTGCAGGCCCGTCGGTTTCGGTCCCAGGCCGTTTTCACTAAGGGGAGGTTTACTAAAGGGAGGTTTGTCCACCGCCGATGGGCGTACAAGCCCGGTGCGAAATCACTGCCGCCCCAAAACCTCAGGGTGCCGCACACCATCGACACCAGCGGCCCTCGCATGCAAGATCAGCAGCCGCCCGCGGCGCGGCTCTCTGCCCCCGCCGTCGGAGCCCTGGGAGCCGACGTCCCGCGGGACGGCTGCCGTCAGAGCGTGCGCCCAGGCGAGCTCCTTGCAGTGCAGAGCGGCCGTGTCGACCGCAGAAGGAAAACACCGGGCGGGATGGCGCGAGCAAAGCGGCGGGAAAACACCATTTGCACGCATCGACCAAACCCAAGATCTTCGCGCCGCGGTGGCAAACAAACGACAGAAAGTGTTACATCAATCGTACGAGGTGGACGATCTCAATCTCAACGGAGGAGGATCAGGAGGCGGACGACCTCAGCATCACTAAGACGTCGGACTTCGGCGGGTCACGAATCCCCCAAGATCCACGTGGCGGCCGCCGACCTGAAGTGGCACGTGCTCGACGAGAAGACGCAGGCTTGCCAGGGGCTCTGCGAGTCGATCGTCGAGGAGGACGGCCGCCATGGGCAGGGCGCCCGCAGCGGGGCGCGGCCCAGGGGGCCGCGGGCGCAGCCCAGGGCGCCTGGCTCCGCGGTGACAGCGTCGCCCCGCGCGACGTGGACAACGCCGCGCGGGCGGGGTGGGAGGTGGCGGCAGAATCGCGCGGGGCCCCGCGCGACCTTTCGGGGCGAGAACCCAGCGCGAGGTCCGATGCCGCACCTGCAGGGCAGCCTCTGGTGGGCGCCGCCGCGGGGCGGGCGCCCCCCTTTCCCGCCCCTGTACCCCGCCGCTTTCTGCCGCGGCGGTGGTGGATCCAGGGCGGGAAGACTGCCCTCTGCCGCGGTGGGCCGCATTTAGGGCGGGGGAGGTTTTAAAACCGGTCCCAGGTTCCCTGTGCGCTGCGCGGTGCGGCAGGGGAGCGGGCGAGACGTGCGAGGCGCGGCTGGGCCTCGGCTCGTAGCAGCGTCTGGTCGGTAGCCCATGGGGCCCCGCTCCCACACATCTGGGCCTCCGTCCTTTCCTCCTTGGCGACCCACTTCCATCGCCGGAGGGGGGCTTCAAATTTCCGAGAATGGCTCTGGACCCTGCGCAACAAGAGCCCCCGCCCCCGCCACCCGTAAAAGAGGCGTCGACGCCCCTCCCCCCGTTTACCACCATCGCACCTCTTGCGGGGTCAATCGGGGATGCGCCAGCGCGGACGTGCACCGTTTCACTCTGCCAGATGCCCGTAGCAATTTGGGCCCGGGCGCTCGCCCGATCTAGAAAAAAACCATCATCTTGGCGCGTCGAGTTCCTGGGCTGGCTCGGGCCCCTGCATTATGGCCCCCGTTTCCGCCGCCCGCACAAGAGGCATCAACGTCTCCCCCTGTGCAGGGCCCTTCGAGGATACGCTTACATATGTAATCGGGAAGCTCGGTATTGAAATCCATATACGTTTTTGGAAGAGACTGGCATGTGTGCGCGACGACGCGCGGGTGGCGACCGTGTCCATTTGTTCGCTGGTAGAAAAAGATTGATTTTGCGCGCGTGGGAGGAGGGGCTGCAAAGGCCCCCCCGGATGATTTGAATACATATTTGAGTGAACGATGGGGCCGGACCAGATGTACACTGTATCATCGCACAGGGTACCTATCCAACCCAGAGGGGTGGTGCAGGCTACGAAGTAGAAAATAATCTACGTGGCGCACTGCGTGGTGCAACTTATGTGTTGCAACGCGCATGGCGCAGTATATGTTGTGCGCTTCGTGTAGTGCAACGCGCGTTGTACAGATGCTAAGTACTCGATTCAAGTTCAGTTTTTCCTGAGTGTCTCAAAACATTGGGGGTGATCAGTAGTCCAGGGAGGGCCCTGTAGCCCTGGGGAAGCCCTGTAATCCAGGGGGGTTCCTGTAGTCCAGGGAGGATCGTTGTAGTCTTTGGGGGGGCCTTGTAGCTCGGGGGACTTGTAGCTCGGGGGAGGGCCCTTGTAGTCCGGGGGAGAGTCCTGCAGTCTGGGAGGGCGATGCGTTGATCTTCTTGGTTTCACGCGCCTGAAGTCCTGGCGTGGGCGTCCGGGCGTGGGCCGTTCTAATTCGAAGGGGGGTCCTTGTAGTCTGGGGGGGTCCTTGTAGTCTGGGGGGGGGCCTTGTAGTCCGGTGGGGGGTTCTTGTGGTCCGCGGGGGGGGGGGGGTCCGTTGTAGTCCAGGGGAGACCCCTTTTGTAGTCCGGGGGGCCCCTGAAGTCCGGGGGCCCAAAACTATTCAGGCACTCCGAGTTTCATGATTCGTGGGGCAATTTTTATGCTGCAAGACATGCAGTGCAATCTGCGTGGTGCAACTAATTGGGGAAAGCTTGGAGTTGCCATCCCCACCGCTCGCATAATCCTACCACCCGCCCGCCCGCTATTTGGTTTGCAAGACGCATGCGGCAGCGATTGCGATGAGGGTTTGGTGCTGGCTAGTGCATCTCTTCGGCCGCACTAGCATTCGCATGCTAAGGCGCGCTGCGGCCAGCCAGTTTGGCACAACCGACGCAGCCGCGATGGCGCTGAACGCTGGGCATTCCCCAGCGCGTCTCGCAGGCCGCGCGGGCGCTTTAGTGTGAGTCGGTTGGTGACTCCGGCGGGCGCCGTACCATGGTGACGTCGATCTTGGTAGACGCGGTGACGATAGTAGCGACGACGGTGGCGACGAAGACGATGGCGACAGCAAGGCGCATGACGGCGCCGATGCTAATCATGCCGGTGACGGTGATGGCGTCCCCGCTTCGGCAATGGAGTTTTGGGCTGGATTCCGACGAACGTGCGCGGCCGACGCGCGCGAGTGGCCCACGTGGTTTTAGTTGACGGGAGGTGTGACCCCTCAGCACGCAAGCAAGGGCGTTCAAGAGGCCTCGCAAGAGGCCTGGTTGGCTGAATGTGTTGCCTCAAGGATTTGCAAGAGCGCGCGCAGATTTTGATTCGAAACCAGGTCGCGGAACACAGCTTACGTTGTTTAAAATGTTGTCGGGGCGCTCGAATTGGACATTTTTACGACAGGTCAAGTCGTTCCATGATTCCGGCATGCGCGCTACGACGCGATCCCGCACACTTCGTCCCGTCTGTTACACGGCGCTTTCCTAACTAATTGAAGGCGCGCGCGTCGGTTTGTTTGCCGGGCGGCGTGGCGGGAAGGGGTCGTCCTAGCCCGGTTGGACGATACGAATTTATATTTTGATGAATGATGGGCCAGAACCGCATGCACATTGCAATGCGACAAGTCGGGCGGACAACCCCGTGTGGGGGGACATCCGATGTGTTGTTTGTTGTGTTTTTTTGTTTCTATCTCTCTCTCTCTCTCTCTCTCTCTCTCTCTCTCTCTGATTAGACAGGAGAATATACGCGGTGGTCCCTATGCGGCGCGTGACGCGTTGTGCGAATTACGCAGTGCAATCTACGTGGTACAACAAGTTGCTGCATGCGACGCGTTGTCATCTCCATTCTTGGAGCAATCATCCCGCCCACCCACCCGCGACTTCGTTTGCAACGCCAGCGCGGCTACGACTGTGGTGGCTGATTGGCGCTGGTTGGCGCATCGTTGCTTCCCCGCTAGCGCGCAGGCTCGCGCACACAGCGGCCACCCAGTGTTGCGCGACCGACGCCGCCGCGGTGGCGCTGCCGTTGGGGGCGTCCCGCAGCGTCTCGCAGTCCGTGCTGACGCGCGGGCGCATCAGTGCGAGACGGTGACTCGGACGGGTGTGGTGTCATGGTGATGTCGACAACGGCAAACACGATGAGGTCAGTGTCGATGACGACGGCAAAGCGCCTATCGACGCAGATGCTGGTTTTGCCGGTGACGATGATGGGTTGTCAAGAAGGATTTCGGCATGCGCGCGCGGCCGACGGGCGCGAGTTGTTCGCACGGTTCTAGTTGACAGTGGTCGTGCCCCCCCCCCCGCACTCGAGCGAGGGCGTTCGAAAGATTTGGGCATGCGCGCGCGAGGGGCCCGCTTGGTCGCACTTATGGTTTTTTTGTTGAACTGGTGGTGTTCATGTGGATACGCGAGAACGCGAACGCAGATTCGTGTTACCCAAAACGCGGGTTTTGGAACGCTGATTTGTGTTTGGAGATTCCGAATTCGGATTGTGCTGTTGGTGCCCTCTTTTGGAACCCTGATGGAGTCCATTTGACATGCGTGCGCGACGACGGGCGCGGTTGCGCATCTGGATCATTTGCCACAGTGGTTTCCGAACGTTTTTATCATGTTTGGTAAACGGGTTCGCGCGCATAGCTTAATTTGCCAAGGATGAGGGGAGGGGGTCGACACAGGGCTCGACTAATATTATAATTCAAAATCCACAATGATCGACTGGGGTAGGACCAGTTGTAAATTGTATCATGTGGGTGGGAACCGATAGAACCAAAGGGGGGTTGATCCAACATCCTATTTACAAGAATGAGGAGACATGCTGTGAAAATCTGTTGTGGTGCAGCCTGCGCAGTGCAACCTAAGTTGTGTAATCACGGGCGACGACGGGGCGGCGATGGCGATCACAGAATTAGCCGCCAGACCCACAGACAACTCCAAGCGACGGGCGGCGACAGTGCGCCGACGGGGCGGCGACGACGGCAACATCGCCGTCAAACGGGCAGACAAACCTAGATGACGAGCGGCGACGAGGCGGCGACGGTTCGGCGACGGCGGCAACATAGCCGCCAGACCGGGAGACAGGCCTAGATGATTGGCGGCGACCAGGCGGTGACGGGGGGCAGCTCTTCCATAGAGTTGGTGTCCGATTTCCGAAGTGATAGCGATGTTGCGGGACTGAGTTCATGCAAGTTCATTGCACTGGTGGAACATAGGTTTTTCTTGCATCCCGGGTTTGAGCTTGCAGTTTGGAGCAAGTGGCCAGAATGTCATCCCGACGTCCCCATCCGCCCTGTAGGGGCCGTTGTCCCCAGGAGGGATCAAATTACGCTGCAGAAGGAAAGTAGGACGCGACTCGGCAGGGAGGGGACCCCCTCCAGGGGCGGAGAACCTAGGTCCTCCGACGCCCTTTGAGAGGAGGGGGCAGAGACGACGACCAACGGCGATGAAGGAGGAGGAAGAGAGGGGGTAGTACGGTTGCACGGCATATGGTGACAATGAAAACGGGTTTGGTTTGGTCATCTTCTTCCTTCCCACTACAGCTTTCCTAGCTATCGCAGGGCTGGGGAGCGGTCAACCCGCGTCCACCGCCTCCATCATCCTCAATTCCCTGATCATCATCCTCATCATCCTCATCATCCTCGTTATCAGCATCATCATCAACCTCATCCTCATTATCATCAGCATCATCCTCACCCTCATCCTCACCCCCACATCATTCTTATCATCATCGCCATCATCCTCATCATCACCACCGTCATCATCGTCGTCACTATCATCCTCATGCTCCCCCTCGACACCCTCACCACAGCCCTCGCCGCTCCCCTTCCGCGCCTCCCCTCCCGCCTCCGGCCCCCCCCCGCCTCCCCCCCCGGCCTCCGGGGGGGACCGTGCGGCGGACCGCTCCCGTCGAGGGCGGGCGCGGGGCTCGCGGCCTGCATGGGCGGCCTGGCCAGCTCCTGCGTTGCCTCGGCCTTCTGCTGCCACGAGTGCGCGCTCTGCGAGGCTCCTCCTCCTCCCTCTCCTCCTCCTCCTCCTCCTCCTCCTCCTCCTCCTCCTCCTCCTCCTCCTCCTCCTCCTCCTCCTCCTCCTCCTCCTCCTCCTCCTCCTCCTCCTCCTCCTCCCGATCCTCCTCCTCCTCCTCCTCCGCCTCCTCCTCCTCGGGTCGGGTCTGCCAAACGTCGGTGGCGAGCGCGGGGTGGCCAAATGGAAAGGCGAGGGCCTTCTCAGAAAGTTTGGAGGTCCGCTGGCCTTCTGAGAAGTTTTGTCTGAGCCGTCCCCGAAGGCACAGGGAATCTCTCAGAAGGCCAGAGGCCTTCTGGGAGGTCCCGGCGCCTTCCGAGAAGGCCTGCTCCTTCTCATTTCCCCCCCCTCTCTCGCCGCCGACAAAGCATCCCCTCGAGTTGCGGATGGAACAATCGCGACGCGCGGTTTTGTCCGCTATTTCTGGCCTCTGGGATACCTCTGCGGGCCTCGGGGTCGTCAAGCTGACTCACCAGGCGAATGGGTCGAAACCTCCGGTGGTCGGTCTGGGGCCAAAAGGAGCGCTCTTGGGAAGGCCGTGCGGCAGGTGCCGCCGACCCTGCAGGCGGGACCACCTCAGGGACACCAGCTCCCGACCCCCACCCGGAATGCGCCAAGGATCCCCCCCTGGGCCCCCCCCCACCTTGGCAAGCTCTTGCGTTGCATCGGCCTTCTGCTGCCATGCCTGCGCGTTTTGCGGGGCCTGGGTCTGACAAAAGTGGCGATTTGGGGGTCCTCGAGCTTCTAGCTCTTCGGACGTGTTCGTCTGCTCGGGGTTGTTTCCCAGCCTCGGGATATCTCCTATCCTCGCGCGTGAAAGAAATCACCACGTAAGCTATCGGCAAACTTCGTCCTCCAGAGGCCTTCACCGGGCATCGGTACCGTCAGAAACTACTCTGGATGAAGAGCCGGTCCCAGGGAAGAGGCCCAGACCTCAGGGAAGCCACGGCGAAAAAGCCACGAAGCTGAATGCCCAGACCCCCGACGTCGTGATTTTTTCACAACGTCGATTCCAGTGGTCTGGACCTCTTCCCTGGGACCGGTTTTTCGCTCCGAGTCGTTTTCTGACGGTCCCGAGGCCCGGTAAGGGCCCCTGGAGGCCGAAAATGATGAAGATCTTCCCGTCGCGATTTTTGTTGTCCTGAGTCGTTTCTGACGGTCCCGAGGCCCGGTAATGGCCCCCGGAGAACGAAAACAGCGAAGAGTTTCCCGTCGCCATTTTTTTTTGTTTCACAGCGCGAGGAGGGCTGGGTGCCTGGGAGTCATGGGCGCGGTCTTGGGGAGTTTTGAGAGGCTCGAGGCTTGCGGTCTCCCCGTCGGCCTCGGAAGGCTCTCCTGCAGCCGCGCCTGGCTGCAGATGACGAACCAACAACCCACACCCATACCCATGGGGCGGTCGGAGAGGGCTATGAGCGCGTGTTGTCGGATGGGGGTCCCCGCTCGAGCGGGAGCGCTCCCCAGGGTCCGACAACCCGCGCCCGTACCCGTAGCCAGTCCTCCTCCCAACGACCCCCCTATGGGTATGGGTGGGTGCTGTTCGCTCGTCGGCAGAAGCGCCCCTTCGGGGTGCTTGCCCGGGCCTCCACGAGCGGCCGCCAGAGGCCCGCGCCGCGGCCCGAGAGCGAGCGCGCGCTCCGCGAGGCTCGGGTCGGACGGGCGGGGTGGGATGACCTCAGGGTCAAGTCGTGCCTGTCCCTCTGCAGGAGGAATCTTCAAGAATAGCCCAAGACACAAATCAACAAACAACAGTCAAGTTGGGCCTGTCCCTCCACAGGAGGACCAGTATTCAAAAATAGTAAAAAAAAAAAAACTGGGGGACGTTGTTTGGGATTATGTGTTGAACAATGTTGGGGGTATTTTTTGGTGTATGTTTTATTTCTCGCCCAGAATCCGCCTGTAGTAGGACACGCCCGACCTAAGGCTCGGGTCGGACGGGCGGGGTGGGATGACTTCGAGGCAGGCGCTGGCTTTGGATGCCATCCTGGGAGGTGAATCGCCGAAAGAAAAGAAGCCCTGACCCTGAGAACACGACGAAGGCGTGGCCTCACTGAGGTCCTCCTCTGTGCACGATGGATAAGCAATCTGGACGGTTTGGTCCGATGCATCTGCAGAACAGATCCCCTATCCCTAATGTTTTTGTTGGCCCTCCTAACTTCGGTCCCCTCCCAAAGGGTGAGGGGTCCTTGTTTGGCTGCTCAGTTACGCTCAGCACCTGCGCAGGTTGGAGCCGCCAGGGGGTCTGGGGTGGCCCAGCATCGGTGGTCCAAGGATGGGGTCCTGAGGGATGGGGTCCTGAGGGATGGGGTCCTGAGGGACGGGGTTTTGAGGGATGGGGTCCTGAGGGCAGGAAGGGATCCAAGGCTGGATGTACGTTGTTTGAGGCACCTGGTCCTTCGGACCTCAGCCCTCAAGACCCCATCTTTGAATCACCGAATCCTGGTTCCGGCCAGCAGGCAGGGGTGGCAGGTCCGAGTTTCGAGGGTCGGAGCTGTTCTTTGTCTTTTTCGACCTCCGAGAGGTCGCTTCTGGGTTCTGGGACGGTCAACATCGGGTCCGGTGTGAAAAACTGCGCCAGGTGGACCTTGAGAGGGGTCTGGGGACCGGATTTGGCCGCACCCCCTTCGTGACCGATTTTCAGAGGAGGGAAAGGCTCCCATACTGCTACGGTTCCTCCGTTTTCGCATTCTTGGACCGCCTGGGAGGCCCTCGTCGCCACTGTTGGATTCGCCTCGAAATTCTGACCAGAACGACCCCCAGGAGAGGTCTGGGAAGTAGCGGTATCAGTACTTTCTGGCAGTCTGGGCATTGATGTTGAGCGGATTTGGCCTCAACCCCTTCGTGACCCATTTTCTGAGGTTCCTGCAGCCGGTTCAGGGCCCCCGGCCGCCCCCGCGGTGCAGGTACATCCACAGTCGCAGACAGGCCTAGTTCGGCATTGCCAGTCCCTTCCAATCCCGCGTCAAGTGTCAGATTGGACCTCGTCAATATCATGAAGTCCCCGTCCGCCGGGCAGCACAGCCTGCCCGGGACCAGCGTGGCGGCTCTTCGCGTCCCGCGCTGGGAGCCGTCACCGCCCTTCGCCTTCTTCTGCTCCGTGTCCGCATTTCCCCCACTGCTCCGTCGTCCTGTCTCGCGCTTCCTCGGCGGCACGCATCGGGGGGCACCAGGCTTGCCCGGTCAGGCCAATCCGATACACGCTGGTCGTTGGAAGTAGGTGTTTCTAGATTCCCAGAGCCCAGTCTATTTTAGCCGCCTTGCTCCTTCGAGGGTCGAGTGGGCTTCCATCCCCCCTTGTCCTCAGGGGGCTGGCGGAGACCCAATCTGCTTCCAGAGCCTTCTTACTCCATGGATCTAACAACTTCTTCCGACCGACGTGTAATCGTTCTCCGACAACGATAACAACGATCACAATGGCAACAACGATAACAACGGTCACAACAATCACAACGATCGCAACGATAACGATAACAACGATACCAACGAAGGCCTCTCAGGAGTTGCCTCTGGGGCTGGCTTCCTTCCGCCGCCGCCGCCGCCGTGGCTGGCGCTGGCGGCGTCGACGCCGCCGCCCCTGCTGTCGACGCCCTCGCTATCGTCGGGACCGCCGCCGTCGTTCGGGTCGGAGAGGAATGGGACGCACATAGACATACAAGTACTTATGTCCTCGTTGGAGGCGCGCGTGGCCGAGCATAAAGTACACCCAGCTGAAAATAGATATCGGTTCCCGAGCGGTATGGCCAGAAGATGCCGGCCACGACGTATATACTACAAGATTTCGCGGTGCGCGCGTCGCCCCTTGGGCGGCGGCGCACACACATAGTATTAGTATATTGGGGCGACGCCCAAGGAAGGTCGAGTAGACGTCAGCGTGACGACCTTTCGCCGGAGTCACCTTTGATGCTGGCACGAATAGGTAGCAGCGGCCTGCGCGCTTGTGTTTGGTCCCCCCGCGGCCCCCCAACAAAGCAGCGCCAATCTTGCGTGTACTCGATGATGCGAGGGCCAAAGAGGCCACTCTTACTCGGGGTCGATCCGACATGCAATCCGAAAAGGCCATTTGCTCAGGGCCAATCTTCCGTGTAGTCGATGCTGTCATCGCCCTCTCTTTCGTCGTCATCGCCGCCGTTGCTCGGGTCGGACAGGAAGGGGGGCCTCATCCTCCTCGTGGTGGCCAGAGCCACGACGAGTCACGGCATCAGGTGCACTGCATTTTGGACCTGGGCGCCCTCGCAGGAGGCATGCCAGAAAGGACCTCGCCGTCGAGGATCGGAGGAGTTGCCATCTCTTCCTCGGCAGAAGGGTGGCGGAAGTAAAGCGAGGGGCTGCTCCGCCGGTGGGCGCTCGAGGGAAGGCGGCGGCAGTAAAAGCAGCACTCCCAAGAGGTTCCAGTTGTTTTGGGGCAGTGATGGGGTTTCGGGAGCCCGCCACATGGGCCCGGGACCATGGAGAGCATGGAGAGCGAGCGCATGGAGAGTTTCCGGCGCTTGGAGGACCCGCAGCCCGTGGCTGATTTGCGAACCCGCGTCTCGCAATCCCCCGTTTCGCGCGCGCTCTGCGAGGCGGACGCGACCGCGTTCGGCCTCGACGAGCTCAAGAAGAGGCTCCTCGGCGGGGCGCGCAATACCCCGACGCGCTTCGCGCGGGGATAAGAGTCGCCTCGGCACGTGTTTGCGACGATCTGCTCATGAAGGCCCTCACCAGGACGTGAGACCCTCAGAAACATTTCGGTCGAGAAGCCGGCCCTTCGGAGGGGTCGAGACAGATTCTTCACGCGCCGCGTATCCCCACCAGCCCATTCGGAAACCTTGCCCATGAAAGTTGACAGGAAAAGGGACGAATCGACGCATGTCGTGAAACAAGCGGACAACCAGGGTGAACAGAGAGAGATCTTTGGGAGCAAGGGGGTGGCCTTTGAGAGCCTCTTCGGGCTATCCCAGGGGCCCGCGTGGTGGCGAGGGAAGGAGGAGTAGGAAAATGACGACGACCACGATGTCCAGAAAGTGGTGGAAGCGGACCAGACAAGGAAGGCGATAAGGGGAAAGAAGAGGACAAGGACGAGTACTACGAGGACAACGAAGACGAGGACAGAGCCCTCAAAATCGCCTCTTGGAGCCCTCTTGGGCGTCTCTTGAGCGATGGGTGCTCATGGGGCTCAGTTGGGGGGCCTTGGGGCCCTCTCAGGGCCCTCCTGGAGCCCTCCTGGGCCCTGGAGGCAGGGAGAGCCTCCTGGGGCCATCTTGGAGGCCACCGATCAGAAGTAATTTGGAAGGAGAGGGGGGGAAAGTTCCCCCCCCTCCCCCCCCTCCCCCCCCCCCCCCTCCTCCTCCTCCTCCTCCTCCTCCTTCCTCCTCCTCCTCCTCCTCCTCCTCCTCCTCCCTCCTCTCCTCCTCCTCCTCCTCCTCCTCCTCCTCCTCCTCCTCCTCCTCCTCTCCTCCTCCTCTTCCTCTTCCTCTCCTTCCTCCTCCTCCTCCCCTCCTCCTCCTGCTCCTCCTCCTCCTCCTCCTCCTCCTCCTCCCTCCTCCCTCCTCCTCCTCCTCCCTCCCTCCTCCCTCCTCCTCCTCCCTCCTCCTTTCTCCCTCCTCCTTCCTCCCTCCTCCATCCTCCTCCTCCCTCCTCCTTTCTCCCTCGTCCTCCTCCCTCCTCCTTTCTCCCTCCTCCTTCCTCCCTCCTCCCTCCTCCTCCTCCCTCCTCCTTTCTCCCTCCTCCCTCCTCCCTCCTCCCTCCTCCCTCCTCCTCCCCCTCCTCCCCCCCCCCCCCCCTCCCCCCCTTCCTTTTGCCCCCTTCCCCCCCTCCCCCTCCCCTCCCCCCCTCCCCTCCCCTCCCCTCCTGCCCCCCCCCCCCCCTCCTCCTCCCCCCCTCCCCCCCCCCTCCCCCCTCCTCCTCCTCTCCTCCTCCTCCTCCTCCTCCCTCCTCCTCCTCCTCCTCCTCCTCCTCCTCCTCCTCCTCCTGCCTCCTCCTCCTCCTCTTCCTCCTCGTCCTCCGCCTCCTCCTCTTCCTCTCCCCCCCACCCAGGAACATCAGAATCGCCTATAGGGGCGCTCTTTGGATGCTCTTCGGCCCCTCTTGGGCCTCTTCTTTGGCCATTGGGAGCCATCTGGAGGCCTCCAGACCACATCGGAAGCGAAACGGCGAGAAGTCACAGCTCATTGATTTGTTGTCGGTTTTACAGGATGTGGCCCTCTTGTGGGGTCCAGTGGGGGCTCCGAGAACAGTTGGAGCCGTCTTGTGGCTCTCGTCGGGCCTCTTGGAGGTATGTCGAGATCTACCTTGGAACCATCGTCAGCCATCTTGAGCCGCCTTAGATGCCATCTTGGAGCATCGGACGCCCTCTTGGAGCCGTCTTGGGCCTTTTTTGCCCGCCCTGACTGGCACTTAGCAACCTGCCCCTCAAGACCCCAGGGAGGGGGGAAGGGATGCAACCCTCCAGGAGAGGAAAAGGTTATCGAAAAAAGAGGGGAAGAACTGGTTATACCACCTTAGACCAAAGGGCTGATGGGCTTGGGACCCATGCTGTGGTTGTAAGGGACATAGGAGAATGACGAAGCGGCGTGCCGATTCAAGAACACCTTCGCCAGCGGGGACCCCAAGCAGCGTTTTCTTGCAATCGACTTACGCGGGGACAAGCTGCGTGGTGCAATCCATGCGGAGACAGGCTGCGTGGTGCAATCCATGTGGTGCAGCCTGGGTGGTGCAATACATGTGGCCCAACCTACGTGGTGCAAAGCAGCGCAACGCAGTGCAACGCAATACGAAGCAACGCAATACGATTGCAGTGCAACGCAGTGCGGTTGCAGCGCAATGCGGTGCCAGTGCAGATCGGGGGGTGTGCAAGGAGGCGGGGGCGATCGGGCGGGCATGGGGGCCCGCCAGGGCCGCACATGAGCCCAGCTCCTTCTGAAGACAAGCACTTGCAGCCCGCAGAGAATCCATCGGCCGTTGAAACAGCAGGTATTCTTGGCTCCCCAGTGTCCAATCTAATTTGAGCGCCTTCCTCGTTCAACGATCGAGTGGCTTCACCTTTTGTTGTCCTCCTTCGGGGGCGGGCGGAGCCCATTCTATTCTCAACGCCTTCCTGCTGCATGCTTCTACCTACTTCCTCCGATCGATGGGTAAGGATGAGCAGCTTGCATCCTTGTTCCTCCGGCCCATCCTCGGCGATTTTCGCAGGCCAGCCCCGTTCGAACACGCCATCGTGGCCTTCCAAGGCCCTTGCATCCTTACCGCGCACCCTTATCATACGGATTGACTGCACGAGCTCCTGAGTGCAAGCGCTTTTGTGGGGAACCGCGAACATGCCTCGGAGTTGTCGTCGCGATTCTCGGGCTCTGCCACCTGGGCGGTCCGATAAGGATCCGGCGTGAAGAGCAGGTCCCGAGGCACCTCTGCGTTCATGGGGTGCCGAAGGTGCCCCTGGCCCAAGGTGTCCCCAGCTTGCCGCTCCGTTTGGGAGCCCCTGGGACCCCTGGGCCTCGCGAGGGGAGCTCTGGAGGCAGGGGGGGCCCCCTCGGAAAGCATGGGGCACCTTTGGCCAGGGGCGCGCCCAGCAACACCCTCGTCGTCTCGCTGGAAGGTGGTTGGTGCTTTTGGACCTCCGTTGGCCGGTGGGACCGTCACAAAAACGGCTCGGGTCGGGCGGGGCTACAGTGGAGACCCATGCCAAGAAACACGCTGCTCGCCTGCAGGGTGCCCTGGGTTTCTTGGTATTCGATGGTTATGCGATGGAGAGCTTGACGTTCCCACACCAAACATCAATGGACGTCTTGGGGTCTGAGGGATTGATTATTGTGGAGGGTTTCTTGTGGACTGGCCTCCATTGTAGGACGAGGATCAATCCGTTCCAGAGCGTTCAGGAACGCTCTGAAGACCGTGGCACCTGAGATATCCTCCAGAGCCGCCGGATCTCAGAGATTCTCGATTAATGGGGACACGTCTCGGGCCCTAAAAAGCTCCTCTGGGGCCCTAGAGGGCTTCTTTCCTGGCCCTAGAGTGCTCCTTTTTTGCAGCCCTCGCTGCCCCCCCCAATCATCGCCCCGCCATTACGCGAGGCCCGCATTTGTCCTCACACGATTGCGAAGGCCTTACGGCCAGTGCCGCGACGACGACGACAACGGCGGCAGCGGCAACGACGACGACGACGCTGACGTGGGCCAGGGCTCATACGATTTTAGCCTCGTCCTGACTTCGTCCTGATGTCGGTGCTCTTCAGCCTCCAGGGGCCGATGTGGGGGGGGGGGTCTTTGGCAAAGACGACGACTCGGGCTGGCGAGCCTGCCCCTGGGCGGGGGCTCAGACCTTTGGGGAGCCGCGTCGTGAACGAAACACGGCGTGGGATTCTGATGTTCCAACCTACTTGCGACGGGACCCGCCACGAGGAATTTCGAGTACCGAGAAAGTGCCGCACCAAGAAAGTACCGAAATTTGATGAAACTTTTCGCGTGTCGGGCCCTGGGGGGGCAATACTCGTTCGACACTGTTTCGATACTCTTCTGGATGCTCGAGATTTTGTGTTTTGAGGTGTGGTCCTCAACTACGATGGGGACAACATAAACGTAGGATGTCTTGGCCGCCCCGGGCTTCTGTCGGCGGCGAGCCCTTTGGCCCCGCGTGCCCCCGACACCCTTCGGGTAAGGAACAACTGATTTCGGGAGGTTTGCATATATTTTCGGCCTCTGGGGGCCCTCCCCGGTCCTCGGGACCGTCAACAAAACGGCTCGGGATGAAGAACCGGTCCAGGGGAGTGGGTCGAGACGCTTGAGGGTCGACTTTATGAAAGAATCAGGGCGTCGGGGGGCACGGAACGGGGGGGCGATGCTGATCAATGAGGGGGCATCGAGAGCTACAGGTATTGGGGCGCTGTCGGGCCCAGAAGGGGGCCTGCAGGGCACGAGAAGGACACCTGTCCCCCCCCCCCGTTCGTCGCCCCCTCATTGGGCGTCGCCCAGCGCACGGTGGCCTTCTTAGAAGGCCCCGCAGTCCCCTGGCTTTCCAAGAAATGTCTGAAGCCTTCCGCGTAGATATTCAGACAACTTCTCGGGAGGCCAGACAGCTTCTGAGAGGGTCTTCTTCTTCTTCTTCTCAGTTCCCCCCTCACTCGCCGCCGAGTCTGGATTCGTTGCAACCATCGGGACCCCTTCCCTCATGCCAAGAGGAAGTGCATGGTCATGGGGTGGCGGCATCGTAGGAAACACCGCCCTTCCCGCAGGTGTGGTGAGCATAGCCTTTGAGGGAGAATCCCTTCTAAGAACCCCCCTGCGCTATTGGAAAGATGCCCCCAATTTTCCCGACTCGCGGTTCGGTCTTTGAAGGTAGGCATTTTCTGGATTTCTGGGTCCGAACCCGCAACTTATTTTAAGCGTTGCTTAATTTGCGAATCGAAAGGACGTCGTTAATCTCTTGTTGTTGTTTCTATTCGAGGGGGGGATTGGAGGGGGGGGACGGCGCTGTTCCTCCTTTTTGCCCTGGGGCGGGCCGCAAGCCCGTCAACCCGAAACGCCTTCCTACTGCGCGCTTCTTCCCGGCGACGTTTGGCACCTCGTGCCCCGCAGGAGCCGCAGGAGGTCCCCGGTGGCCCAGGCGGTCCCCAGAGGCATCCGAGGGGGCCTTCAGTCAAATGCCGAAGGATGGAGAGCACCCGACAAATTGGTCCTCTCCTCCTTCATGCCCTGCCTGACACTTCTCTATGCCGGCCACGAGGCAGAAGTGCTGCACCAGCGAACGGCGCTCCGGGGCGACAGATACGCGAATTGGCCGACGTGCAAGGAGGAGGAGGAGGAGGAGGAGGAGGAGGAGGAGGCGGAGGAGAATAATGAGGAGGAGGAGGAGGAGGGGGAGGAGGAGGATGAGGAGGAGCAGGAGGAGGGGGGGGAGGAGGAGGATGAGGAGGAGGAGTAGGGGGACAAGAGGGGGACGAGGCGGCCGCGAAGGACAGGAAGAGGCGGAGGGCTCTCAGGCGCGGAACAATTTCGAGCTGAGCGCGCCGGCGCACCCCTCCTCCTCCTCCTCCTCCTCCTCCTCCTCCCTTCCTCCCTTCCTTCCTCTCCTCCTCCTCCTCCTCCTCTCCTCCTCCTCCTCCTCCTCCTCCCTCCCTCCTCCTCCTCCTCCTCCTCCTCCTCCTCCTCCCTCCCTCCCTCCCTCCCTCCCTCCCTCCCTCCCTCCCTCCCTCCCTCCCCCTCCCTCCCTCCCTCCTCCTCCCCCGCCCCCCTTCGCCGCGCGCGCCGGCGGAGTGTCGGCGGCTCGGGCTCACGAGACCCGAGGGGCATCACCTCCAGCCCAGGGCAGAGTGGTGTCTCTTGCCCCTGCCTCGGCTAGAAAGAAGTCCCATGCGGGGCTGGACGGCGCGTGTTGCTTCGTCGCCTCGGATCCCGAAGATACGATGATGCCAGGTGCAGCTTCTGTAGAGCTCAAATGCTCACCTCCAGTATGTCAGACGATGAGACCGCACACGCAATGCCGAGTCCCCTTCTTCGTCTTCTGGTGAGTATTCGTATGATGATTAATATTAATATTGTTACTGTGCTTTCTTACCGCTTTCGCAGCGACTACGACCTGAACTCGTTGCCTTGCCCTCTGTCGAGTCTCTTTGGGGGCAGCCCGCGCGAGCTCACGCATCACATATAACCATTGCTCATGTCTAATTATTCGAAAGTTCTTTGATTTTTCGGGGGGGGGCAAGATCCTTTCATGTCTAATTGTTCTATCCTGGGCCTCGCCCTAGCCACTAGGGGGCCAGGAGCAATCAGAATCGAGCACAGTTAGAAATGAGCACGATTAGAAATGAACAACGTGTAAGTTTCCTCCTCTTTCGTCACCGCCGAGGCTGGAGGGGCAGCGGATCAAGGCGAAGACCAACCCGAACACCGAGCCCGAAATCTACCTGACCTTCGTGAGGATCGACAAGAAAGATGGGGGCTCCATCAGGCTCCTGAGACCGCCGCGGCCGCCTGTCCAGCCCTCTCCGCCTCATTCTGCTTTCTGGGAGGAGGAGGAGGAGGAGGAGGAGGAGGAGGATGAGGAGGAGAAGAGGAGAAGAGGAGAAGAGGAGAAGAGGAGAAGAGGAGGAGGAGAAAGAGAGCTACAGGAGGCTCGTGAAAATCTACTGCGACCGCCCGTCCAATCCTCACCACCCACCACTCCTCCTAAGCAGGATGAGGAGGAGAGAGGAGCAATGAGGAGGAGGAGGAGGAGGAGGAGGAGGAGGAGGAGGAGCAGGAGCAGGAGGAGGAGGAGGAGGAGGAGGAGGAGGAAGAGGAGGAGGACAGGCAGCATGAGTGTGCGCTGGGTGGGGGCCCGCGACATCCAGAAGACGCCCGTGCCCCTGCCTGCTGTTCCTCTGATCCGCGCGGCCGCGTTGGAGTCGCAGCAGCGCGCAGCAGCAGATGGAGCAGCAGCAGCGCCCCTCGCCAGGCTCAGCTGGAAGGGCCAGCCTTGGGGCCGTCCGGGAGGCCACCGATCCATAGGGGGGGGAGGGAGGGGCAGTCTGCAGGCCGCTCCTGGGCGCTCTCGGGGCCGTCTGGGTGGGCGTCTGAGGCCCCTCACGGGTCTCTGGCCCGGGCCCAGCCCGCTGGCCAGCGCCCCTGCGCTGCTCGACCGCCCCGCGCGCTCGCCAGGCCTGCGCGGGCAAACTGGCTCTCGCCATGTGTCGCCATGTGGGAAAAGAGGCCCGGAGGGGAACAGGTCCTGAGGTGCTTCGCCGCTCCCTCCCCCTCATGCCTCCAGACCTTCCGCCCTAACTTTCCGCGCCTTTTACGATCAGATCGATGTGTGCGTCCTTGATTTAAGCAGGCTTTCCACGAATTTCGATGACGTCTTCCGCACCTTCCGCGGAGGTCGCAAGGTATGGAAGGTGGAGGTGGAAGGCTGTTGGCTTCCCGGGGCCCTCCACCCGATGATCCTCGGGACTTGTGTTAGCCCAATATGTGTTTTCAGGAGAGGGGAAAACACACACACACACAGACACCATTGAGCGCCGATCCCCAGGAAAATACCGGAAACTATGGGAAGTGAGGGGGACGACGACGAAAAGCCAGAAAGTACGGGGAAATAGGGGGAGTCCTGGGACTTGTGGCTACTTCTTGGTGTGCCCCAGGGCCCCTCGAACTGTGTGCTTTCCGTTCGTCGGCCCGTGGCCGACCATCCGCACGCCGCCCGCGTCGCAGGAGAGGGCCTCGGTGGACACGCACCCCGCTGGTGCCAGCGCACGCTCTCGGGAGCGTCGACTCCCACGGGCCCTGGGGCCGCCAGGACACGACTCGGGACGAAGCACGGGTCCTGGGGGGAGGAGGAGAAGAAGGAGGCGGAGGAGGAGGAGGAGGAAGGGGAGGAGGAGGGGGAGGAGGAGGCGGAGGCGGAGGAGGAGAAGGAGGAGGCGGCGGAGGAGGGGGAGGAGGGGGAGGAGGGGAGGAGAGGAGGAGGAGGAGGGGAGGAGGAGGAGGAGGAGGAGGAGGAGGAGGAGGAGGAGGAAGAGGAGGAGGCGGAGGAGGAGGAGGAGGGGGAGGCGGAGGAGGAGGAGGGGGAGGAGGAGGAGGCGGAGGAGGAGGAGGGGGTGGAGGGGGAGGAGGAATGTCCCAGGGTCCAGGAGGCCGCGTTTTTCCCCCAGGGCCATGCCTGTTCCCCCCCCCCCTTGCTTGGAGTTTTGTTTAGTGATGGCGCTGCTGGGCTTGTATTATTAGGTCGGGCATATCCCCATACAGGCGGATTTTGGACGAATAATTAAACAATCACCCAGCAATACCGCCAAGTATTTAAGAAGATAAAGAAAGTCCCCATATTATTCTTAAACTGTTTAAAAACATCTTCCTGTAGAGAGACAGGCCCGACTTAGGGCTTGTGGAGCAGAGCTCCCGACCCGCTTCGCGCGCTCTGCGTGCCGCGGCCGCCAGGCCCAGCGTGTGCCGGTGCTCCCCAGGGATCCCGCCCCGTACAGTGGAGACCCATGCCAAGAACCACCCTGCACGCCTCCTGGGTGCCCCCGGGCTTCTTTGGTGCCGATGGTTTTGCGATGGAAAGCGTGACGTTCCCACACCAACAATCGGCGGAGGCCCTGGGGTCTCAGGGTTGGGGTTCTTGTGGAAGGTCGGGCCCCTATTGCACCTCCGACCAAGGCCGACGGCATGCCGCCGCCGCTGGGCCCCAAGGCTGCGGGCTCTCCCTGGGGTCAAGTTCGGCATGTCCCTCCACAGGAGGAATATTCAAGAGTAGTCAGAAAATGGTCTGGGGGCGATGTGTGTTTCTGTTTTTGATTCGTTTTGGATATGTGTTGGCTCTTTTGAATTTTTCCTCCAAAATGTTCCCCTTTAGAGGGACATGTCCGACCTAACCGTGAGGATGCCGCCTCGCTCCTTCGGGGGAGGATCGCTCGACTTCTGGCCGCGAAGAGAGGTCGAGATGGTCTCCGCTCTATCCGATTCGATGTCGATACCAGCTGGCCCGACACGATTCGTTTCCGACGTCCCTACGTCCTCATGCGGTCCGATGCTCGCATGGTGCTACCGCGCACCTGGGCGCGACCGGATCGATCTGATACCAGCTCCGTACAGATGTGGCCGTATTCGATGTACGTTCGGATCCGATCCGATTCATCGATTCGATGTGGGCCAGTCCTGCGGGGAAGGATCGGGAGCTCTGAAGTTGAAGGTTGCCCGCGATGGCGCTCGGAGGGGCTGCGCCGCGAGGGCATCGCGAACACCGCGGGTCGCGCATCGTAGAAGGGATCCGAAGCGAGGTGACCTACAGCAAGAATTTCGAGCACCAGCAAGAATTCCGAGCACCCAAAAAATATCGAAACTATACGGTTTTCACGTGTCAGGCCCTGGGAGACACTCGTCCGACACGATTTCGACACTGTTTCGACAGTTTCCCGGTTATTTCTGGGATGTGGTCCTTAAGTGCGATGGGAGCAACATAAACCTACAAGAGCTATTGGGGCCCAAAGGAAAGAGAGAGAGAGAGAGAGAAAAAAAAAAAGACAACGCTTTCGCATTGTGCCTCCACAGGTTGGCTCGTGTGAGGTTCCTGGTTTGCCTGGCGACGTTTAGATTCGCACAGCGGGGACTCAACCTGCTCATATCGCTGATGGGGCTGGGGTTCGGCTTTCGTTGCGCTGTTGTTTAATTGGACGCTCGCAGGTGTGTGGCGACATCCCATTAACACACATGCCGCGACCTTACAAGCCTCCGTAATTACGCGACGATCAGTGGATGTGGCGTCGGGGGTCTGGGAAGGGGGAGTGGAGGAGTTTGGGCCTCCTATGCAGTCACAGGGGGTTGTTTGGAAGTCGCTCCTCCTCCACCCCGCCTCCTCACTCCTCCTTCGCCCCCTCTTGCTTTCTCAACCCCTCGGATATGTTCATCCTCACTCCGTTCCTCCTCCTCCCTCCCTTCTTCCCCTCCTCCTCACATGGGGGTTACGAGGTTGCCTGACTACATTGGAAGAGCTGTTTCTGCGATCTCTGAAGGTTCACCCCTCAGAAGTTCATGCTCAGAGAGCTGGTATTCCTTGTCGAGGTCGAGATCCACGGCACCAAGGGGGAGCTCGTGCACAAAGTAGTCTCGAAGGGTGCCGACGAAGCGATGAAAAAGGCCGGCGTCGGTGGCGACCAGAGATCAGGCGTTACAGAGCATCTTGCCAAGGCGTCAGCGAAAATATCTCGAGCATCTACCAAGATCAAAGAGAAGGTTGGAGTAACGAGCAAAGATGTACATACGATTACGGTCAATATGACAGTGGATCTGACGAAGGAGTTCGACCAGGATGAGGTCGGTGTTGAGATCACGGACCTCCAGATAGACCACAAATTATTTAATCGCTTCGCTCATGCCGCCGGCCCTGGAGCCCTCTTTAGGGCCTCTTGGGGGCCTCTTGGGGACCTCTTGGGAGTCTCTTGGGGCTCCTTGGCGGCGTTTTGGAGGCCCCCAGGGCCTCTTGGGGGGCTCTTGGGGGTAGTCGATTGCGGCTCCCCCCTCGGAGGCCACGATCCTCGTGAGGGGTGTCGAAAAATACCCTCCCCTGGAGTGGTCTGGTGGCTTCTCCCAGGCTTCTCTCGGGACCTTGCCGGGGTACTTTTCGTCCGGGGGCCCCCAGGGGCCGCTCCGCGCGCGCGAACTAGAAATATTGTTAACAAGTTACCGGAGATCTTAGCACGCCTCTGGCCCGTTGGGCCGGCGAATTGCAGAAGTTTCTCTCCATAGAGGCGCTGAGGAAGCACATCCAGCGTGTCGTCTCCCAAAAACTGTCCGAGGCGGCGACGAAAACGGGTCGCAAGAAGGCCGCCGAGTTCAGAGAGCAGATGCCCGCGGCTGCCGCGGTAATGGGGTATTGACACCCAAACAGGCCCAGCGTCGGAGTGACGGCTGTGTGGCTCGCCTGCGCGCGCCACCTTTCGCGGACCGTACCCCTGCTGGTCGAATCGACGTTGGGGCATCGGACACCTCACATCGGACCCCCCCTCCTCATCTCCCTCCTCCTTCATCCCTCCTCTCCTCTACGATAGGGGGCGTTCGTTAAGGTATGCGCCGAGGAGGCTGCAGACCCTGGATGCTTCCTTATCTGGTGATGGCGGCGCTGATATCCATGCCCGGTCCACGATCGGAGTTCCACCGGCTTCCAGACTCTGGCTTCCTGATCGAAGGGTTCCTTATCCAATGCCCCCCACCGCATCCTCATCATCATCCTCATTCTCATCCCTCTTCCCTATCGCCTCGTTTCTGGAGGAGTTCCGAGAGGAGGGGGAGCGCTGTACCTATTTGATTTCGTTAGAGAGATCCCGTTCTCATTCCCAATTTCTCGGATCAAATGCGCTGGCAGTCGCTCGCAAGCTGCCCGCACAGGGTCTCGCGGTAATCGCCATACTTGCGCCGTGGTATTCCGCGGCAGCGGCCTGCGGAGGCCATCGGGTAAGGTCGTGATCCCTTTCTCGTCCTCTCCTTGCCAGCTACAATTCCTCCTTCACACTTTGCTGTCCTCCCTACTCCTCTCTCTTTCTCGTCCTCCTTCTCCTCCTCCTCTCTCCTCTCTCCGCTTCCTCGTCCTGCTCCTCCTCCTCCTCCGATTCGATCCTCATTGTCGGCTGCATTCTTGGTCCAGAGGGCCGTGATCGTTCTAGTAGGAAACGCATTGCGGTGCACACGACCGTGCGTGCCCCAGATATCCCCAGGAATACTTGAGGAGCGCACGTGCTCCTCTGCCCACCTCCCGCCCCTCGACCCGCCTCTTCACCACTGCGTGGCCTGCGTAGTCTGGCTATTGCACGCGTCCTCTGGATCGGCCTGTGTACTCTGACCTGTGTGATTTCGCTTCCGTTGATATTCGCAGGAGATTAGCTTCTCACTCACCCTCACCCCGCACCCACCCCCACTTCCGCTGCATCGCCTCGTCACCAGTCCTCGGTCTCCACGAGGTTGCACTCCAGGTCCGCGGCCAACACGGCTCCAAGCTCTCCAGGCCTGCACTCGGCGACGTCCTCCGCGAGGCCCGTACCGCACGCTCCCGGCCCTTGGGGCCTCACCGGTGGCCGGCCATGGCGTTGCAGCGATCCCAGAGGGTGCTCATCGAGGTATCGCCCTCCTCCTCCTCCTCCTCCTCCCCTTCCTCCTCCTCCTCCTCCTCCTCCTCCTCCTCCTCCTCCTCCTCCTCCTTCTCTTCCTCCTCCTTCTCTTCCACCCCGGCGAGCGGACTTGCACCGTCCTGACTGCGGCAAACCATGCCTTCCTCCGACGCCTTTACGTCGTACGATGGCGGCAGCCCCAGGAAGCCGTCCGCGCGCGCCGCCGGGAGTAGAACGGTGTCGTTCCCCGCCCGCGCGGCCGCCACCGGCGGCGCGCACCCAGGGGTCTGGAGGGGGGGCATTCCAAGAAGGCAGGCCTCAGCTTCGAAACGGCCTTCCAAGGTCCCCTTGCATCCTTATCGCAATTTCTTCTGACACGGGTCGACTGTAGTGGCCCGTTGCGCTCACTTGCCCAATGAGCCAGTCCACAGCGACCATGTGCTGTCGGTGGCCCGCCCGACCCGCCGAGCAGGAGGGGAGGGTGGGGGCGGTGCCCCCCTGCGGGCCCGACCGGCGTTTGCCCGCTTGGCCTCAGGAAGAAGCCGCGTGCCGCGGGGCAACCGGGGCGCGCCCGCGCCCGCCGCCCCTGAAAGGGGGGGTCCCCCTCCCCTTCAAGGGTGCTGTGTGGGGCAGGCGGCGCTCCCTCTCGGTGACCTGCGCTTCGCCGGCGGGCACCTGGGCAGACTTCGCACGCATCGCCGCGCAGCGCCTCGCGGAGCTCCGGGAGGCCCCGGACGGACCCGGGCTTCGCCGGGCGCCCGCGGCGGCGCGTCGCGCCCCTTCCCCGCTCGTCGGACGCGAAACGCGGCGAGCGCGAGCGCCAGGATGGGTGGGCGTGCCCCTGGCGGCGTGGCGCTGGCAGCACAGGATGCCCTCCTCGCAGTGGCAGCTCGGCCGTGGAGCGGGGCTCTCTTGCCGCTCCCGTTGCCGACGTCCCTTCGACGGCGGGGATCGCCCCCCTGACTGTGCGGCCGCGGGCTCGCGCCGCCGCGCCCGCGGCAGGCATGCCCTGGCCCGAGGGCCGGCGCGCTCCGACACAAGGCGAGGTGTCGCAGGCGAGCGCCTCGTTCTTGCTCTCTCTGTGTGCACAGCCCGTCGAGGGCACCTACGGCCAGGAACGTGGGCTCTGCGCGTTGCGCCGCCAGTTCTGGCCCGCCCCGCTTCGGCGCGCCAGGCCATCCAGGTCGCGGTCCCCGGGGATCCACCTTACGAGTTTTCCCGAGCGGCTCCGCCCCGCGGAGCGGAACGGCACGCCATCCGCTTGCAGGGCACAGCGTGTCGCCGGGGTCGCCGCCGCGTCACGCTGAGCAATACTTCCCGACCGTAGTTTGCACTCATCTGGGAATTTCGGCTCGCGCCTCGCGGGCACAACTGCTGCAGCAGGGTGGGTTATGTGATTGCGGCGGTTGGATCGTCTTCGACACCACGTGTCAGGAGCAGCAGGAGCGGGACCACGCAGAAGAGGGCCATTCCCGGCCGCGCCGACGCCCGATCGCGCTGGCGCACGATGATTTCCACACTGATCGTCGATTGGAGTCGCTGGGTCAGAGTTAGGGGGCCGAACGGTCAATCAATGCCCCTGGCTGCGTGGATGAATATGGAATTCGTGGTGAGAATTCTGTTTGTTGCGTTGTTGCTGTTGTGTTAGCTGTTGTAGTAGTAGTAGTAGTAGTAGTAGTAGTAGTAGTAGTAGTAGTAGTAGTAGTAGTAGTAGTAGTAGTAGTAGTAGTAGTAGTAGTAGTAGTAGTAGTAGTAGTAGTAGTAGTAGTAGTAGTAGTAGTAGTAGTAGTAGTAGTAGTAGTAGTAGTAGTAGTAGTAGTAGTAGTAGTAGTAGTAGTAGTAGTAGTAGTAGTAGTAGTAGTAGTAGTAGTAGTAGTAGTAGTAGTAGTAGTAGTAGTAGTAGTAGGAGTAGTAGGAGTAGTAGGAGTAGTAGGAGTAGTAGGAGTAGTAGTAGGAGTAGTAGGAGTAGGTAGGAGGAGGGAGTAGGAGTAGGAGTAGGAGTAGGAGTCAAGCTAGCCAGCTCGAGCGAGTCAAGCATGGCATGCCCAGTCCCACCCGCCCTCCCACAACATAAGAAGCAAAGCTGGCACAACTGGGGGCCGAAGTCACACCGGCCAGCCGGTTTGGTACAGCTGATGCGGCCGCGATGGCGGTTGCCGACGGGAACTGGCGAGCGCGTGTTGAATGCCGCGCACGCATTGCCAGACGAGTCGAGAATGGCCCGGTACACCGCAGGAAGCCAGAGGTGGCCGGAGGAAGCCCGACGGTCTGACAGGACACCCCAAAGCATTTTTGTGAAAAAGCATTGGGTTTTTGATGTTTTTATGTTGAAATGCTTGCAAACACACGGTGTTCGGTAGGATTCTGACATGAACGCGCGAGTGTGCTCTTTGTTGTATTTTTTGCACAGGATTCGCGGCCTGGGTGCATGACAGAGCATCGCGAGTGCACCGCGCGATGACGTGAAATCGCTGGATTTGACCGAATTCTGAAGATTCCTATGGTTTTCCTATGATTTCAGCAAGAGAGCCCGGGCGAGGAAATTTGTAAGATTTTTGTGAAAAAGCATTGGGTGTTTGATGTTTTTATGTTGAAATGCTTGCAAACACAAGGTGTTCGGTAGGATTCTGACATGAACGCGCGCGTGTGCTCTTTGTGGTATTTTTTGCAATGGATTATCGCCGTGGACGACAGGACGTCCATGTCGAGAGGAAAAAATAAGAAAAATATTGATTTTGTATTGTTTTTTACAGGTTAGGATGGGACCACCCGGATGCGGCCCCTATCTGCCGGCCTGAGGGGGGAGTAGGAGTATATTCTAATAAGGAATAAGGATAGGAGTAGGAGTCAAGCTAGCCAGCTCGAGCGAGTCAAGCATGGCATGCCCAGTCCCACCCGCCCTCCCACAACATAAGAAGCAAAGCTGGCACAACTGGGGGCCGAAGTCACACCGGCCAGCCGGTTTGGTACAGCTGATGCGGCCGCGATGGCGGTTGCCGACGGGAACTGGCGAGCGCGTGTTGAATGCCGCGCACGCATTGCCAGACGAGTCGAGAATGGCCCGGTACACCGCAGGAAGCCAGAGGTGGCCGGAGGAAGCCCGACGGTCTGACAGGACACCCCAAAGCATTTTTGTGAAAAAGCATTGGGTTTTTGATGTTTTTATGTTGAAATGCTTGCAAAAACACGGTGTTCGGTAGGATTCTGACATGAACGCGCGAGTGTGCTCTTTGTGGTTTTTTTTGCACAGGATTCGCAGCCTGGGTGCATGACAGAGCATCGCGAGTGCACCGCGCGATGACGTGAAATCGCTGGATTTGACCGAATTCTTAAGATTCCTATGGTTTTCCTATGATTTCAGCAAGAGAGCCCGGGCAGGAAATTTGTAGAATTTTTGTGAAAAAGCATTGGGTTTTTGAGGTTTTTATGTTGAAATGCTTGCAAACACACGGTGTTCGGTAGGATTCTGACATGAACGCGCGCGTGTGCTCTTTGTGGTATTTTTTGCAATGGATTATCGCCGTGGACGACAGGACGTCCATGTCGAGAGGAAAAATAAGAAAAATGTTGATTTTGTATTGTTTTTTACAGGTTAGGATGGGACCACCCGGATGCGGCCCCTAATGGCCGGCCTGAGGGGGGAGTAGGAGTATATTCTAATAAGGAATAAGGATAGGAGTAGGAGTAGGAGTAGGAGTAGGAGTAGGAGTAGGAGTAGGAGTAGGAGTCAAGCTAGCCAGCTCGAGCGAGTCAAGCATGGCATGCCCAGCCCCACCCGCCCTCCCACAACATAAGAAGCAAAGCTGGCACAACTGGGGGCCGAAGTCACACCGGCCAGCCGGTTTGGTACAGCTGATGCGGCCGCGATGGCTGTTGCCGACGGGAACTGGCGAGCGCGTGTTGAATGCCGCGCACGCATTGCCAGACGAGTCGAGAATGGCCCGGTACACCGCAGGAAGCCAGAGGTGGCCGGAGGAAGCCCGACGGTCTGACAGGACACCCCAAAGCGTTTTTGTAAAAAAGCATTGGGTTTTTGATGTTTTTATGTTGAAATGCTTGCAAACACACGGTGTTCGGTAGGATTCTGACATGAACGCGCGAGTGTGCTCTTTGTGGTATTTTTTGCACAGGATTCGCGGCCTGGGTGCATGACAGAGCATCGCGAGTGCACCGCGCGATGACGTGAAAATGCTGATTGAACCGAATTTCAGTAGAATTTCCATGTGGTTTTTCACTTCAAAATACAATTTTCCTATGATGTCAGCTAGAGAGCACGGGCCCGGCGGGAATATGGGTTTTGATGTTTTTATGTTGAAATGCTTGCAAACACACGGTGTTCGGTAGGATTCTGACATGAACGCGCGCGTGTGCTCTTTGTGTTTTTTTTTGCAATGGATTATCGCCGTGGACGACAGGACGTCCATGTCGAGAGGAAAAAAATAAGAAACATGTTAATTTTGTATTGTTTTTTACAGGTTAGGATGGGACCACCCGGATGCGGCCCCTATCTGCCGGCCTGAGGGGGGAGTAGGAGTATATTCTAATAAAGAATAAGGATAGGAGTGGGAGTAGGAGTAGTAGTAGTAGTAGTAGTAGTAGTAGTAGTAGTAGTAGTAGTAGTAGTAGTAGTAGTAGTAGTAGTAGGAGTAGGAGTAGTAGGAGTAGGAGTAGTAGTAGTAGTAGTAGTAGTAGTAGTAGCAGCAGCAGCAGTAGTAGTAGTAGTAGTAGTAGTCGTAGTAGTAGTAGTAGTAGTAGTAGTAGTAGTAGTAGTAGTAGTAGTAGTAGTAGTAGTAGTAGTAGTATTAGTAGTAGTATTAGTAGTAGTAGGAGTAGTAGTAGTAGTAGTAGTAGTAGTAGTAGTAGTAGTAGTAGTAGTAGTAGTAGTAGTCTCAGTAGTAGTAGTAGTAGTAGTAGTAGCAGTAGTCGTATTAGTCGTGGTAGTAGTAGTAGTAGTAGTAGTAGGGGTAGTAGTAGTAGCAGTAGTAGTAGTAGTTGTTGTAGTAGTAGTAGGAGTAGTAGTAGGTGTTGGTGTTGTTGCTGTTGCTGGTGTTCGTTAAGGTGTTGTTTTTTGGTTCCAGTTCGGCTTCGGACCCCTGCGACTTACAGATTTTATGCAGAAAGCCTCGCTCTCACCTCCTCCCTCTTCCTCCTCCTAAGCCTCTCTCTCACCTCCTCCCTCCTCCTCCTCATTCCTCCTTCACTCTCTCTCTCTCTCTCTCGCTCTCTCTTCTGTGTGTTTTCGTTCGTCGCGCATTCCTCTTCCTCCTCATCCTTCTCCGTCTTCCTCCTCATCCTCTTCCCGATCATCCTCATCTTCCTCCTCCTCCTCGTCCTCATCCGCCTCCTCATCCTCCTCATCTCATCCCCTTTCGTCCTCATCCGCCTCCTCCCCCTTCTCCCCCTTTTCTGAAGGAGTGCCATAACGTTGGGAAAACCATTGGAAACACTAAAGAAAACAACGAAACTGAAGTGCTGGAGGCGAAAACTTTAGGAGACCCATTGGAAAAACCAAACAAACCAAAAAAACAAAAGATTCCAGGGAACACCCGTCCGAAGGGACACGTCCAAAGGGAATCCCAGCACTCTCTGTGGACGTTTTGTTTTTTTTTTGGGGGGGGGGGAGGGGGGTGGTTTTTCCAATGGGTTTCCTAAAGTTTTCTGCTCCAACAGTTCAGTTTCTTTGGTTTTTTGGTGTGTCCAATGGTTTTCCCACAGTTTTTGAATTGTGTGCTTTTGGGGCCTCTCAGGCGGGAGCATCGTTTAGAGTGTTCTGTCGGGAACCTCTCTGGCGGGAGCCTCCTTTTGTTTGCGTTTTGGGGGACTTCTCAGGCGGGAGCCTGAGGGAGCCATGAGGGAGCCATGGGGGGAGCCACGAGGGAGCCATGGGGGAGCCATGGGGAGCCCTGGATGGGGTGGGAGGGTGAGGGGGGTCAGGCAGATGAGGAGGATAAGGAGATGAGGGTGAGGAGGAAGATAAGGATGGTGAGGAAGATGAGGATAAGATGAAGCTGATCATGGAGATGATGATGATGATGATGATAATGAGGAGGAAGATGAGATTGTGGAAGGTGAGGATGAGGAAGATGATGATGATGCTGAGGAAGAATATGCAATATGCAGATAAGAAGGCGATGAAGATGATGATGAGGATGGGATGAGGAAGAGGATGCCGATGAGGATGAGGACGATGAAGATGAGGAGGAAGACGAGGAACATGAGAAAGCGAGAGGCGCAGAGGACGAGGAGCAGGAGGAGGAGGAGGAGAATATACAATATCAGGAGGCAAGGAGACGAGGATGAGGAGAGGAGGGAGATGAGGAGGATGCTCCCCCCACCCCATCCACGGCTCCCCATGGCTCCCCCATGGCTCCCTCGTGGCTCCCCCCATGGCTCCCTCATGGCTCCCTCAGGCTCCCGCCTGAGAAGTCCCCCAAAACGCAAACAAAAGGAGGCTCCCGCCAGAGAGGTTCCCGATAGAACACTCTAAACGATGCTCCCGCCTGAGAGGCCCCAAAAGCACACAATTCAAAAACTTTGGGAAAACCATTGGAAAAACAAAAAAAACAAAGAAACCGAACGGTTGGAGCCGAAAACTTTAGGAACCCCATTGGAAAAACAAAAAAAAAGATTCCACAGAGAGTGCTGGGATTCCCTTTGGACGTGTCCCTTCGGACGGGTGTTCCCTGGAATCTTTGTTTTTTTTTTGGTTTGTTTGGTTTTTCCAATGGGTTTCCTAAAGTTTTCGCCTCCAGCACTTCAGTTTCTTTGGTTTTTTTGGTTTTTCCAATGGTTTTCCCAAAGTTATGGCACTCCTTCAGAAAAGGGGGAGAGGGGGAGGAGGCGGATGAGGACGAGGAGGAGGAGGAAGAGGAGGATGATCGGGAAGAGGATGAGGAGGAAGACGGAGAAGGATGAGGAGGAAGAGGAATGCGCGACGAACGAAAACACACAGAAGAGAGAGCGAGAGAGAGAGAGAGAGAGAAGGAGGAATGAGGAGGAGGAGGGAGGAGGTGAGAGAGAGGCTTAGGAGGAGGAAGAGGGAGGAGGTGAGAGCGAGGCTTTCTGCATAAAATCTGTAAGTCGCAGGGGTCCGAAACCGAACTGAAACCTGTTTGTTTTTATTGTTGTTGATGCTGTTGTTGTTGGTGGCGTTGTTGTTGTTGCTGCTGCTGTTGTTATTGTTGTTGTTGTCGTTGTTGTTGTTGTTGCTGTTGTTGTTGCTGTTGTTGTTGTTGATGTTGTTGTTGTTGAACATTATTACTTCTAAAGAATAATTATTGTTGGGGCCCCTGGTGCACGGCCCCCTCGCCGCGCCTAGGCCGCAGCCATGTTTTCATCATTTTCGTGAGGAAGTCTCCGGCCAAACGGGTTGGTCCGGATCCGGTTGTTTTGTTACGGGCGGTTTCCCCTTGCAAAAAATAAGGCAAAGTGGACATTTCTTGTTCTAACATAACCAAACTTCAAGAATCCCTTGCAAAAAACAAGGTAAAGTGGACATTCGCGCGCGCAAGACGAAATCCTTCCAAAACCTTAGTGTTCGTAGCGATTTTAACATAAAAACATCAAAAAAACAATGGTTTTTCAAAAAAAAAAGTGTCAAAATTTCATCCCGCGCGCTCTTGCGGATTTGTAGGAAACCCAACACTTTTTAAACATTTCTGTCAAACGGGCTTTTGCGAGCAACTTTTTCGTCCTATTCTAGCGTCAGGAACACGTTACCACCAAAAACCAGTACAGGTGTCCAGTGTTGGAACAGGGGGAAAAGTCGTATACTAAGCTAGCGTCCAGAAAATGTTACCACAACAAGTCACTGTACCCATGCGCCAGTGTAGTAGCCACGGTCGTCCGCAGGCCACGAAGTGAAGTGTCCGAACGTCATAGGGCGGGAAGCTGGGTGTGGGTGGTGGCGAAGAGTCGTTTGGAAATGTGGTAGAGCTTGAACCGGCCCCCCCACAAAGTGGGGGTATTGGCGGGCGTCGTATGAAAACCCTGGCACTGGTGAGAACGGAGTGTCCCCACGTGCTAGTAATTGTTGTTGTTGTTGTTGTTGTTGTTGTTGTTGTTGTTGTTGTTGTTCGTTGTCGTCGTCCCACCCGCGACCCACCCGCGACCCACCCGCGACCCACCGCGCGACTCACCCCGCGACTCACCCCGCGACCCACCCCGCGACCCACCCCGCGATCCACCCTGCGACTCACCCCGCGACTCACCCCGCGACCCACCCCGCGACCCACCCCGCGACCCACCCCGCGATCCACCCCGCGACCCACCCCGCGACCAACCCGCGACCCACCCCGCGACCCATCCGCGACCAATCCGCGACCAACCCGCGACCCACCCCGCGACACACCCGCGACCCACCCCGCGACCCACCTTCAAGGGAGGAAAATCCTCCGGGACCCGACATTTGACGTTCGTCTAAACGGTCTTGGGCGTTGACTAAACAGCCCTGCCTTGTCCGATTCATATCTTGTGTGCGTTCACTAAACGGCTTCGCTTGTCGGGTTGATTATTATGGGTGGATTTTTTGCCTTCTACACCCGCGACCCACCCGCGAACCGACAGCGACCCACCCGCGACCCATTTGCCACCCACTCGCGACCTACCCACCTTGTTTTAACAACACATCGGTGCTTGCTGCGGGCTCGTTGCATAATTTGTGAAACTTTGGCGCCTGCGGCAGGCTTCAGAGTCTCGCAAACTGCCGGCATCCCAACCGCCCACTCACTCTTATCCGCATCTGCGGCGCGCTACGTATTTAGTCGCGCCTCCCTGCACACTCTTCGTGGCGAAGGTTCTCTACGCCTGAGCCCCCCCCCCGCGTCCCTCCTCCGCGAATGCCCTCCTGTTCCCGTGTTCGCAGCTGTGTGTCCCTAGTTCCCGCGCAGCTCGCCCGCTATTCGAACGCACAGGTGTCCGCCATCGCAGCTGGTGTAACGAAGCTCAGTCGCGCCTCCGTGCACCACGGATTCATTCGCGTTTGTGTGTGTGTTTGTGTGTGCGTGTTGTGTGTGTGTGTTGTCGTGTCTATGAAAGTGTGCAGCGGTGCCTAACCAGTAGCAGCTGGAGGCCATGGCCAGGAGGACGAGAAGGAGGAGGAGGAGGAGGAGGAGGAGGAGGAGGAGGAGGAGGAGGAGGAAGGAGGCGGATGAGGATGGCGAAGATGAGGGTGAGGGAATGGATGATGAGGAGGAGAAAAACGAGGAGGGCGATGCGGAGGAGAAGGAAGAGGAGGAGGAGGAAGAGATGGAGGGGGAGAAGGAGGGAGAAGAGGAGTAGAAGAAGGAGGAGGATGAGAAGGAGGAGCAGCAGCGGGGTGGAGGAGGAGGAAGAGGAGGAGGAGGAAGAGGAGGAGGAGTAGGAGGAGGAGGAGGAGGAGGAGGACAGGGGCGCGTTCGAGGGTGCGGAGGTATTCGTGCTTCGTTTTTCGGCTCCCCTGGGAGCGTCGCGAGAGCGCGAAGTTATTCGTTTCTCGCTCTTGGCGTAGGGCGAAGCGCGAAGTCAGGTGCCCTTGAAGAGGAGGAGCAGCTCGAGAAGGATGAGGATGAGGAGCGGGAGGAAGGGAGGAGGAGCAGGGGCAGAAGCAGGAGCAGGTGGAGCAGGAGGAGGAGGAGGAGGAGGAGGAGGAGGAGGAGCAGCAGCAGCAGCAGCAGCAGCAGCAGCAGCTCCAGCAACAGGAGCAGCTGGATGCCGCAGAAGCGGCATTGGGAAACCAAGCGGCAGCCGTACCGATACCGCCACTTCCCGGACTTTTCCCGGGGTGCGCTCTTCGGGGCCCATGAGACGGGGGTCAATGCAAACGGGGGTCAGCCAGGGCGCCTACTCTTGCAGGATCCTGCGACGACCCCCTCTGGCTGACCCGGGTTTGCGAGCCGCTCGTGGCCGCGAGGCGGCCGCACATATTGGCTGACCCGGGTTTGCGAAGACCTGCGGTGAAGTGTTTTTTGTCCTGCATTGCAGTTTGTGGTTTCCTGCTGACCGGGGTCTGGATTGACCCGGGTCAGAAGATCCCCGAGCTCTGACCAGAATGCCGAGGCTCATCCAGCGGTGGCGACGAGGGCCCCCCAGCAGGCCCCAGGCGGGGAAACACGAGGGAAGAGTGGCGGTCTGGGTACCCTGTCCGGACTTGGCCTAGCAGGGGCAGGGGCACGAGAAGGAGGGCCGCAGACGCCGGGGGCCCCCAGCCGCCCGCAGGAGGCCCCTCGTGCGATGCCCCCCGCAGGGGCGGCGCCGCGTTGCCGCCGCGGCGCTGGCCTGAGCGCGCGCGCGGCCGTGCGCAGCACCCGCGCGCGGGCGGGCGGGGCGGGCGGGCGGGCGCCGCGGGCCGAGGCTCGGAGGTGGAAGAGGTGCCTATGTCGGGCAAGCGCAGGCCTGCAGGGCCCCGAGTCATCAGGGGTTCCTCCTCCTCTTCTTCCTCCCCCATCCTCCTCTCCACCTCCTCCTCCTCCTCCTCCTCCTCCTCCTCCTCCTCCTCCTCCTCCTCCTCCTCCTCCTCCTCCTCCTCCTCCTCCTCCTCCCTCATCATCATCATCATCACTCGGGTCAGGGCTAACTCGGGTTCGTCTTTCGGGCATCCAAGCCCGAGTTGCCCCAGGCCCGAGTTGCCCCGAACAGCTCGGGCGCCCACCTGGGTCAAAGGGGCGTGGATTGGCGACGGGTCCCGCGTCCGTGGGAAATGGCGGATTTTCGCCGCCGAGCGGGGCGGCGCCCGCCGCATTTCGGGGAGGGCACTTCCCCCGTTGCATACATGTGGCGACCGCGCGCACCAGATCCATGGATCGCGAATCCATGTCTGCGCGCCCCTGAAAGGTGCCGATAGCGCTGCTCGCCCTTCGCAAAGCAAATAAACATACGTAATCATTCGCAATGGGGAAACCGGGTCCTGAGGGAAACGGGTCCTGAGGTTTTTGTTGCCGTTTTCGGGTTTCCGAGGCCCTCCACGGCCCCGGGACCGTCAGAGAAGGATCTAAGATGCCCCCTCCCCCCAGGAGGCCGAAATGTGGCCAAAACCAAAGTAAAATCAATGATTTTGGCATTCTCGCCGAGCGTCTTGGGTGCCTCTGCGTGGCTTCTTGGGACCTCTTGGAGGTTTCTTGGGAGCCTCCTGAGGAGATCGATCAAAAAGGGGGGGTCCCTCAATTAGGACCCCCTCGGAGAGGCCCAAATTATACCAAAACCATTTTATAGTGAAACCAATGATTTTGGCTTCTGCCGAGGCCATATTGGACGCTCCAACCCCCCGCGAAACCCCCCGTCCAGGTCCCAGAGGCTCAAACATGGCGTCTGGAGGTTTCTTGGGCCACTTTTCGAGCGCTCTTGGGCGCTCTTGGGGCCTTCTTAGGGCCCTCTTGGAGCCCTCTTGGGCCCCTCTTGGGGCTCTCTTGGGGACCTTTTGGGACCCTCGGGGGCCACTCTTGGGCCGTCCTGGGGCTCTCTTAGGCCGTCTCGGAGCTCACTTGGGCCGTCGTGATGCCCTCTTGAGGACCTCTTGGGCCGTCTTGGGACGGTCTTTGGGGCCTCTTGGGCCGTGCTGGAGCCAACTTGAGGCTTCAAGAGCCCATCGAACACGAACAAGCGAGAATGCAAAACACATAGATTCTCTTCTGCGGAGCCATGTTGGCCTTTTTGTAGGGGGTCTTCGGAGGGCTCGGCGGGCCCTGGAAACCGTCTTGGGGCCAGTTTGAAGCCTCTTGGGTTTGTGCCGGAAGCTGTCTTGAACCATCTTTCAGGCAGTGGCGAAGCGTCTTGGCGTGCCTATTGGCCTACCAAACAATGTTCTAAGAACCTCTTATGGTTTCGACGAAATGTTCTCAGACCATGTCTGGTTGGGGCCGTCTTGGTTTAACACACTGGGTGTATGTTCTAAGAACATTGTATTTATTATTCCAACATGTTTGGGTTCTAAGAGCATTTCGTGGTAGGCCTATAGGAATCCTGGGACGGTCGGTCCCTGCTCAAATCTTGAGGTAGTTTGGCCCATTTACGAGACCACCTTGGACTCGCAGAGGCCCTCTTCGAGCAATCTTTGACCAAACAGCACCTTCTGCCACCTCGCCCCCCCGCCTTTCCAGGCCCGGGGGAGCGGGGTGGGGGAGCGGTCAAGACACCCTCCCCTTCCGCAAGCCGTCTCGCTCACTCCCACCCGCCCTCCCAACACATACGGCACCCGAGCCGCAGCGTGTTCAGCGGCATGGACAGCTCATGGGAACCAGAACAGACCCCATGTGCGCAACGCTGGGGCGAGGTGTGCCTGGCGTGACAGACGCGCCACGCGCGCCAGGTGCGCCAGGCACCCCTGTGGCCCAAGCGTGCCAGGCACGCCTGGTTCGCCATATGATCCACGTGCGCCATGTGTGCCGCAGCATGCTCTAGTCGCGCCAGGCGCGCAACGTTAAAGGAAAGGATGGTTTTAGCAAAGAAAATATACAAGTTCGTCAAACCACCTACGCCCAGAGGGCCAGTGGGATTATGTTACTTATATCAGATGTGGTGAAGTGGATGATGCGGGCCACAGCGGCTGGAGCTGCAGGTCAATGTTTTCTGCGTGGCTGCTGCCGCCGAGCCCCCCTTCCCCCAGCGCTCCGCGCGCAGGAGCTGCAGCTTCGTTTTTGTAACCCGCAGCCAGGTGGATTGACGACGATCGCGCGGTCTCCATGGCCAATCGACCACGCCGCCGCTCCCCGCACGATCTCGTCTAAGGGCCACGCACTGCTGCTTGGCGCCGCGCGCCATCGAAGTCCGCCACACGCTGGCGCCGCGGCGCTGTGGAAACTGCAGAGCCCCACCAGGACCACGTGGCACGGCGCCGCCATGCGCGCTGCAGGGCGCTCGATGGCAACCAAAACACATACCTGGCCCATCGCGTAGCCGCATTGCTAAGGCTGCAAAGGGTGGCACGTGAGCATGCCCTTATTTCCGTAAATGGAAATGTTAAGTCCGTCGGCGCGGCGCCTTGCGTCTGATTATTTGAAATGTTTAAGCGCACTTTGCTGCGCTTGCTGTCTGATGCCTCGAGCAGCGATTGCCCGAGGGGGTCCGCGGCGCACCTCTTATGGGGGGGGCCGCGTCCGACCAGCTCGCGAACCCGCGGGCCTTTCGGCGCCGGACTGCGCGCTGGCCGCGCCACTCCGCGCTGTGCAGCGCGGCGTGCCGTGCTGCAGCCATGCGCCGCGTGTCGCTCCCCGCCACGTCGAGCGTCACCCGACGCGTCGGCGATGGTGCCAGCTCGCGAGTCCGCGGGCCGCGCCGCGCCGTGGAGCGCGCCCCGCCGCCGCGCCGCGCCGCTGTCCCCGTCGTGCCGCGCCGCTCCGCGCGGGCGACCGACCGCGCAAACTCGTGAATCTTCGGAGAGCGGCATGCCGTCCAGCGCTGCGCGCAGCGTCGAGCCGCGCCGCGCGCCGCTCCGTTCGCCGAACTGCACCGCGAATTTCGGATCCATGTTTGAGCATGCGAAGAGGCCCGACGCATACCTAACATGTACACAAATGCACACAACTTGTTTACATCATTTTAAAACCATTTACCCCATTCTCACACCACTTTGACCACGTGCGCACCACCCTTACCCAAGTATTACACCCCTTTTTTACACCACCTGCACACCACTTTTGCACCACATTTACACCACATGAGCCCCAGCCCGCACTTCGCGCACGCCAGGGCCTCCCAGAGATTCCGCCCGCCCCCCCCGGAATACGCCGGACCCCCCAGAACCGCCGGGTCCCCAGGCCTTGGGCCTCCCATTTCTTCCTCATATCCTAGGACGGGGTTCTTGTTATTACTCGGACGCCGCCGACTCCAGAGAGAACACACCTACCTATACACAGACATACTCATACTCAGACCTACTCATACTCATATCTTCTCATGGTCTGACTTACTCAGCACACAACACGCAGGCCTACTCAGACTCAGACTTACTCATGCTGGGACCCCTTCATACCCAGACTTTCCCATTCGTTCCCATACCTGCTCATACACAAACTTACTCATACTCAGACCGACACATACTCAGACCTTCTGATGGTCGGAGTTACTCAACGCACGGACTGAGACCTACTCATACTCAGACCTAGTAATATTCAGACTCGCAAGGGGAGCCGCCCAGGGTGTTTTCACGGGCCCGTTCGCGGCAAGTTTGTGTGGATGTCTCGGTGTTTTTATGCCCAACATCCTTGCTTTCAGAGCATCTTCTGAGGATGTCTCAGGCGGGGCGCTGGTTTCAGCGCCACTCAGGGGAAACGCCAGGGGTGTTTTCACGGGCCCGTTCGCGGCCACTTTGTGGGGTTGTGTCAGGCGGTTTGTTCGTTTTCTTGCCCAACATCCTCTGCTTTCAGAGCAGATGCTGAGGATTGTCAGGCGGGGCGCTGGTTTCAGCACCCCTAAGGGGAGCCGCGGGGTGTGTTTTCACGGACCCGTTCGCGGCCAGTTTGTGGGGATGTCTCAGGCGGTCTGCTTGTTCTTATGCCTAACATCCTTTGCTTTCGGAGCATATTCTGAGGATGTCTCAGGCGCGGCGTTGGTTTCAGCACCCCCAAAGAGAGCCGCCAGGGGGTAGGACACGGGCCCGTTCGCGGCCAGTTTGTGGGGATGTGTCAGGCGATTTGCTCGTTTTCATGCTGCGAGGAAGGAGATAAGGCGTGCTGCTCCCTTGGGTCGTGCTCCGGCACGTACCCTCTGGGACGCACGGAGGAAGGAGTCGAGGCGTGCTGCTCCCCTGGGTCGTGCTCCGGCGCCTACCCTGAAGGACGCGCGGAGGAAGGAGTCGAGGCGTGTTGGTCCCTTGGGTCGTGTTCCAGCACGTACCTTTTGGGACGCACGGAGGAAGGAGTCGAGGCGTGCTGGTCCCTTGGGCCGTGCTCCGGCACGTACCCTCTGGGACGCACGGAGGAAGGAGTCGAGGCGTGCTGGTCCCTTGGGTCGTGCTCCGGCAAGTACCCTCTGGGACGCACGGAGGAAGGAGTCCAGGCGTGCTGGTCCCTTGGGTCGTGCTCCGGCACGTACCCTCTGGGACGCATGGAGGAAGGAGTCGAAGCGCGCTGGTCCCTTGGGTCGTGCTCGAGCACGTACCTTCTGCGACGCACGAAGGAAGGAGTCGAGGCGCGCTGGCCTGAGGAAGAGCGACGGCCCCACTCTCCTTCCGGCCCGATGCCCAGTGCGGACGGCATTTTCTGCCCAGGTCCCTCTGCCGCTTGCCTCGCGCTGCAAAGCCCGACGCCCAGTTCAGACGGCTGTTTGTCTGCGCGGGCGTTGAACTTAAACCAAGTGCGGGCGGCCAGAGCCGAGGCGCAAACCGCAAGGGTGCAATTTGTAGCGCTTGCCTTTAGCGCTGCTCCTTGGGTGCTTTGGACCCGGCGCCGCGAGAACTCTTAGCCTCTGAAACCACATCGAGCATCTTGATCCCGTCGAAACGTAGCCCGGCATGAATCATCATTGACGCAGTCTTGGTTCGAAGCGGAGGTCGCCCATCGGACCCAGCATCTCTATATCCACTGAACGCAGTCTCGCTTCTTCGGTCGGAAACGCCCGCGCCTAGCACGGCGCCGCGATCGGGGGGAGGACGACGAGGTCTCCAAGGGTCTGGGCGCGGCCCCGCCGACAATCGACAGGTCTTCCTGCGAATTGTTTAGGAGCGGCGCCGGGCAGTGCAAATCAAGGCTCGACCGCTGCGACGTCCTCGGGGGCAAGCGCTGCCGCTGTCAGCGTATGTGCGCGTTTTGCTCGGGCGGTCAACAGCCCTTTGGCATGGCTGGCTTCTGTGGGCGGAGCTTCGACTGTCGGGGCAAGTTGCGCAGATCTGGGCTCCTTCGCAGCGACGGAGTTGGGCCTGTCGCCCACGGGGGCAGAGGCGGCCGCATCTCAATTGCTGGATGACGGCGCCGTTTACGAGACGATCGGTAACCATGTCCAGGTGCTGAAAGGGCACGGTTCTTATTCCAGCGCGGCTGCGAACGGAGGCGAGGGGTCAACGGGGCGCTGGGCGACGCGCGGGACATCGCGGAGGGGGGCCGACCAAGAGTCCGACATGGCGCAGCTGGCAGATATGAGGTCACAGACGTAGTGCTTCGCGTCGCGCCTCTGGCCCTTCGCCCCGACGCCAAGTGCAGAAGGCTCCTTTTTGCGTTGCCAGCTAGGCCCGATGCCAAGCGCGGACGACCAAAGCCGAGGCGCAAACCGCGAGGGTGCCATTTGCAGCACTTGCTTTTGCACGTCATGTACCTACGACTTCCGCTTGAGTTTCCGGTTAGGCCCCGTGCGAAGTGCGGAAGGTTAAAGCTGAGGTGCAGGTCGCGAGGTGCCGTTTGAAGCACTTCTCATTCGTGGTCCCCCTGGTGCTTCGGACGCGGCGCCGAAGGAATTCTTTGCTTTGGCGAAAAAAACGATGCGTGGGTATATGCATGTGAATGAATGCGTGCGCGAGGTGGATGTGCAGCCGCGCTGCGCGCGCGCGCGTACTCGCCGCTCACGTGGGCGCGCTCGTGGAGCAAACAGTTATCATGGACAAATGCTCGCTGTGATACTATCCTGCAATATGATGTGCGCAGATGGCCTTGTGTGGCTAAACGCTTGTTTTACATATCCCACTGCCGACTTTCCTAAAACGCATGCACGTTGCCTCAGGCTGAGGAGGCGCGGCCTGGCAGCTGCGGAAGGGGGGATGAATGGGGGGCTCATTTTCAATCATACTCATGGCTCATTCTGACCCATACTCACTCGCATTAGGATTCACTCGTCTTCGTCGGCCCTGTCGCCCACGCGGGCGCGCTTTGATAGTCAATCAGACGCCCGCTATGGCATGACATAAAACATGAGATGAACATATGGGGAACTCCACGCAGCGGCGAGTAATTCACCCCCCCCCCCGCAACCCACGCTGGTCCCTGGCGCCGGCGGGCCTGTTTGAGCGCGCCAGGGCGCGCCCCGCGAACGTTTCCCGCGCCGCGAGGGCCCGCGGCGCCAACAGTCCGCCAGGGCGGCCCAAGAGCGCTCCACGACGCCCGAATGGCTTGATAAAGGCCCAGGAGGCCCCCCAGAGGCCCCGAGCGCGCGCTGAGAGGACTTCCAAGGGGGCCCCAAGAGGCAAACACCATTCATATTCAGCATGGGTTTTCAACGTTCAGCCCCAGAGGCGCCCAAAACGGCCCGCGAGGCCTTCGGGGCGACTTTTACGGGGGCCCAAGAGGGGGAACACAAACCGACAAGTCGAGCCTTCCGCACCAAGGGGCCCCCAGGAGGCTCCAAGAGACCCCAAAGAAACCCACAAAAGCCACCAGAGGCTCCAAAACGGCGCCCCGGAGACTTCAAAGTTTATCCCCAAAAGGCCCCCGAGAGGCTTCGCAGGATATCCCAACGAACTTCAAAACAACTTCTAACCCGCAACCCAGGAACGGTGGCGGCACGGGCCGAATGCACCAAGAGGCAACCAAGAGGGTTTGTTCAGCCGTTTTCGTGTTCTCGCTTTTTCGCGATTCCAATTTCCCGAGACAGCCCAGGAACCCCCCAGAACATTCTGAAGACGGCCTAAGAGGTCCTCGACGTGGCCCCAAGACAGCCCAGAACCCCTCCGACACTGCCGAAGATTCGGGAGAGCCCCAAGAGGACCACACAAGAGGCGGAATCCGGACTCACAGAACCACCCCGCCCCCCGAAGACGGCCCCCGACACCATTAGCAGAGCGCCGACAGGCTGCCAAGAGGCCCCAGGAGCGCCCTAGGGGCCCCGCAGAGCCCCCCATGCTCATGTCATCTATTGGGTAACAAACTCAGTGGTCCCAAGTAAGATTGGTGCCGTTGTTGGAGTTGCTGTTGTTGCTTATGTGATTGTTGTTGGTGTTTTTGCTGGTGTTGTTATTGCTGCTGTTGCTGTCGCTGTTGCTGTGGCTGTTGCGGTTGCTGTAGTTGTTGAGGTCATGTTACTTGCGGGCAACTCTGTTAGAGGGCATGTGAAGCTGTCACGGCCTAGGGTATGCTAGAACCTAAGCGCGCGGAGCGCGCGCGTGTGGTTCTAGCAATGAATCAACGCAGTTCTGGGGGAGGGACGGGAATTCGCCAGAGGGTGCGAATTCAACAGCCCGAAACATGTACATACGTTGTACGCCACTGTTACACCACTGTTCACCAAACGTTTCCACACCTTTTTACATCACATTTGCACCGCGTGTACGTCGTGTCACATACATTTGCAAAGCGCTCCTGCGCCCCCTCGTGGAATGGCCGCTTTTGCGGAAGCAGTGGCACAGTGCGCAACGACAATTCAGTGTGGTCCACGTGCAACATGACGCGCCACAAACCGACAGGGGGGCTGTGCGTGGGCATTTCCGACACGCTCTGGGTCGGCACGGGCACGTGTGGCGGCGTGAAGAGGTATTTCCCCAACCATCCTTTGGTGTTGGGCCCTCGTTTTGACAAGGCAGCGCCCCGCGTCCCTCCTCTCCTTCCTCCTCCCCCTCCTTCCTCCCTCCTCCCATCCGTGCCTCTGTCTCCCCCACCCAGCACAGCGCTTCATGGCCCCACAGGGAGCTACACCTGAGGCCCCAGTGGCGGTGTCCAAATGCGTCCCCCCCACCCACCCAGCACAGCGTTTCGGGGCGCCTCGCGCAGCACAAAGGAATGCTTGGTGGGACTTGTGTTGGGTTGCCTTGGGACGGGAGTGCGCATTACATCATTTATTAGACTGCATCGTTTGTTCATGTTGGCCCTCATTCCTCAGCGTTCTGCCTGTTCATCATCCCTGGGAGTATTATTCAAGTGGCTTCCGCCATTCCGCCGACCCCCACAAGGACTGAGTGTTCGAGGCGATCGTGGAAGTTCTATTTTGGGTCAGGAGCCTCCTGAAATGAATGTGAGGGTCTCTCAGGATACGTGTTTGGGGCCTCGTCGAGAACTCGTGGGGGCATGTGGAGGGCTGTGTGGGGCCTCGTGAGGGCCTCTGGGGGGCTTCTGGGGGGCGCTTCGGAGGCCGTTTGGAGGGCCCTCGGGGGCCACTGCGGGGCTCCAGGGGCCATCTTCGTGGAGGAGGCTCGAGAGGTCAGTTCGTATTCCCCCTCTTGGGCGTTCTTGGAGCCCTCCAGGGGCTTTCTTGGGCCGTCTTGGGGTGGCCCTGGGGCTCTCTTTGGGCCCTCTGACCGGTTTGGGGCCGCCTTGGCGGGGCCGTCTTGAGGAGTGCAAAACGCTGTCAAAACGTGAAAAATGTGAACGTGCTGGAAATTTGTGTGTGTGTGTGTTTCTTCGAAATGAGTGGGATGAGTGGGGCCTCTGCGGACCCGCTCGGCGATCCTCTGGAGGCGCTTTTGGGCTGCCTTTGGGGCCTCGGGGGCCATCTTGAAGCCATCTTGGATCCTCGTGCGGCTACCCTGGGCCGTCATGACGCTTTCTTCCATTGTCTTGGCGATCTGTCTGGGCCCAGTTGGGCTGTCTTGGGGAGGCCCCAGGGGTGCGTGGACGAGCTCGTGCCCCACCCCTCCCCTAGAATGGCATGTTGGACCCCAGGGGAGGGGGTACGGGGGAGGGGGACAGCCAGCCATCTCACACGCCGGTTCACCCCCGGCAAGCGGGGGTCGGCGGCGTTCGATTGTTAGGATGTTGATGGCCGTTCGGGTAACGACGACGGCGATGATGATGATGATGACCACGACCTCGACGACGACGACGATGATGATGACGATGGTGATGACGATGATGATGATGATGATGATGATGATGATGATGATGATGATGATGATGAAACTGCTGATGGTGGTGGTGGTGATGCTGATGATGATGCGAATGATGATGATGGTGATGATGGTGATGGCGATTGTGATGGTGGTGATGATGATGCTGATGCTGATCATGATGCTGATGGTGATGCTGATTGTGATGCTTATATTGTGATGGTGATGCTACTGTTGAGTATGACGCTGATGATGATGGTCATGATGATGCTGATGTTGAAAGCTCATGGCGATGATGCGCATGGTGTTGATGATGACCATGATGATGCTGATGATGCTGATGATGTTTGTGATGCTGATGACGACGTTGATGATAATGACGATGTTGATGCGAGGGTGATGGTGATGCTGATGATAGTGACGTTGATACTGATGCTGATGCTGATGCTGATGCTGATGTTGATGATGATGATGATTGTGATGATGATGATGATGATGATGATGATGATGATGATGATGATGATGATGATGATGATGATGATGGTGATGATGGTGATGGTGATGGTGATGATGATAGTGGCTTCCGCCACTCTGCTGCTTCGTGGACTAAGGGAAAAGGAGAGTGACCCGGGTCCCGCATCCGAAATATCACAAGGAGCTCTCAAGATAGCCTCCAGAAGGCCTCCGTCGCCATTTTGGCTCAAGCTATTGTGGCCCCATTTGGCTGCAGGGCGTAGTGCATACTGAATTTTGTACACGTACATCTGCAGCCTCAGTGTTGCCCGTGCTCTAACACTCCGACATGGGGGTGGTGGCGGCGCCGCTCTGCGCTTTGCTTGCAGCGGTGGTTTCTGGATTGTCGCAAGTTCCACAATCATCTCCACGTGCCATGGAACTGAGCGCAACCGTAAACAACAAGCCGTTTTACAAAGCAGCCGAGGATGGACACATGTCAAAAGAGGATGCCGAGAGGCTGCTGGGCGGAATCCGAAACGCCAGCAAGAAGACAGGCACGTTCTTTGTGACCGTGCTGGATGGCGGCATGGTGAGCATAGGCGAAAACATGATCCTTAGCTTGAATGCCGTGCCGTGCGATACCCCTGTTCTTGTTGTTGGCTTAGGTGGCAACGTGTGCTCGAGATTCCTGGAGCCCGGTGGACTTATCTGCGTCGAGGTCTTCAGAGAGTCAGCCACTTCTGAGGACGAAGTGGCCTGGGGGTCGCACGAATATTGGGCGGTAGTTTTCCGCAAGCATGTAGTGTTGACCCTGGTTGCCATGAGCAAGACGGCGAGATGGGCTGCGTACACCGATCCAGACATTGTCTATCTGAACTGCCCGACGGACTACCTGATCAATGTCTCCACTGGGAAGGCCCAGACCATATCTGGAACATTCGACGAGTATGACATCGTCTTCTCACCGAATAACATGCTGTCTAAAGAGGCCACGACTGTAGACGACGTAGCAGAGACATACGCGACACGCGGCATGAAGGATATCTTGGTCGGTCCTGAAAAGCGCCGTGCCGACATCAACACAGGCCTTTTTGTGATGCGCATGTCGCCCATGGTGGAGGACCTGATGTTAACGACCATGCGAATCTTCAAGGACCAGGAGTTTGTGCACGGCCACTACCAGCAGTACTCCCTGGTCCAGGCGCTGGACCAGCTGCCAGGTGTCCGCGTCGGCGTCGCGGGGAGCGACCGGCTCACGAACGGCAACGTCTTCTGGGGCCACCGCGAGCTGCTCAAGGCGTCGGACGTGATCTCCGTGCACGCCAACTGGATGACGTCCACGATGAAGGTCCCGTGCCTGAAGGAGGCGGGCCTCTGGATCGACAAGGGCGCCCCGAAGAGGCTCACGTTCCAGCCGCCGACGCCCGGCCGGCCAGAGGGCATGCTGGACTCCAGGGGCGCCACGATCGAGATCTGCGGCGCCGACGCCGTGGCGGCCGCGCCTGCCTCCCAGCCCAACCCGCCGAGGCCGGCGCCCCAACAGGAGGGGGAGGGGCCCACCAGGCCGACTGAGCCAGGGTGTTACGTCTGGCTGCCCAGCGGATGTCCGAACCACAAGTTCAACGCCAAGGACTTCTGGCGCAAGAGGGAGGACGCCAACGTCCGCAGCCAGTGCCTAGTCGACGTGAAGGAGATGCTGGACGCGTGGTGCGGCTCCACAGACGCCCAGATGTTGTTCATCGCCCCCCCGCCGCCTACCCCGCCAGCCCCGAAGGGCCACGGGTGCTACATCTACATGCCGAGTGGTTGCGAGAAGCGCATGTTCAAGTCGCCGATCTGGAGGGAGCTCTCCTCGGCTACCTATCCCAACAGAGACACGTGCCAGGGGACGGCTGCCGCCGCGCACGACAGGTGGTGCGACGTGGACGATGCCATGGCCCTGTGGGTGGAGTAGGGCAGTCGGATGGTCTCTTCTTTGCTTCGGGCCCAGCATCAGGGCGCAGTATCGAGTCCTCATCAGCCGCTTGCGCCTGTTCATTACCTATGATCAGCTGCTTGAGCTGACAGTGTTTAATTCGCCGCTTGAGGCAGTAGGATCGAGCGTTCGCAGTGCCGTGGGTATTGGCCTTGTCGCGCTTCCCCCCCCCCCAAAAAAAAAAAGATAGCCTCCAGAAGGCCCAAGCGGACCACGCGATTGCCCCAAGACGAATTCAATACGACCGAAGGTGGCCCGAAGCGATTCCCTAGGATGCCTCAAGCCTCCCAGACGGTCCAGGTGTGCCCTTAGATTTCCCAAGAGGGCCTTCAACACCGCTGCAGTGCTCCCCAGCAGGTCCGCAGGGCTCCCAGGTGGACTCAACGTGGCCCAGGAGCTGCCCGGGATAGCCCACGGGTAATAGAAAAAAGATCACGAGAGGCCCCCAAGAGGCAAGACATGCTGGTTATCCCCGGGTGTTTGCATGATCGCATGGCTTTCGCACAGTCGCGGGTCCGGATATCAGAGTATCCCGAACGGTTCTTGGATTGTACCCAGCGTTCCAGCAGGCCTCAGGAGTCCTCCAAGAGGATCCCAATACGCATCCCGAAACAATTCGAGGCTCATGGCAGTCTGGCTCAAGTAAGCGAGCTTATCGAGTAACCTTTCCTTACATTCTCGTTGCGCCCTGCAGGATGACAGTACTGAGCGCGCCGAGCCTGCTGCGCTTGCTGGCACTTGTCCGCGCCGTGCCCGCCGCGATGTCTATCAGGTCAGGCTCCGCGAAAGACACGCCTGCCCATGCACCGGCACCAAACGCCAGTTCCACCTTTCGCAAAGAACGCCAGCGCCAACGCTAGCGTTCTGAATATAAATTTTCAAACTGAAGGGACGACTGTGCCTTCTGGCTGGCTTCAAGATTACGGTTACGTGTATGGTTCACGGGGTAATAAGTACACTTATGGTTGGTTTTGTGGCAACAATGCGGCGTACAAGGTTAACGGGTGGGCCACTACAACGGGAAGGAATCGCGCCGTAAGTGGTTATGATGATTTGCAGAACACAGGAGTGGTCCTTGACCGTCACTCAAATTGTGCAAGCGAGCATTGGGACATCGCGGTGTCTAATGGAGACTATCTGGTTGAAGTTGTGATACAGGATACCGTGTACTCAGGTCAGACGAGCGGGTGCAGACTGGAAGGGCAATCGCTAGGTCTCGGCAATGTTCCTGCCGGGCCAGGAGCAAGTAAGATTCTCGCCGTTTCGGTTAGCGATGGGCTCTTGACATTTATTGGAAATTTGGCCAATTCGTGTTCAATCATCAATCGTCTCATTATCCAACAGGCGGCGACACCAACACCGACTCCTGCACCAACGCCCTACCCCACCCCTTCCCCAACGCCTTTCCCGACGCCCGACCCGACGCCCTTCCCGACGCCGCATCCGACGCCCTTCCCGACGGCGTTCCCGACGCCCTTCCCGACGTTTTACCCGACGCCCTACCCGACGACGTTCCCGACAGCGTCCCCGACGCCCCACCCAACGCCCGTCTCGACGCCCGTCCCGACGGCGTTCCCGACGCCTTTTCCCACGCTTACCCGACAGCGTTCCCGACGCGCCACCCAACGCCCGTCCCAACGCCCAGCCCGACTCTCAGCCCGACGCCCAGCCCGACGTATCCTCCAGGTTGCCGAACACCATATCCGACGCTCCTTTCTTCAGGTTCTCCGGCGGCAGGGGCCAGCTCAAGCGTGGCTGCCACTGGCGACCCCCACCTTCAAAATGTGCATGGCGAGCGGTTCGATTTGATGAAGCCAGGGCGGCATATTCTGATAAACATCCTTCGTGCAGAGCAAGATGAAAAAGTATTGCTCCGCGTGGAGGCCGATGCGCGCCGATTGGGCCGGCAGCGCACGGAAATCTACTTCCAAGCCGTGAACGTGACAGGGCATTGGGCAGACGGTAAACAAGCCGGAGGGTATCCATACAGCGCGTCGCAGAATGGGGCCGAGGTTGCCGGGCGTGGTCTTACAAGCCCGGCTGTTCGATGGTTTTTTGTCTTTTGTTTGCGTTGCCTCCGCTTCCGCTTCCAGATGCGTGGCCCCGCAGCTGCCTCAGGGCCGCGCCCAGCCCCTGCAGGCCCCGCCCCACCAGAGCCAGCCCAGCCCCCACGAAGCTCCGGTTCCCCCCAGGGGGTGGGAGGTGCACGGGCAATCCGCAGCTCGCTGGAAACCCTACCCCCAAGCAGGCCCCAAAGGCACCATTAGGAATTGAACCCAAGAAGGCCAGAATGTGGGAGAAGGCGTCCCCCATTTTACTACAATATGAGCATGTTTATTGGAAGGAGGGGGCCATGTTCTGCTTGCCCATTCTATGGCACGTCGCCTATTCTTGGTGGTCGTCGTCGTCGTTGTGGCGGTGGTGGTGGCGGCAGTGGCGGTGGCGTGCGCGGTGGCAATGCGGTGGCAGCGGTGAACGCAGCCGTGGGGGGGGCGGCGGCTGTCGTCGCCGCGGTGTTGGTAGTGGCTTTGCATGGGCGGCGGCGGTGGCAGTGGCGGCAGCAGCGGCGGCGGCGAGCGCGGCCGCTGCGGGGGCTGACAAGGTTGTGGGAGCCGCGGTGTTGGGTGCCTCGGGCAAGCAATCAGCGGCCGAGGTGGCGGCGGCTGGGCAGCCAGTGGCAGTGGGAGTGATCGTGGTGCGGGCGGCGGTGGCGGGAGAGGTGGGTGGTGGGGCCCCTTGGTGGGGGCGGCAACAGCAGCGGCGGGGACAGCGATAGCGATGGGGCAATGCTGGGCGGGGGGCGGGGGGGGCGGTGGACGCGGTGATGGTATTGGCTGCGGCGTGCCTGGGGCAGGCGCGTTTGCTTGCTTGCTGGCCAGTGGCGGTGGATGGCTGGGTCGCGCTGGGGGGGTTGCGGCGGGTGGTGGTGGCTGTCGGCGCAGCAGCGGCGGCGGTGGTGGGCCTGGGTGGCAATGCCAGAGGTAGCGGCAGGGTTGGCGGCCGCGGCGGCAGCGGTGGCGGCGGCTTTCGCATTGGTGGCGGTGGCTGGTGAGGGCTGGGGCTGTCAGCCCCCAGGCTTTCGAGGGGATCTGGCGCTTGCCGCGCCAGGGCCTTTGGGGGCCGCAAGGCCTTTCAGGCACACCAGAGGGTAGCGCGCATCTGCGTCTGACAGGGGGGCCCTGTGCCAGGCGCCTACCTTGCATGGGGGCCCCAGGGGGCCCTTAGGTTTCATCCAGGGACCCCGAATTGGGGATGTCTTGCCTCTGCGTCTCCGCATACGGCGCTCATTTGTCTAAATTTCGGAATTCCTGAGTACGCAAAGCTCTAGTGACATGTAAACGGCATTACTTGCACAGAATCCTTTCTACAGTGATTTCCCCTGCAATGGCAATGGCAATGCTAGGACTATCCCCACCCCCCCCCCCCCCCCCCCAAGCAGGCTACACAGGCCCCACCAGGAATTGAACCCAAGAAGGGCAGAATGTGAGAGATAGGATGCCCCATTTCACTACATTACCAGTATCTTATCAGGGAAGGTTGGGCATATCTCGCCTGCTCCATTCCATTAAATTGTGTCATTTCACTACGTTGCCAGCAGATTCCGAGAAAGGCCCAGGCTCCGGGCAAATTCCCAGGAGTGAAGGGCCATGAGGCCCCAAGCGCCCTGGCGCCATCGCCCAAGGGCCTCCTCGAAAGCCTCAAATCCGCCAAGGCCCTGGCCCTCTGGAGGCTACAGGAGCGCAGACGCCCCAATCCCCCCCCACAGTTGCCCCTCAGGGCAATCGAACTGCGGGCGCGAAAAAAAATGCCCGCATTTTTCAAGGAGATTAGCTCGGCGGGCCGGAAAAAAGTGCCCGCGCCCCCCTGCCACTTCTGGGCAATCGAAGTGCGGGCAGAAAAAAATCGCCCGCAGTTTTTCAACGAGATTAGCTCTGCGGGCCAGAAAAAAATGCCCGCGCCCCCCTGCCACCTAAGGGCAATCGAAGTGCGGGCAGAAAAAAATGCCCGCAGTTTTTCAAGGAGATTAGCTCAAGGGGCAGGAACATTTGTCCGAATCTATGTTTTTCCAACTGAGACCTGTAAGAAGTGTTTCTGAGATTTGAGCCTGTGAAGTGCAGATTCTGTTCTATCGCCTTATCGGTCAGCCCACAGAGTCAAGAAAGGTTTATATCGCCCCGCCGATGTCATGCACTTGGTGGCCCTGGCCCCTGTGGAGGCGACCCCTGCCTCCACAGAAGGCGCGCTCGCGCGAGCCAGCCCGGGATGGCTGGGCGCAGCGCTGCTGCGGGCGCCCCCTGCCTGGGGCTGCGCGAGGGCTCGCGGGCCCACAGCCGCGGCCGCCGCCGCCGCTGCGACCACCACTGCATCCACGAATGCGCCATGCCACTGCCACCACCGCCGCCGCCGCGAGCACGACCACCGCCATCGCCACCACCACTACTGCCACCACAGCCATGGCTGCTGCTACTGTCGCAGCTTCCGCCTCCGCTGCCCTTTGTGCCACTGCAGCGGCCACCCCTGCTGCTCCACGACCGCCGTTACTGCTACTACTGACGCTGCGGCTGCCACCTCTACTACTATTAACACTGCCGCCGCCGCTACTGGTACTACCACCACTACTACTACCACTACTACTACTGCTACTACTACTACTACTACTACTACTACTACTACTACTACTACTACCACTACCACCACCACCGCTACTACCACCACTACTACTACTACTACTACTACGACCACCACCCACCACCCCACCACCACCACACCACCACCACCACTACTACTACTACTACTACTACTACTACTACTACTACTACTACCACTACTACCGCCACCACTACTACTACTACTACTACTACTACTACTACTACTACTACTACTACTACTACTACGACTACTACTACGACTACTACTACTACTACTACTACTACTACTACTACTACTACTACTACAGCTACTACTACTTCTAGGCTCACCCCGGGCGGGGCTCGCAGCAGGGCTTCCCTTTCTAAGCCTACCATGGCCTTGCCAGTGGGCCCCCGTGGGCCTGCCCTTTGCATGCCCTGTGGCTTGCCCCTTGCCCAGGCCTGCCCCAGGCCCGCCGCCGTCAACCGCGCAGGCTTCCTATTAGGTCTGAGCCTGCACCTGGGCCCCCGTCCGAGGCCTTGCCTCAGGTCGCCCCCTGGTTTCTCAGCTTCGGCGCGGGCCTGAGGTCATGGCCAAAGCCGCGCCGAGGCCCAGGCTGGGGGCATGCGTGGACCTTAGACTCCCTCAGACTAAGCGCCCCTCGCGCCCGTGCGTTCGGACTCACTTGATTGCGCCGCCTTGCATGTCGTCGCGCTGCTGCGAGGCACCTGTTTTGCGCCTCTGTGTTCGTGATTGGGTTTGATTGCTGCATTGCGTAGCATTGCTCGGGGTTGTTGGGCATTGCTTTGCACTGCGCAGCCGACTTGGCGATCGCCATCACCATCGCTTTTCCGTGCCCATCTTGGCTCCGGGCTCGCGCGGCGGGGGTCGTCTCCCCGCTCGCGCTTTCGGTGAACTCGCGCGCTGCTATCCTGGGCCTCATGTCTGGGCATCAGTGCGCCCGGGAGAGCCCAGCGGCCTCGGGGGCCTCGCTGGCCTGCCCAGCACGCCAGCGCCCGCTCCGCGCCGTGCGGGCCTCTTCCAGGGAGGCCTGCGGCAAGTGCCACGAGAGGGCCAGGGGCGGCTGGCTGCAGCGCTGCGAGCCCTGCGGGGCGCTGATGTGCCGCAGCTGCGCGACCGCCGCCGTGGGCTTTGCTGCCGCCGCGCCGCCCGGCGCCACGCCCGCGGCCAGCGACAGCGACGGCCTGCCGCTGCCGCCGGCGGTGCGGGAGGCCGTCGACATGGCCGACGACCCGACGCCTCAGGCAACCACGGACGACGAGGCAGCGGATGGCCTGGAGGGCCGGCCGTCGGCCGTGGACGTGGCGGCGGCGGCCGCCGCCGCGGCAGAGGTCGATCCGATGGCCGACGTCTTCGGCGACTTCAGCCCCGCAGACGACCCGGGCGCGGACGACCCAGGCGCGGCGCCGAGCGCGGCGGCGCCGAAGGCCACGGCCAAGGCGAAGGACAAGGCAAAGGCCAGGGCCAAGGCCAAGGCTGGCGCCGCGGCGGCGGCCCCGCCGCATCGGCGCCGCCTCCGCCAGGGCCTCGCCGCCGCCGAGAAGGGCCGAGCCCGCGGGGCCATGAGCGGGCGGAGGCCGCTGGAGCGGCCGGCGCGCGCGGGCGCCAGTCGCGAGGACGACGTCCTCGAGATCGGGCCGTCCGCTCGCGAGGCGGCGGCGGCGGGGGAGCCGGCGGGCGGCCTCGACGAGGACAGCGGCGACGACGCCCTGGCCGACATTGCTGCCGCGTGGGGCGAGGCCGCCGCCTTGCCCCGCCGCAGCGGCCAGAGCGGCTGGAGGGGGGCCCAGAAGCGGCGGGCAGCGCCCGTGGGGGAGGAGGCCGAGGGGCTGGACGAGGGACAGGGCGAAGTCCACCCCGACGATGCCATCCCCCTGGAGGTGGTCGCGCTGCTCGACAAGCCGGCCGAGGCCGTGCCCGACGAGCGCCGGGCGGCGGTGGAGGCCGCCCGCGCGTCCATCGAGCCCCGCCGGCTCATCCGCCCGCACGCGGACAAGGTGCCGTGCGGCGGGCCGGCGGCCGAGGGGCGCGTGCGCCATCGACACCTGGCGCGTTCGGGGCTGCACGCCCGGGCTTTGTGCCTGCAGGTCCTTTCCGACATGGAGGGCCGCGACGTCGTGGAGGTCCTGGAGGACTGCGGCATCCTCCCCGAGAGGCCCGCCTGCGACGCGCCCGACTGCGGCGCGCCGGGGGCCCAGCAGGACGCGCGCGTCCGGGCGGGCACGCGCGCGGCCCGCGCTGAGGCCCCGCGGGGGGCGGGGCGCGGCGCAGGGCCGCAGGCCGTGAACATCGGGGGCCGGGAGGTTCGCGTGCGCCACGAAACGGCGACCTACCGGTGCGGGCGGTGCCAGGGCACCCGCGCCGTCGGACTCGACGCCGAGATCTGGCGCGGGAAATATTCCCTGCGCCAGAATGCCGGGCTTCTCTGCCGGTGGGCGAAGAGCCTGGAGCCCTCGAGCGAGGAGCTGGCGCTGGATTGCTGGCTCGACCACAAGCGCCTCGTCTCGGGCTGGCTCAAGGACGCCCGGTGCACCGTGGCCGATTTCCAGTCCTGGCGCAACGGCACCGTGCAGCTCGGGGGGCCCGGCGTGGAGGTCGAGATCGACGAGATCTGCTTCCGCGCGCGGTGGGCGTTGGGCGATGGCGGCGCCTGGGGCCGCGAGTGGCACAGGTGCATCGCGGCCCACGAGCGCCACGGGGGCCCGCTGGTGCTCCAGGCGCTGCCCCCGCGGTTCGCCTCGGGGCAGGGCCAGGGCGGCGGCGGCGCCCTGTCCCACGAGGAGCTCCGCGAGTTCATCCTCCGCCCCGGCACGGACGCCCCGCCCCTGCTCCGCCCCGGGACGATCGTCCACGCGGACGGCGCCAGGGCGTACCGGAGCTTGGACTGGCGGGAGGCGCGCGACGCCCCGCCAGCCCCTTCCGCGGAGGACGCGGCGACCGCCAGCATCCTGTGGCCAGGCGTGTGGCGCCGCGAAACTTTTCGCGAGTGCCTGGCCCGGTGCGCCGCCGAGAGACGGGACTGGCGCGACCGCTCGGAGGAGTGGGCGGCCCAGTGCCGCCACTTGCGCCTGTGCCACACCTCGGTGTTCCACTCCCGGAAGCTTGCTGGCCGCGTGGAGCGCGAGTTCGTGGCCATGCGGCTGGTGCACGTCCACCCCGAGGACTCGGCGGCGGCGGCGCAGGCGGACCCGCGCGCGGGCCAGTGGCACGGCCCCGACGGGCAGCTGGGCGAGTGGACGTGGCGGAAGGGGGGCACCCAAACAGTCGACGGGCACTGGCGCAACCTCCGCCGGGGCGGGTCCCACAGGGGCGTGAACACGTCCCTGGCGGATGCGGTGTCTCAGGCGGTCCTCGTCCACCAGTGGGCCTACCTGGCCGGGCCCTCCGCCAACCTGCTCAGCTACCTGGGCGAGACGCTGCGGGAGCTGCGGCGGAGGCGCCAGGCCGACTTCGCGCTGGTGGGCCCAGCCCCACCAGGGGCCCCCGCGGGCGACGGCTACGCCCGGCGGGACAGGCTGCTCGCCCTGGCGGCCGAGCGCGCCGCCCGCCGCGCGCGCGCGCGGACGAAGGCCAGGACGGCAGCCAGCGCGTCCGCCGCGAAGCGGCGGCGGCCGGGCCCTGCGCCGCCCCCCGAAGCCCCGCCCCCCTTCCGGCGGCTTCGGCGCTCGGCGCACGGCGCGCTGCGCGCCGCCCCGGGGTCTGCCGCCTGGCGCCCCCGACCCGCGACGGGACCCAGTGTGGAACGCGCGGTCGCGCTTCCATCACCTCGTCGTGGAGGAGCGGGCCCAGCGCGCGCCGGAGCCGCCCGCCCCGGTGGGCCCCCCGCAGCCCAGACACCCGCCATGGCAGCGCGGAGACCTGGCCGTGCTCGGCGGCAACGTCCCTCCCGAGTGGCGGGGCGTTCGCTTGAGCTAGACTTTCGTCCTTTGTGCGCCTGGCCACCTGGCCCTTTCAAGCCCCCTGTGCCCCCGTGTGGCCCATCGCCTCCTCCATGCCCCATCTGCCTCCCGTGCCCCCTACGCCCCCCGCGCCCCCCATGTCTGCGCGCGCCCCCCTGGCTCCCTGGCTTGCCCACAAGAATGACCGCCAAGCCCGCCGCAGCCATGCCCGTAGGCTGTGGCCCTGGGTCTCTGGGGCATTCCCCCTGGCTTACCCCGAGGCTTCCGTAGGCCATCCCCAAGGACCCCCCCCCCCATGCCAGTCTCCACGTGCAACCTCAGAGCTCACCCTTAGGCTTGCGCCAGGCTTCCCCAGGGCCTTCCCGGAGTTGTTCCTTCACTGTCTCCCTGTGGGCCCGCACTTGGGTTTACTTGAGGATCACCCTGGGGCTTCCCTTTTGGCCCACCTCAGTCCTACACCTGGGGCCATCCAGGCTTGCCTCGGGCCGACCCTGTAGTCGTCGTCGTCGTAGTAGTAGTAGTAGTAGTAGTAGTAGTAGTAGTAGTAGTAGTAGTAGTAGTAGTAGTAGTCGTAGCAGTGGTAGTGGTAGTGTTAGTAGTAGTGTTAGTAGTAGTGTTAGTAGTAGTAGTAGTAGTAGTAGTAGTAGTAGTAGTAGTAGTAGTAGTGTTGTGTGAGGGTGGATTTACTTCGGAGTTAGGTAGTAAAGTAGTAGTACTGTAGTATCAGTAGTAGGTAGTAGTAGTAGTAGTCCGGGTTGTAGTAGTAGGTGGTGGTGGTGGTGGTGCTGGTGGTGGTGGTGGTGGTGGTGGTGTGGTAGTACGCGGTGGTGGTAATAGTTAGTAGGCAGCCGATATTAGTAGTCGTAGGTGGTCGTCGTAGTAGTAGTATTTAGTAGTAAGTAGATAGTAGAGTAGTAGGTAGTAGTAGTAATGGTAGTCGCAGTCGTGTCGTAGTCGTAGTCGTAGTCTCATTTCGTATCGTACGTCTCGCAGTCGTAGTCGTAGTAGTGATTAGTATACGTCATGTAACGTAGTAGTAGTAGTTAGTAGTAGTAGTTCTATTAAGTAGATTAAGTAGTAGTAAAGCGTATTAGTGTTTGTAGTAGAGGTGGGTGGTAGTGGCATTAGTAGTAGGCAGTAGTATTCGAAGTAGTTGTTAATGTGAAAGTTAGTAGTAGTAGTATAGTATTGGTGTGGTGGTGGTGCTGGTGGTGGTGGTTGGTGGTAGTGGTAGGCGGTATAAGTAGTTGGTTCAGCAGCGTCGTAGTAGTGTAGTTAGTAAGTCGTCGTTCCGTCCTCGTCGTCGTAGTACCCCCCCCCCCTACCCCCGCAGTATTAGTAGGAGTAGGTAGTAGTGGGAGTAAGTAGTAGTTAGTAGTATTGAGTAGTGGTAGTAGTAGTGGTGTAGTCAGTGGTTTGTAGTAGTGGCAGTGGCCGTGTGGTAGTAGCCGTGGTCAGTGTAGTTGTAGTAGGCCATTAGTTTTCATTCAGGATTTGTTATAATTGAGTCGGTAGTTGTTTTGTTTGTTGTCGTAGTAGTAGTAGTAGCAGTAGTAGTTGTAGTCGTAGTAGTAGTAGTAGTAGTAGTAGTAGT